>CM024240.1:15556911-16156911 GCA_013421045.1 Propylea japonica | reverse complement strand
GAAATAATTAAAAAACTTTTAATTAAGATGAAGTGCTCCTGCGAAAATCTTTTGTCAGGAGCAAATTGGTTTTGAAAAAATTGTTGCCTAGGAGTGAAACTAAAAAAGGAAATAATTGAAAAGGTTAATGTAACGTTTTGGTGTCTATATCAGACACTTTCTTCAGACAAACTTGTAAAATCTTCGAATTGTGTGTTTTTTCATTTGCATTCTAATTGACACTGAAAGTTGTCAACACATAGAGATGTTGATTTATTTAATTTTGAAATTTCCTGATGTTATTTCTTTCTTCAATAAATCAATTCAAGTACGATATATTCCAACAGAACAATTGGCGAAATTATCTACTTCATCTAACAAAATACATGTGGATTCCTTAATTTTCCTTGTATCATTATCAGGTTCCGTCATTAAGATCTTTGTGTTGTTCCAGTTCATCATAATATGATCTCCGCTTTTTGAACATACATGATCAGCGATTTGTGATCTTGTAATGTCTCTATTTTTGATGTTGTTCTTATGTTCCCGTTTTCTTATCTCTAAAGGTCTTGATGTCTCTCCTGTATAAGATTTTCCACTATTACAGGGAATATTGTAAACCAATTTTTCGATTTTTGTGTCTCATTCATTGGTTTCGTTCTGGTTAGAATGGATCTCAAATCATTTTGTGTTTTGAAAACCAGTTCTTATGTTGAATTTGGAACCAATTCTTCTTATTTTTTTTAAAGGCCAGAAAGAAGGAATGACGTTCAACAAATTTGGTTGTTCTTGACGGTTTTCTGTTTGCACCTGAAACACAAAGCCTGTCTAGCTGTTTGCCAACTCTGCTGCAAGTATCTTCCTGCCTTAAGAGATCCTGAGACATAGTTTTATGTCATTTCGTTCATTTGATTCCAATTTACCCTTGTCACAGTTTGTGTAAACTGGACGTTTACCCACTGAGACCTTTGAACTCCAGTGAAATGATCTGAAAAAAACTTCTCAGAGTAATGAAGATATGTGCAGTTTTTACTGTGTTCTCGCCAGAGAATGTAGTTTCACTGTCCACTTTAAATACGAAAGTATTAAACACTTCCTATTTCGAATTATTCCTCAAAAAACACCTTCAATTAGCTGAACATAGAGTGTTTTCAATTGCGCGTTTAACTATAAAAATACATGAAACATAGGTACAGGGTCTTTATTTTAAGTTGGCCTATTAGACTTTTTTGGAGAACTAGTGAATATTTCGTTCTGAAATTTTAAGTGGAGCCTTGAGGATAAAAGAACTCTTCGCCTAAAAATATTTTCAAGTCGACAGTGTTGCCACATCTATCTCAAACGCATATCTACTTTCTAATTTTAAATCCAACTACCTATATTTTTATTTATGTATCGATGCAATACCAAATTTGCAGTACAACCTACTAATAAATGTAAAAAGAGACTGCCATTCATTTTCTATTCAGAATCGAATGCTGTAAAATAAATATGCAGTTGCCATTTGAAAATCTCGAAATATTCAAATTTTAAGTTCCATATTTTCAGATCAAAATTTTCGAAGAACCTCACGATATATCAAATTACTGAATATACCAATGAATGCATGGCAGCTCTACAATGAAACTGCTAAGTTTGGTTTCGTCCGCATAGAAAATAATCGAGATATAGCCTTTCCAAAACTGCAATGCAGATGTCAAAAATTTCAAGAATGTTTGCATAACTTGCCAATAGTGCATGGCAGAGAATTTTTTTCAGAAGTTTATACTGCGAATTTGGAATTGAATCGATACATAAATCAAAATATAGATAGTTCCATTTGAAATAAAAAAGTAGATATGCGTTTGAAATAGATGTGGCAACACTGTCGACTTGAAAATATGGATAAGAGTTCAATCATCCTCAAGGCTCCTCCTAAAATTTCAGAACGAAATATTCACTAGTTCTCCAAAAACGTCTAATAGGAAAACTTAAAAGGAAAACCCTATATAATTTTCATTCGTTTTCCAAGACATTTTGACATAATTGCGGCTTTATCTAACTAATGACACGAATAATTACATTCTTTAGTTCAGGAGTCGATTGTGGATTTTTCTTTTAGACTTGGCCTTTAACAAAACCCCGAAAAAATAGTCCAACGGTGTGAAATCACATGATCTTGGTGGCCAATTGACACCAACATTTCTGGAGATTATTCGTCCTGTAAATTTTCGTCTCGTGTTCATGTCTTATTTGAACCTTATATCTACTCCTTTAAATCTTAATCATAGTGTGAAATACGCCATTTTGTGTATACACTAAGTCCAGAAGTTGTTGTGACGTTCGTCTAGTGGACATTTCAGAGTTTTTTAGCAACACTTTCACGTACCAAATCAATATTTTCTTGTAAACAACCACAACTTCTGTATTTTCACTTTTTGATCGTCCGCCGAACCGGTCCTTTGAAATTTTTCAATAATAGTGCTTTTAGATGGACTATTAGGTAAATCATAAAATTCACGTGATTTCCTGAAAACTTTTTTCACAGAACGTTGATTTTCATAAAATAATTTATCAATTTGAACGCGTTGCTGTATCGTATACGAAGCCATTTTAAAACATGTCGAAATACCCAGACGAGTTCAGTACGGCACTAAATCTTAAGCAAACATGTTGAATAATTGAACGAAATTCTATGAATTTATGGTTAATAATAAATTTGTGTCGGTATTCCAGTCGAAAATACCGTCCAATATTTTGTTAGCTTCATCATGACACATTTAACAGATTGAATTATATCGGTTTTGCGGTAAATTACGTTGCGTTTGCATGAAAGTATTGATTTTATACAGGGTGTTACATAATAGTATGTCACAACTTAACGGGATGAATCTACGTATAATTTCAAGAAAAAAGTCGATATAAACATGGGTCCGCAAAAGCTTCGTCACGGAGCTGCAGGATGTTGAAATTTCCAAAAAAAAAACTGTTTTTTTCTAACTTCTGCAGTTTTTGAGATATTCAGTCCAAGTTTGGAATGCGAGCTAGTTTCAACAGTCTCCATCATTGCACGTCCTGAATCTCAACTAGAATCTACAGGGTGTTTCATTTTACGGAGCCATGTCTCATTTTTCCCTCTCAAACTTTTTTGCTGTCTTTGTTTAATTTAGAAACTTTTTTGACTTCTGTGATTTCTTCGTATCTCTAACCGTTTTCGAGTGAAAATTATTGAACGATTGGATGTTATTCGCTAAATAAAAAAAAAATAATAGAAATTACTCGATAGGTATGCCCAAAATTTGCTTTTATTTTGAGACTCAGACTCAACTTAAGCTCATTCAATAGCAACATACAATCGTTCAATAATGTTTTACTCGAAAACAGTTAGAGATACGGAAAAATCACAGATGTCAAAAAAGTTTTTAAATTGAACGAAGATATCAAAAATCGATTAACGATGATCAGTGGAGTACTGCAAAGAAGTTTGAGGGGGTAAAAGAGACATGGCTCCGGAAAAGAAAACACCCTGTGAATTCTAGTTGAGATTCAGGACGTGCAATGATGGAGAGTGTTGAAAATAGTTCGCTTTTCAAATTTGGACTGAATATCTCAAAAACTGCAAGAGTTATAAAGAAAAAACCAATTTTTTTGGGAAATTTCAACACCCTGTAGCTCCGTAACGAAGCTTTTACGGACCCATGTTTATATAACCTTTTTTTCTTAAAATAACATGCAGATGTATCCCCTTAAGTTGTACAATACTAGTATGTTCCTCTTTCTTACGTCAATCAATAAATCGAAAAAACTCCAATCACAGCCATTGTTTATGTAATCGTCATTTCAGGATGTTCTTATTGAATTATTGTAAGTATTGTTTTGCTTTAGAATTGCAAATAATAAATGAACTAATGAGTGCAAAAAATCTTACAATTTGACTGAATCAAAAACAGGTTGAAAATCTGGAAGATCTTCTGAAAGAAAAGGATAACCAAGTAGATATGGCACGAGCAAGGCTATCAGCAATGCAAGCACATCACTGTTCTTCAGAAGGTGCTCTTTCATCTCTAGAAGAAGCCATAGGAGACAAAGAGAAGCAAATGAATCAGTTAAGAGAACAACGAGATAGAGCCGAACAAGAAAAACAAGAAGAAAGAGAACTGCACGAGAGGGAAATAGCAGATTACAAACTGAAAATTCACACCTTGAATAGCGAAGTAGAAAATTAACAGCACGATTAGAAAGAGCACAGAACGACAGAGACCGACTGGAAGCTAAATTAGAAAGTTCGCAATCTGAACTAGGCAAGAGCAAGGCAGAGTTAGACAAAGCTACAATCGAAGTTGGTAGAAGCGGACAAGATTGGGAACAAACACGACAGAGGCTCGCTAGGTTAGACCTAGAAAACGAACGATTGAAACAAGAAGTCGACCGACTGACATCAGAAAGAGACAGAGAAAGACCCAGAAGTACAACATTCGGAAGGACAACCTACGCAAGCAGCCACGAGCTCGACAGAGTCCAAGAACAGGCAGACAAAACTTCTTCCGACCTAAGAAGATGCCAGGCTGAACTGAGAGTTACCCAGGCAGACAGTGAAAGAGCCAGGAATGAGGCAAAGGCATTGCAGGAAAAATTGGAAAAGTCCCAGGGGGAAGTATACCGCCTCAAGGCCCGCCTAGAGAATTCACATCAGGAACAAGACAGTCTTCGAGAGGAGCTAGAAAGATCCCAGTCCACGACAGCCAGACTACACGCAGACAAAGACAGGGCATTCGCAGACCTGGAGAAGGCCAGAGAGGAGCTAGAGCGTTCACAGGCGACCTTGGGAAAGGCTCAATCGCAACAGGACAAACTACAGAACGCTCTAGACAAGGCGCAGACAGAGGTAGACAAGTTGCAAGAAAAGCTAGACAAGTCCATTGGGGAGACCAGGAGGGTAAGTTGTGATTTTTTTTTAACCAGCGTTGATTACATTCAGCCCACTTCCATGCATGAGAATAACGGTATTACTACACTTTTCGTGTTTCAACCCAGTCACAATTCCTCATTTAACAGTATCTGAATATTCTGAATACACTTAAAAAATGATTTCTCAGATCATTTTATAACAAAAGATTTCCATGAATGTATTTCTGGAATGCATAGTTTCCAAGATACAGTGTTTTGAAGTTTTAAATCATCGAGTTTGTAACAAAAAAACTCTTTTGCCTTTTTTTCGTGTGGGGCGCCGTTTTTATGCAAATAAAATGATAACATCTTAACGAGTATTTGTAATAGAACGTTAAAATGTTTTCTGTATATCGAAATGCATTTCCAAACCTACAGTTATGGAAGCTGAGGAATCACCCCTTTCATTTTTTCGGTGTTATTCAGATTGAATGATTGACATCGAAGTAGGTCCTGAACGTCTAGACAGAGCTTACCTAATTTCTCTTTGAAAAAAATTAAAAAGATTTTGTTGTTGATAATATTATAGATATAAAAATATAACCTAGAAAATGTATTGGGCTGGTAATTTTTACTGAGCAGATTGTTGAAATTTCTGAATTTGAAAATATTTATCATTTTCACGTATAGTTTTTCGTTATACCTACACTAGGATCATTTTTGATATGGTATAGCTAATCTGGTAAAAAAAAACGGAAAAATCTTGTTAATTTTTTGGGAACTGATGAAGCCGAGTAAATGAAGTTAAATAACCGTAATACATCACAAAATGAGTTTCAACAAAGTTGATCCCGTCTCTAGGATAGTTTAGTTTAGTTTAACAAGTGGTTACAGTTCACTGCGACCTCAAGGTCTATTGTGCCCCCTTACAGAGCTGTTCTGGCCACACCCTTCACAGCTTGCCTTCCAGTTGCAGGGGTCCAATGAAAACTAATATCTGCGAAGGCTTCAACGAGGCTAGTACCTCACTCTTACAATTTTTCGCCCAAGGCATTCTCTCCCCAGGCTCGCAATGCCAAAGCATTCCGTGACTAGGTGAATGAGGATTTCTTTCTCCTCCCCACAGAACCTACACTTGTCAGTATCCGATAATCCCAACCTCAAAAAGTGCTTCCTGAGGTTACAGTGTCCTGTAAGAAAGCCAGTGAGGAGGTGTAATTGTTTCTTTCCACGATCCAGATATCTTTTGGATCTTGCTGTTCCAAAGTTCAAAAGGAACTTAGGGGAATGCTCCATCCCTAGGAGATTCCGTCAAAGTTTTTCCATTTCGGCTTTATCCTTCTCCAGAAACTCCTTCTTATAGGAAGGTACATTTACATATACCACAGAAGGGTTCTGGGCCAATGAGTGACATTCGTGCGCCCTCTTTGGCAAGTGTATTGGCCTCTTCGTTTCCTTGGATTTCCGAATGGCCTGGAACACAGGTTAAAAAGACCTTATTTTTCTTGCCTACCTCATTGAGTTTGTTCCGGCACACCCAGATCATCTTTTAGTCGATGACGTAGGAGCTCAGTGCTTTAATAGCAGCTTGACTATCTGAGTGTATGGCTATATCGCACTTCTGATAGTTTCTTTTCAGATTTATGTCTAGAAATCTTTCAATAGCTATGATTTCAGCTTGAAAGATGCTCATACAGGAGCCTAACAACAGTGCACACTAGGTACTTGGCCAGTATATCCCAGCGCCAGCTCCTGTAGAAGTTTTTGAACCATCTGTATACCATTTTACGGTATTTCTTCGAGGTTATAATTGGTGTATTCCAGTTCTCATTCCTTTCTTTTACTTAGCAATGTCCAGAAGTTTTTCTCAGTGCTTACTTTCTGAAAACTAAATAGGGGTTCTTCAGTAAAAAAATTTCATAACGTTCAAAATAATAGGAGGAAGTGATATCGACCAGAGCAGCCTTAGATAGCTATTTCGCGCTATTGAAGGTCATCAGTATTGGGAGTAGCTCTGAATAATACAAGGCATCATATTTAATCTGATTTCATTGTTCCATTACAAATAATAACTTTCTTTTTATTTTTACAGCTCCAGATAGAGAAAGAAAAAACGTCATTCGATTTAGAGAATACCCAGTCGCAATTGGACAAGGCTCTAGGACAGTCTGCTCGACTTCAGAAAGAAAAGGAGTCCGCCCAAATAGAAGTAGATCGACATAGAGACAAACTTGACAAAGCACAGGTGAGTTTCTCAAATCCAAGAACTTGGACTTGAGATAATACAACTAGCTATCAAGTCAGTTTTTATTCGATTTTTTTTTTCATATTCAGTTTTTTGAGAGCATGTACAGGATGGGCCAAATTCGTTACGGAGCTACAGGGTGTTGAAATTTCAAGAAAAAAAATTGTTTTTTCTTCATTACTCCTGCAGTGTTTGAGATATTCAATCCACATTCGGAATGCGAGCTATTTTCAACAGTCCATCATTGCATGTCCTGAATCTTAACTAGAATCTACAGGGTGTTTTCTTTTCTAGAGCCATCTCTCCTTTTTCCCTCTTAAACTTTTTGCAGTACGCCACTGGTCAGCGTAAAATCAATTTTTGATATCTTCGTTCAATTCAGAAACTTTTATGATTCTGGTAATTTTTTTGTATCTCTAGCTGTTTTCGAATAAAAAATTTTTAAACGATTGTATGAATTCACAGATAAGCTTAAGTTGAGTCTCAGATGACGAGCTATCAAAATAAAAGCAAATTTTGGGCATACCTATCGAATATTTCTAATATTTTTTTATTTAGGGAATAAAATACCGTTCAATAATTTTCTACTCGAAACTGTTAGAGATACGAAAAAATCACAGGAGTCGAAAAAATGTTTAAATTGAACGAAGTTTATAAACAATTGATTTGAGAGAGGTAAGGTAGACATGGCTCTTGAAAAGAAAACACCCTGTAAATTTTAGTTAGATTCAGGACGTGCAATGATGGAGACTGCTGAAAATTGCTGGCATTCCAAATTTGGACTGAATATCTCAAAAACTGCAGGAGTTATGAAGAAAAAAACAATTTTTTGGAAATCCCAACACCTTTTAGCTCCGTTACGAAGCTCTTACGGACCCATGTTTATACAGTGTGTTCGGTCATGACTTAGCGATAATTTAAGGGCATCAAATATACCTAATTTTATCGACAAAAACACCCATATTGGGGAGTTTACCCCCTCAGTCTTGGAGAAGCTCCCTTTTTAAATTTACTTTTTTATTTTAGTTGACCCTTCCTAATAATATCGATATCTTTGGACATAAAGGTCCTACAGATGTGAAAAAAATGTTTTTCGAAAGTTGATACTACCGCCTTTTTTTGAAGGGAACAAAATGAAAACATATAACTTAAAAATGTTATAAGAAAATTCTTTAAAAAATGTTAGTGAAAAATGTACTGATTTCCATAGTAAGTCCGCAATAGTACAAGAACTAGCACATTGAAGTATAATTTTTTCTCAATGAGCTAACACGCAAGGATATTAGCTACAAAACGATACCAACATAATTTCTGTAAGTTACATATTTAGAAAGTAATTGCTGTTCAAACATGACTCTCATAATTGATAAAATAAAAAAACCTCAGTACTGTACTTTCGATGATTCTCAATGATCAAACAAACAAATTAATAATAAAAATTGCTCAAAATGGCCGCCTCTGCTCTATAGACAGGCAGTGGCCTTCATGACGACCTGTCTTGTGTCTTTTGCTCGCGTAGTGATCATGTTCGAACAGCAATAACTCTCAAATTGTGTAACTTACAGAAATTATGTTTTGTAGCTTATATCCTTGCGTGTTGAATCATTGAAAAAAAATTATACTTCAATGTGCTAGTTCTTGTACTTTTGCGGATTTACTAAGAAAATCAGTTCATATTTTCACTAAAACTTCTTCAAAGAATTCTTTCATGGCGTTTTTAAGATGAATGTTTTCATATTTCTATACTTCAATAAAAGGTGGTAGTATCGTCTTTCAAAAGACATTTTTTTCACATCTGTAGGACCTTTCGGTCCGAAGAAATCGATATTATTTGGAAGGGTCAACGAAAATAAAAGGTATATTTAGAATGGGGGCTACTCCAAAACTAAGGGGTGAACTTCCAAGTTTGGGTTTTTTTGTCGATAATATAAGGCATATTTTATGCCCTTAAATTATCGCTTAGTCATGGCCAAACACACTGTATAACCTTTTTTCCTAAAATTACATGTAGATTCACCTCTCAAGTTGTGACATACTATTATGTAACACCCTGTATAACATAACTGTATCAATGGGATGAGACAGCTAAAAAACTTCCAATTCATACTTTCAGACCCAGATAACACGTCTGCAAAAAGAAAGGGACTCATTCTACGACGAATGCGAAAAACTGAAAGAAAAAGTCGAACAACAATTAACGCAAATCGCAAAGGTTCAAAGAGAACGTGCCGACATCGAGGCCGAAGTGAATATTTTGAAAGAAAGATGGGAAAAGACGCATATGATTCAGCAGAAACTTCAAATCGAACGGGACGATGCCATAACTGAGATAGACATTCTGAAAGAAAAGTTGGACAAATCGATATACGCTTGCCAGAAAGCCGAGAACGAGAGGGATAATCTACACAGGGAATTCGAGAAGGTTCTGGAGAAATATGACAAGTGAGTAGCTTTCCAGCCTTTCGATCGATTGAAATACAGACACAGACCTCAAAAATTGAAGTTATTTCTACAGGAAGGGTCAAATTTGTGTTTATTTCCTAGAGATGAGGAAAAATGAAAAACGGTTAACTATAGGTTTTCAGTAAATTTCAAGTTTCTCCGCTCCTGTTCATCTTGTGTGGTTATAATATATTATACAGGCGCTCCTTCGATGTCTTAATCGAGTCATAATAAACCACAGGTTCAACAGAAAACGAAAGTATAAATCATAACCCTGCAAGGTTAACCTTAGAAAAATTCCGGTACAGAATTAGATAGCGATCAAAGAAGCATTGCTTGTAAATGGTTTTCCAACAAGAGGTGTTTATTGAAAGAAAAATGCCATTTTTCAATATAAATGATCGGATGTTCATTTCATTATAAAGAAGAAGTTATGTCGTTAATAGTGGAAAATACCATCAGGCAAATGATCACCACGACCACGCTTACAGGACCATATCCATTCAATGAAATTTTCCATAACCAAATCGCATAGTGGCTGCCCTATTTCCTCCATAGCCTCACGAATTCCATCTTTGAGGTCTTGAATCGACGCTGGGCTATTGGCGTAGACCTCCTCTTCCACGTGGCCCCAGAAGAAAAAGTCGCAAGGTGTTAAATCACAAGATCTCGTTGACCAATTGTGATCACCTCTTCGATAGATAACACGATCCGGAAACTTTTCCCGCAAAAGAACAATGGTTTCGTTGATTGTGTGGCACGTTGTCTAGATCAATACAATTCAATTTCGGCCATAAAAAATCATTAATCATCTCTCGATAGCGCAAGCCCTTCACCGTAACTGTTGCTCTAGCCTCATTTTCGAAAAAGTAAAGTCCAATGACTTCGCCGGACCATAAACCACACCAAACAGTCACACGTTGAGGATAGAGAGGCTACATTTTCCGAGCCCCAGATGCGACAATTTTGCTTGTTGACGAAGCCACCAAGGTGGAAATGGGCCTCATCACTCAAGATGATTGTTCGATGGAATTCCGGATCATTTTCATGCATTTCAACTACCCAATCAGCAAAGACACGACGTTGTTAATGATCGGCCAGCTTGAGTTCTTGTAACATAGATAAATTGAAAATAGTAATAATCGAAATGAATACAATCCTCAATTTATAGGCTCACAGAACCTTCTTCATGCGGACTGGGATGATTTATTCAAGATGTTGTCAATGAGGGACGAGACAGACCGGTTTCGGCCTCATTAGGCCTCGCCAGTGTCCCATATCCCTCAGAGACAACATCCTATTGAAAAACTTCTACATTTAAGACTACTTGTAAGACTCTATCTATGTTTCAAAAATTTGTTAGGTTAGCCTCCTTAAAGGCAAAGAATTTTTTTGTTTGTCATTTTTTCTTTATCTTGAGTTCTTGTGTTAACTGGACCCAAATTTTTATGCAAAATCCGGTGTAATGACGTTTGTGGAATGCCTAGTTCCAAAGAACGACGAGGAATGGACAAACGTGGGTTTTCTTCAACACTTTCGGCTACAGCAGCAATATTCTCGGCTGTTCTTGAGCTCAAATTTTTCCACCAATTTCTTTATGGCGGTCGGACAAGGTGCTTCGCGACGACCCAAAAATATCCAAATTTTATGAACCTTCTCTGCCAAATTTTCACCATTTTTATAGTGAATTCTAATAATTTCAATGCGTTCCTGAAGCGTGTATCGTTCCATTCTTTATAATGGAGTAGTTTCTACTTGTCAAATGTCAAAAAATGACAGCTTCAAACGTGACATCTACTGAAATAGCGGGCTATTCAAAATAACACCTCTTATTGAAAACCCTTTATTTCAATTTTGAGCGGATATAATGACAATGTTAATTTTTGCCTTTAATTCGGAAAAAAATCATCATAAGGTGTCACTAGTTTTTTCTCGTTAATTTAACATTCAATCATTATTACCAACTCAAACAATCATATTCTCTATATATTCACGAAATTTTCATCTCCATTTCAGGTCCCAAAATGACTTGTACAGAATACAGAACAAACTCGACTCCGTACAACAAGAGAAGGACCGTCTGGAAATCGAAGCAGAAAAACAAATGATTCTCACATCCAAACTAAGAGAAGAACAACGCAATGTGCAAGATGACCTCGATCACCTCCAAGAAATGTACGATCGCACAGCCTTACAACTAGGACGAGCGAAAGAATACGAGGATAAATCGAAGGATGAAATAGAAAGGCTCAACATAGATATAGAGATGGTCAGAGAAAGGTACGAGAAAGCTCAAATCGAAGTCAGAAGAATACAAAGTGAAAAAGAGAAATTCCAATCAGAGAACGAAAGACTGCAATACGAGCTGGATCGAGCGCATACACAAAGCGCGAAATCTCAGGCCAGCTATGAAAAATGTCAAGAAGAGATTGCCAGGCTACAAATAGAAGCCGAAAAGGCACACGAGAAACACGACAAATTACAAAATGAGTTCCGGAAAGTGGTTGCTGAATATGACGCTCTCAGAGAAACTACAAGTGGATCTACTAGCAGGTACTCAAGGTATGAAAGAGAAGAGACCAGAGTGAAAGAAGAAAATGAAAGACTTCGATCAGAAGTAGACCGATTAAGAGAAAGATTAGAAAAAACGCTAACGGACTTGGATAGGTCGAGGAAAGATCTAGCTCTAGCTGAAAGTTCCAAAGGAAAATACTCCTTCGAAGACGAGAAGGAAATGCAGAGACTACGCGATGAGCTACAGCGCACTGTCAGCAATAACCAACATCTTGAAGGTAAGCTCCACGAAGTAACACTTCAACTAGAGCTTGCCAGATCAGAGGTGGCCAAGGTCGCCGGTGGTAATGACAAGCAACGTCATGAATTAGAACGAGCCATGATAGAATGCGAGAAACTAAAAGACAGGCACGATAAACTCAAAGCACAATGTGATAAACTAGATAAAGAAAACGAAAAATTGAGAACCGACATAGCACAATCCGAGAGAAGACAAACCTTAGCTGCCGATAAAGTAAGGAACGACGAGAGGCTAGAAATAGAAAGATTGAAAGAAAAACTAGAAAAAGCAATACAAGCCCGGGACGCCACTGAAATGGAAGCTGGAAGGCTAGCCCAAGAACTCGAGAAATCTCAAATGCACCTTGCGAAAGCATTGGAGACAAACGAAGCCACCAAAATCGAGTTCGAAAGAATGGCGAATGAGCTTGCAAGAATGCACGAAAGGATAGAAAGAGACTCTCTTGACTGGAAGACTCTAGAACAAGAAAGAGATCTTCTTCGAGCAGAGTTACAACAGATCAGAACAGGCCTGGAATCTCAAAGGAGAACGATGGACCACAGAACTCAAGAAACCATAGTAAAATTACAACAGGAATTGGCACAAGTTAACAGGGAAAGAGAAAAAATGGCTGCCATGTTCGATAAGCAGGGAAGACAAGGCGAAAGCATAGAAAAACAAATCATTAAGTATGAAGCAGATATAAAACAATTAACGATGGAAAGAGACCAATTGGTTGTTCAACTAGAGAAGAGTCAAGACATGCTGATGAATTTCCAACAAGAATTGAATCAGAGCGAAAGCGAGCTTGAAAAACAGAAAGCAGAAGTGAATAAGCTGAAGAACGAACAGAAGAAAATGTCTCAAGACATGGAACGAGGAACCAAAGATATATTAGAAAGCAGAAATGCAGAGATACAGAAGATACAACAGCAACTACAAGTTGTTCAGAAAGAGCGAGATACTCACAGAAATCGAGCAGACAAAGCGGAAAAACGACTTCAAGAATCTGGAGCTAGAGGTGATTCAGAACTTGAACAGTGGAGAAAGGTTGTGGAGCAAGAGACCAATAGAGCTGATCTCGCTGAAAAAACTGCTCAGGATCTTCAAAAACGAATACAAGTTATGGAAAAACAGTTACAACAACAGCTCAATCAAATGGCGCAATATCAGAAGGAAAGAGGTATTCAACCTCAGCAAGCGGTTGATGATAAAGAATTGAATAGATTGAAGAAAGAACTAGAGAAAGCTCAAGCCGATGTGAGAAATAAGGACACTGAAAAGGAAAGATTGCAAGCGCAACTAGAAATGTTGGTACAAGAACTTGAAAGGAACCAGGTTAGTCGAAATATTCGAAAACACGTAGAAGATTTTTTGTTTATAAACAACTTCCCCTTCTATTTATTATTAAATGTAGTACTCAATGTGAAGCTATTGTATTTGATGTTTTAGAATTCGTATTATTGTTACCTAAGTTCTATTTTTTGTTGTTTTTGATCTGTTACTCTATTAAATATGAATTTCTTGATTTTGTTCGTTTTATTTTAACTGTCTAGAGCTTCTTAATTGCTACCACCATATGATGCTTTTTCAGTAGTGTTTTATACCTAAACATTTTTTTTCAGTTTATCCTGCTTTTTTTTCATGTCGTCAATTATGAGATATTTACCTATAGATTCACTGTATGTTTTGAAGAAGATAACCTTTGTAGATGGAGCTCATGGAAACACAGAAAAAACTGCAGAATGCTGGTGTACAAAACCTACAGAAGATCTTTCTGGACAAAAGAAAAAGTTAGAAGAAGAGAAGAAACGTCTAGATGATTATAAGAAACAAGTTGACGAACAAAAGAAAGCTGTTGACGCCAAGCATAGGCAAGTGGAAGAGAAAGAACGTCAATTGGCTGAACTGGATAAACAGTTGAAGAGAAGAAAAGAACAGATGGACCAATTAGAACAATCCCTCCAGAAGGTAAATATTCCGTATTAATTCGACGATTAGTCGGGTAATACCCTTTTCTTAAAAACTTTATAGGTTTTCACTCCCCTATCCCTGAAACAGAAATAATTAAAAAAAATTAATTAAGATGAAGTGCTCCTGCGAGAATCTTTACACTTATTTATCAATAAATAATATAATCGATCAAGTTTGTTAATTCATAAAAATGTTTTTTCGAGTCCGATTTCATTGATTTTTTTTTCAATCGCAGGTATGTTCATTCGAAATAAATCTACTTTTTCGAATTTCAAGAAAACCCGACGTACTTAATTTTTATTTTGTGTTATTTATTGTATTTTAATTGTTTTCTTGGTTTTATATCTATAAAATGGTTTTACTGAAAACCTTAATCGTTTGGTATTATATTCAGTATAATATGTAATATTAAACTTGTGTTTTTCTTCAGGCTGGTGGTAGTGCAGCAGCTGCAGGTGAACTGAACAAAAAGTTAGCAGAGGCAGAAAAGAACTTAGAAAAAGCACAAGACGAAGCTAAACGGTCAGCAGGAGAAATGGAACGATTATTGCAATTGGTACAGATGAGTCAAGAAGAGCAAAACACAAAAGAAAAACAAATAATGGAATTACAACAGTGAGTTATTATTATATCATTATATTTTGTACAATGCGCAAAAAAATTAACGCACATTCTGAAAATCTCAATTTTAATGAAAGTTAACTCTACATTGACTTTATAACTTATTTTTTATGTTCTCTCGGGCAAGTTTTGACAGAACAAGACATATTAAATGGAAGAAAAATTCACGATTTCACCGAATCTTATGTGAAAGAAGATAAATAAACAATTTTCAAAATACTGTATTGCTGATAAGTGATTTAATACTTGGTATTTCCACCCCTTGCGTTAATTACAGCTCGGCAACGACGGTTCATACTCAAAATGAGTGATCTTAAAATGTTCTGATCTAATCCTTCCCAGATTTCTCTGGGTTGGATTCCTAAGTCATTAAGAGTAGCTGGATGATTTTCTGAAATTCTCAGCCTTCTATTGAGGTTGTCCCAAACCTGCTCAATCGGATTGAGATCTGGACTTCTTGCTGGCCATTCCATTCGAGAGACTTCAACCTCTTCAAGGTACTCCTGAACGATGCGCGCACGATGGGGTCTGGTATTATCGTCCATAAAAATAATCGATCCTCCCCCGAAACCAGTAGTATTCAGGAAATTGCACTGAGCATATCTTCATGTCGACCTCTGTATACAAGGGAACGTCGATCACATGGTAAAGGCAGAATCTAGACTCATCTGTGAAGAGAACTCTTTCCCAATCAGCCTCTTCTAATGGATATGCTCTCTCGCAAAATCCAAACGCGCCTTCGATGGGCTGGGGTGAGAGCTGGGCCTCTTGCCGCGGCACGAGGCCTTAAATCATATTCTCTGAGACGATTTCTGATTGTCTGAGTGCTAATTTGCACCCCATGAGTTTGCTCAAGATGATTTTGCGCGTTGCAAACCGTTGTCTCAACGACGAAACTCTCAAGTAACGTTCTTGAATGGCAGATGTTACCCGTGGTCTACCCTGTCCTGGTCTTCGGACATTCATACCTGTCTCCCTGAATCGCTGCAACATTCTGGACACACTTGTATGGGAAACTCTAAACCTTTCTGCAATTCTTGTGTATATCCCTTCTTCTCGCAAAACTACCGCTTGGCACATTCCTCTTGGGTCAATTGCGTGTTTCGCGTTGCATAGCGATCGAGTGTAGAAAATCAAATGAAAGAAAAACTATTGATCACTAGAATTGATCGAGAACAACTGATTTCAGAATGGAGCCAATACATTCAAAATCTGATTATCTCTTCTTTTTTTATTCCTGCTGGGAAAAAACATCTGTATTGAAGAAAAACGTTGAAAGTGAATAGCATATGCATGCATAATTCTGATAAAAATAATAATCATTGAAAACACCTTCAGTTGACCATTTCCATAATGTGCGTTAATTTTTTTGCGCAGGTGTATATTGTATATGCCCAATATCTCAGTTTCATAGACACAAGATGACAACGTCCCATAATATCGTCGCCTGTATTGTTGTAAATTCATATATAAATGGTGTTGCTATAATAAACTTGCAATAAAGAAAATTTATCATGTTTAATAGTTTCTAAAATATATTTTTATCATTTTCAGGGCACTGAAAGCAGCACAGACTAAACTGAAAAATCAGCAAACTGTAAATGCACAATTAGAAGAACAAAGAAAACAAGCAGAGGTAAGCAACCTTGCATATATTCCCGAACTAACATTATACTAACTCATTCTTTTTCCTGCATACTAATGAAATATTAATACTTTTACAGGCTGGACCAGCCGGATTCCTTAAAAGCTTTTTCTAGATATACTCGTATAGAATTATTAAAATTAAGATAATAATAATGCCTCGTTCCTTTTCTTTAACCTTCCTTTCCTTACCTTAGCTTTTTATTTACAATTTATTTTTATTTTGCGTGTCATCAGAATATTACCAATGACATGAAGAAACTCGATGATGAACTTAAATTGAAAAACGAACTTATACACGAATTGACAGAGACGCTGCAGGATTGTGAAAGAAATAAAGAAAACAAAAACGAACTAAACAAGAAAATTGTGAAGCCTGTAGAAAGTACAGAAAAGGAGAAATCTGGTTCGAATGAAACAAACGATAAATTAATTAGCGAAAATGCTAATCAAGACTTGGAAAATATCCCGGAAAAATCGGATTGGAGCGAAAAAAGGATAAAAGAGTTGGAAAATGCACTCAGGGAAACTATACAAATATCCACTGAAAGAGAAGTCATTCTGCAGGATGAAGAGAAAAAGAGACACAATGTAATGCAGAAGGTAAGGCTACAATAATACAATAATATCGAATTCTGAAAATCTATCAAAACAAAATGAATAATTTCAATTTAAAAAAAATTTCAGTTATTAGAATAGTAGTCATATATTCCCTTTTATTCGTTTTCTTTTACAATATTGAGTATGTACAGCTTGCCAAAAAAGAACCTAAAGTAACTTGTCAAAAATTCTTGTACCAAGCATTATCAAGGCAAATCCGTGCACCTATCAATTTTTAATTTCGAAAGCAATTTATCCTATGCTTTTTTGAAATTGACATTTCTCACCCCCTATGCCCCGCGCCCCTACTTTATTTTTTCAAATGGGAATATATGGATTATGATACATCGAATGAAATGTAAAGGGTTTTCCAATAAGAGGTGTTATTTTGAATAGCCCACTATTTCGGTAGATGTCACGTTTGAAGCTGTCATTTTTTCACATTTGACAAGTAGAAACTACGCCATCAATGAAAATGGAACGATACACGCTTCAAGAACGCATTGAAATTATTAAAATTCACTATAAAAATGGTGAAAATTTGGCAGAGACGGTTCGTAAAACTCGAACATTTTTGGGTCATCGTGAAGCACCTTGTCGGACCGCAATAAAGAAATTGGTGGAAAAATTCGAGCTGTTGGGGCAAATTAGTGATGTGAAGAATAAAACCCGTGCACGTCGCTCAAGAACGGCTTAGAATATTGCTGCTATAGCCGAAAGTGTTGAAGAAAACCCAGGTTTTTCCATTCCTCTTCGTTCTTTTGAATTATGCATTCCACAAACGTCATTACCCCGTATTTTGCATAAAGATTTGGGTCTTAAGGCTTATAAAGTTCAGTTAACACAAGATCTCAAGCCGACCGATCATCAACAACGTCGTGTCTTTGCTGATGAAGATGATCCGGAATTCCATCAAAAAATCATTTTGAGCCCAGCGTCGATTCAAGACCTCAAAAATGGAATTCGTGAGGCTATCGAGGACATATGGCTGCCACTTTGCGATTTGGCTATGGAAATTTTCATTGAAAGGATATGGTCCTGTGAGCGTGGTCGTGGTGGTCATTTGCCTGATATTATTTTCCACTATTAACAGTATAGCTTCTTCTTTATTATGAAATAAACAATCGATCATTTATATTGAAAAATGGAATTTTTCTTTGAATATCAAAATAACATTTCTTATTAGAAAACCCTTTACATTGATTAAGTACCTATTCAGCAATGTGACTACAAATAGAATTGGTTGTTACGGTTTTTTATTAAAAATTAGGAAATAATTTACAATTTGCGATTGGAGAGTACTGCTATCAGACCATTATTCCAAGGATTTGATTTTTCGAAAGCAGGTCTCTATATGCTTCATTTTTATTCAATATCTCTCACCCCTAATACATAAAAATTTCCATTGCTGCACTAGTTTAACGAAAAAATATGGATGTATTTCTTCTTCAGGTTTTCAAACTGGAACAGCGACTGTTATCACTTCAAACTGCTCAAGCACTGAAATGTCATGCCTGCAACCAATATGTCAAAAGGATGACAAACTTGGAATCGAAATTATCCAGATTGTTATCAGAGCGAAGGGACAATTTGATGGAGCTGAACAGAATGAAGTAAGTTATAGGACTTATGTCAAGTAATTTGAAACAATAATCAAATTCAAGCGAATGACCAGTAATGACTGTGGTCATTGTTGGTCCTGCCCTTGGTCTTGGCACTTGAGGAATGACCGCGAATGACCAGCTTCCGCTCAAATGCAGTTCTGGTCATCTTCGCCATTTTCGTTAATTTAGGTTAGGGAGAATGAAAACAAACACATAACCAACGATTTTCTGAATTAGAGTTTCGTTTCAGTAAAAATGCATGTATGGGACTGAATATCGTTTGTTTTGAAAATTACCATTACCTAGTTATATTTAATGAGAACCTAGAAAAATCCCCAAAACCTACTGTATTACTCCCTGGACAAAAATTTGAATACTATTTTCCATACCACATCCGTAAAACCACTTAAGTTAATTACATGATTTATTTTTATTTTTGCTAGCTGAATGTTGTTCAACATTTCTATTTCAGATTTACGCTACAATTGAGTCATGTCCAGTTTAGAAGTTTTCATATCTGTTGTAATTGCAAGTGAATGTTTATTTGAATCTGACATTCATGTGTATCATAAGATATAAACATAAAACTTAACCTTATTTCTTCAATGACCAGAAGCTTGACTCGGCTCTCGAGTATGTTCACCTTAGGTCATCTGCGGTCTTAATCGATGACGTTGAAGGGCAATTCATGACGTCATATGATAAAGACCAGCAATGACCAAAAGCGTCAAATGCAGTTGGTCATTGTTGGTCATTGTTGGTCTTGACCAATGATGACCAGGTCATCCGCTTGAATTTGATTTTTATTCACCATATCATAATTTATGTTAGGTAAGATAATTTTTTTATATGCGCTCAAGAGTGTCTACATCACAGGGTTTTTCAATAAGAGGTGTTAGTGTTATTTGAATAGCCCACTATTTCGGTAGATGTCACGTTTGAAGCTGTCATTTTTCGACATTTGACAAGCAGAAACTACGCCATTAATAAGAATGGAACGATACATGCTTCAAGAACGCATTGTTATTTAAATTCACTATAAAAATGGTGAAAATTTGGCAGGGGCGGTTCGGAAAACTCGAACATTTTTGGGTCGTCGTGAAGCACCTTGTCGGACCGCAATAAAGAAATTGGTGGAAAATTCGAGCTGTTGGGACAAGTAAGTGATGTGATGAATTAAAAAAGTACACGTCGTTCAATAACAGCCGAGAATATTGCTGCTGCAGCCGAAAGTTGAAAAAAACCCAGGTTTGTCCATTCCTCGTCGTTCTTTGGAATTGGGCATTCCACAAACGTCATTACACGGTATTTTGCATGAAGATTTGGGCCTTAAGGCTTAAAAAGTTCTGTTGACACAAGAAGTCAAGCCTGTCGATCATCAACAACGTCGTGTCTTTGCTGATTGGGTCGTTGACAAGGGCGTAGCCAGGAATTAATTTCGGGGGGGGTTTTGACATTTTGGCAATTGACTTTGTAGGTGCCGGGTGCAAAATGAAAGATTATTTTCGCAACAAAAAATAACTCTGAAACATTTCGGGGGGGGTTTGAACCCCCAAAACCCCCCCCTGGCTACGCCCTTGGTCGTTGAAGTGTTATCTCTCGAAGAGGTGATCACAATTGGCCACCGAGATCTTGTGATTTAACACCTTGCGACTTCTTCTTTTGTGGCCACGTGAAAGAGATGGTCTACGCCAATAGCCCAACGTCGATTCAAGACGTCAAAGATGAAATTCGTGAGGCTATCGAGAACATAGGGCAGCCACTTTGCGATTTAGTTATGGAAAATTTCATTAAAAGGATATGGTCTTGTAAGCGTGGTAGTGGTGGTCATTTACCTGATGTTATTTTCCACTATTAACGGCATAGCTTCTTCTTTATAATGAAATAAACATCCAATCATTTATATTGAAAAATGACATTTTTCTTTGAATATCAGAATAACACCTCTTATTGGAAAACCCTTCACATAGTCACAGTCCCCGGAAGGCTTACCTAGCCATAACCACATAGTTCTTATAATGGTTGCCAACTACCGATCATTTCGAAAATAACCTTACTGGGTTTACCTACTCAACATAAATATGATCTTGAATATTTTGATAATTGCTGCTGTCCAGTTAGGGGCAACTGCTGTACTTGATGCAATGATGCTTCATGCCCCAGCTATTACGGAAAAAAGTTTGAAGTTGACAGCGTCAGTGCAGATTGTTCATGACAGAGACCTATGGTCTTCATCAAACAGGCTTCTTAGTCCTGAAGGTCCCACCTGGTTCACTGATGGCTCTGTCACAACAACAGGGTCTGGTGCCGGAATCGTGGGTCCTCACTTCAATCAGGCTATCCCTCTTGGGAAGGACTGTTCCATTGTGCAGGCTGAGCTATTTGCGGTTCTTGCCTGCGCACTAGAAAATATTCGCAGGGGATACTCTGGCCAGCACATTTACATATGTTGCGACAGCCAGGGAACTCTGAAATCTCTATCTAATGTTAGAGTTGATTCTCTTTTGGTAGAAGAATGCAGGAAAGCTCTGCGTAGGCTGGACTCTGATAACTTTTTGAAAGTAATCTGAGGTCCGGCTCATGCGGATATACCTGGTAACGCAAGGCAGATGTACTGGCTAGGCGGGGAGCATCTGTTGGTCCGGAGCCTGCGCTGCCAATCTGTCGCACATCTGTCAGAAGCTTCTTCAGGAGCTGGCTGAACAGGGAATTTTCCTCGGAATGGAGCGCATGGGTGGGCCTGAGGTGGTCGAGGATTCTCATTGAGAGACCGTCCTCGCGACCTGAGGTTAAAAGACTTCTGTTGCTGGAGAGGAAACAACTCGGTCTGGTAACCGGTGCATTGACTGGTCACCTGTTTAACAAACATTTGAATAGAATGGGATTGACGAGCTACTCTTATGCCGGTGGTGCAGGAGTACTGATGAAACGGTTGAGCATATTTTGTTCAACTGTAGTAACCTAACTCAGTTAAGGTCAACATAACGAGGAATCCAACATCTTCTATTCCTATGGTGGTCTTTGTGTCTGAGGAGCTGAGTCTCTATAGAACGATGCGGGTGAACAATGGGCCACTAGGCCTCAGTTCGGCCGGAAAGGCACCTCACAAAGAAGAAGAAATCAGTGCAGATTCTCATAAACCAACAGTCCACTCAATTGAAATTTTTTTTAGGATGGATGCACTAGAATCAGCTCTGAGTGAAAAAGATGCGCATTTGGCTTTTCTGGAGATAAATGGTATTCGAAATGCCAAGCAAGCAGAAGAAGTGGAGAAGTTGCAAGTGGATAAAAGAAGGCTGATGGAACGTTTGAAACGAGAGGTGAGAATTTTTTTCATTTCAGACATGAATAGTCTATGGGCCAGTGCCTGTTTTTCATATTGATTACGAACAATCTGAATATTTGTGTTCCTCCACGAAAATTCTCGATAGTGAGGGCTAATACAGTTTGGAGATGTCAAAAGTATTGAATGGGTGAAAGTTCAAATTTTATTACTAACAGCTACTTTATAAATTGAATCTTGAAACAATTTTATTACAAATTGAAAACAATAATTGTCCTACAAAAATGATGATTCTATCAAAGTGTCCCCCACTCCCAACATATAACAACAACTAGGTCTGAAAAAATTATTACTAACCGGCTGATTTTTTCACTGTTGCTTAGCAAATATTTCCTTTATGAACTGGTCACATTGTCCTACAAATTAAGTGGTACGTTTTTCCAGTCCTACGCTCGGAAATTGTCAATTGTTTGTAATCATTTTTAATTGTGGGTTCTGTAGTACAATTTCTGAGGTAGGACTGGAAAAACGAACCACTCAATTAGAATGACAATGTAACCAATTCATAAAGGAAATATTTGCTAAGCAACAGTGAAAAAATCAGCCGGTTAGTAATAATTTTTTAGATCTAGTTGTTGATGTATGTTGGGAGTGGAGGACACTTGAATAGAATCATCATTTTTGTAGGACAATTATTGTTTTCAAGTTGTAATAAAAATGTTTCAAGATTTTATTTATAAAGTAGTTGTTGGTAATCAAATTCGAACATTCACCCATTCAACACTTTTGACACCACCAAACTGT
Source organism: Propylea japonica (assembly GCA_013421045.1). Lineage (NCBI taxonomy): Eukaryota > Metazoa > Arthropoda > Insecta > Coleoptera > Coccinellidae > Propylea > Propylea japonica. The sequence continues at coordinate 16,134,055 of CM024240.1, read as the reverse complement.
ATTAGCCCTCACTATCGAGAATTTGTAGAGGAAAAAGTTGAGCGTCTCGTCAAATTGAAGCTACCAATATTCAGATTGTTAGTAATCATTATGAAAAACAGGCGCTGGCCCATGGACTATAAATGATGAGGACGTTGTTGTTTGAACGAGAAGACTGAAATTGGCATCTTCAATATTTATTGAAAATTAATTGAAATTTCGAGTGAATAATTGAATTGAAAAAACTAGAACCCAATCGCATAATAAATCTTTATAAATGAAAATTCATATATTTCAGAACGAAATCAGCATGTCCTTATGCCAGCAGACTGAATTGATGAAGATTCTCACCAATCCGACAATTCCGATGTAGATTAGGTAGCTCAAGTTCCTGAAGAAAACTTTTACAGCAATAAAAATACCTCGAAACTTTGAGGTTTATTATATAAATGAAGCAGTATTCGTACCTGGTTAAAGGCAGAACTTCAGTTGGTTGTCATGTTTTATTTATATTATATCCAATGATCGCTTTCACAAAGGAAAAATTACCATTCGTTTGGGTACAGCTCTGCCTTCTACCAGGTCAGAACTCATCATTATTTGGATAAGTCTCAGAGTAAAAAGTAAACCTAGAGATGGCTTCACGCATTTGTTGACGCAGCCAAGTTGAATCTGTTTATTCACGCGAATAATATTCCGGGCGTTCAAACTTGTGTAGTATCTTTATTCCGTATAGCGATGGCCTAACTGTAATAATACCCCGTATCTGAAATAAGTGAATTTTACAGGGGAGACAAAATACGAATTTAAATCAGAAAAACGAATGAAGGCGAAACTTCTTTCTTGAACAAGACAGAATAATATAATTTCTTAGTAACAGGCAACGAAAGTATTTTGGAAAATTGAAAATTTCTAGTTTTTTTTGTCTCGAAAGAGTTTTGCAAAAAAATCACTCATTCAGATACGGGTATTACAGTTAGGCCATCGATAGGAATAATTGGTCTACCGCTCCCCTACTCTGATACTAACGACAAGTGTCTGTAACAGACAATTGTCAGTTTGACAACACCGTCTGTTAGTGTTCAGTTGCTCGATGCGTCGTGTTTACATTTTCGTTTCGATTTGACGTTCATAAACTGAATTACTTCAATAATTTGGTGGCAATTTATCCTTGTTAAAGGGTATTCCGGTAATTATAGCTATGGCAAAATTACGAAATGTGGTATTGTATTCAGGAATTGTAGAAATGAAAATCTTACCTATTGTTTACTTCACCCCAGTTCGGCAGTAAATGGCTTTCCATCTCACTCTAGAGCAGGCATGAGCAACCTACGCGAGTCACATACGACCCACGACGAACCTCCAAATTAGATATTTATATACAGGGTGTTTCTTAAACATGCGGCAAAAATTCGGGGGTTGTTCCTTGGACTATTTTAAGCATGTTTTGTCCTTTGATGATTTTTGAAAAACCTCTTTGTTTCAAAGATACAGGGCGAACACCATTTTTCGTATTTTTAAAATTAATAATAGTTTAAATAAAAATGCGTACCGCACTGTGTTTACTAAGTAGGTACAATTTATTTTTAAATTTGTTTAAGAACATTCCAATTACTAAAACGGCCAGTTTTTCGACTTAAAATTGATAAGTTCAGATGGTAAAGGAATACAGATTAACACGGTTTTCATTTGAATTCGTTTTTTTTGGCTAGAGGTGGTCATTTCAACAGCTTTGTAGGTTGAGTTAAATTTTCATGTAATTTTCTTAATGAAATGTTATTATCTAAAATTTTGTTTCCCCTGTATCTTCGAAATAAAGAGGTTTTTCAAAAATCATCAAAAGACAAATATTCTTAGAATAGTCCAAGGAACAATCCCCTGAATTTTGCCGCATGTTTAGGAAACACCCTGTATATTATGAGACCGTAGCACTTGCGAAAGAATATAATTTAAGAAGGCATTATACATACTACCAACATATGCGAAAATTCGGAACTTGAACTGGACACTTAGAAATGAAAGAATAGACAAGTTGAAAAAGAATTTGATTGGACAGCAAAATGTCTTTGTGAAAAGTAATGAAGAAGCTGAAGATATCGTTCGGGCAAGTTAAATCATTAGTATAAAAAAGCACGATACTCGAAGCCATTTTCAGAAGGTGAATTTATGAAAAAGTGCTTGGCAGAACTCGTGGATACTTTCTATCCAGATGAAAGAAAAACGTTGCAAAGTAAGTCTACCAAGAAAACATCGTCGAAAGACAAATATTGCACATCTGTAGTTATAAAGTGCTGGAAACATCTGTTGCTTTTTCATAGCATTGGATGAAAGCGCTGATATTATGATACAGCATAGTATTTTCATTCGCTCAGGTGCCGTATTCTCGAGAAGTGATATTCGAAACGTATACGAAATTCATTGCGCTGTGTGCATTTTTGCAGGTAAACAGGGACTCGCGCAATGAAGTTCGTATACGTTTTCGAATATCACTTCTCGAGAATACGGCACCTGTCGTTTAAAATTACAGAAGACTTGCTTGCGCTAAAACCAACCTAATATTGATGCTCTTGCGAAAAAAACGCAATCTTAGATGTCTCATTAGTTAAGAACTCCTGACTGATGAGTCACGAAGTTTTTTTTCGTTGAATTATATCAGTGTAAGTTTTTCAATCTTTTCCACTGCGAGGAACATAATATAAGGTTTATTTGAATTTGTTGAATTCTTTTTATTACTGTTATAAATTTTATTTTGGCCCGTGGTCCACGAACAATTTTTTTATTCGGCCCCTCACAAAAAAGGTTGCTGTAGAATTCAATGAATTGTATGAAATTTGAATCTGAAAATATTTCGACTCAAAAAAAAATGTATTGAGAACAGAAAGGAAAGAAAAATATTTGAATTTTAATGAAAATACAAACGGCTTGGGTCTGCGAAAAGCTTGTCACCTTACCTCGAAAAAACCTTGCTTTGATTTTGTAGAAAACTCGGGGAAACTCTTTGTGCACTTCCTCTTTCGAGATTTGATGAAAACATAACAGACATATGTCGCAGAGAATAGAACAAAGCGCGCGTGAGTTGATTTAACAGTTGATTCAACATATAGTATACGGGTGGTGCAGAAACAGTTGGCCTTGCTTGCTCTATAGCTTGGTTGATTACAACCATAGACTAACTAAACGGAGAATAGATGAGACACTAGTAGAACAAGCTTCAACGCCATCTGGTTTTGTACAACATTACTAATTCGTGAAAAAAGCTCGATTGAAAAAGGAATCTGTATCGTAAAAATACCTCTAAAAGAATTCTGTAGTGCACCTTTTGAATAGGTAGGTACACCCATATACAAGAGGCAAAAAGTTTTTTGAAATTCAGTTTCCAAAAGGATATCAAAAATGGATTCGTGCAAGTTATCGATGAGTGAGGAAATTTATTTTCATGAAAATAATACCTGCAACGAACTTTCATCTGATTTTCTTTTGGAATCGAGAAATGAGGATCAATAATCAAATTCTGGATAGAATAAAAATTTATTAACTGAAATAGGTATCACCAATTGAAAATACAGATTTTTCATAAATATTTAATCAATAAACTAATAATTGCATTGAAAACATTTTCAAAAACTAACAATAATGAATTCAATAATACAAAATATGAGTATTTACCTACTAACTTATTCAATACATGAAAAGCTTTTTTGAAAACTACTAGTATCTTAATTCTTATAGGTAACAGAATATACATATAAATTCTATATTACCTTCTTTTCATCTCGATTTTCACATCCAATAACACGTCTTCACTCTTGCAGACATATCGAAATTTATTATATTTCAAAAAGAACGTGTCAAACCACTCCTTGTGTCAGTTGACAATTCAAAGGTTTTTTGATAATAATGAGTTTACATACTATTTTCTCGATAGGATTTCCATGAATGCAACGACATCTAACTATCAAATTGAAAATAATTTTTTCGTGTATTAGTCTCCTACTCCGACAGATGGCGCGGAATATACGAGTGGCCTCATCTAATTTTTCAGTTTGTCTATGGATTACAACGCAGTGCTATTCACGGGTAGGTTGCCTTTCCATGACACTCATACAAAGATTCTCTAGATTTTAGTATCATGATTACAACGCAGTGCATCTCTATGTTCACTTTTTACTCTGAGGGTAATTCGCACTGCCTCAATTGAGTTCTGAACACGTAACTATTCTAGAACGAAGACCAAAAACGATATTGAGTTGAATGTGAGTTAAGATTGTTCCGATTTTGAGCATGACAATAATAATGCTACGGAATGAGGCAATATTGTTATTTTCGGTTATACTAAATTATATTTGTGTTGCGCGTTTTTGAGATTTTCAATGGTTACCTTGATGCATTGGATCATACTTCATAGTTTGAGAATCTTCTCTATTTGTGCTATATGATACCTAGAGATAGTTCGTTTGGTGTATGTTTGAAATTGACGATTTCAGCTTCAACTTTTCATACTCATGTGTCATATTGATCATCTCATGAAAATATGGGGTTAATCGGTACACACGATAAGTTTCAGCAAATGGGGAATGATTTGAACAACCTAACATGACAGCTGAAGCTCCACTTACGTCGAATTCTGAGTCTTGATGCTTGATACTATTTATGATCAAAAAAAGAGTGAATTCTGAATTTTTTTGGAAAGAATTTACTTATTCATCAATATTCATTTTGCACTTTCAAGGTAAACTTATTGAGATATACGGAGTGTTCCTAAATTGAAAGTACAAACGATAAGGGGAGATTCCTCAAGTGAGTTTAAGGAAAAAATTTCCATAAACATGGGGTCGTAAAAGTTTCGTTATCGTGTTGAAGTTTTGCTTAAGATCTGTCTAAAAAGTAGTACGCCACCAAGATATTTCAACTTCTAAAAAACTTTATAGGTTTTCACTCCCAGTCTCTGAAACAGAAATAATTAAAAAAATTTTGATTAAGATGAAGTGCCCCTGCGAAAATCTTTTGCAATTATTTATCAGGAGCAAATTAATTTTGAAAGAAATTGTTGCCTGAGAGTAAAACTGAAAAAGGAAATAATTAAAGGATAATGTAAAGTTTCGGTGTCTATATCAGACACCTTCTTCAGACAAACTTGTTTAATCTTCAGAATTGTGTGTTTTTCATTTGCAGTCCAATTGAAATTGAAAGTGGTCAACACATAGAGATGTTGATTTATTTAATTTTGAAATTCCCTGATGTAATTTCTTTCTTCAATTAATCTATCCAAATACGATCTATTCCAACAGAACAATTGGCCAAATTATCTACTTCATCTAACAAAATACATGTGGATTCCTTAATTTTCCTTTTATAATTATCAGGTTCCGTCATTTGAATCTTTGTGTTGTTCCATTTCATCATATGATCTCCGCTATTTGAACATACATGATCAGCGATTTGTGATCTTGTAATGTCTCTATTTTTGATGTTGTTCTTATGTTCCCGTTTTCTTATCTCAAAGGTCTTGATATCTCTCCTGTATAAGCTTTTGCATATATGCACGGAATATGTGAACACAATTTTGAATTTTGTATCTCAATTAGACTGCAAATGAAAAAACACACAATTCCAAAGATTTTACAAGTTTGTCTGAAGAAGGTGTCTGATATAGACACCGAAACGTTACATTTTCCTTTCAATTTATTTCCCTTTTTCAGTTTTACAGATAAGTCAACAATTTTTTTTCAAAACCAATTTGCCCCGGACAAATAAGTCCAAAGATTTTCGCAGAAGCACTTCATCTTAATTAAATTTTTAATTATTTCTGTTTCAGAGACTCGGAGTGAAAACCTATAAAGTTTTTTAGAAATGCAGAATCCTTCCAGAATCGATATCTGAAGATATTTCAAACTTACATTTTCTTTCATTTCTCCGTTCAATTTAGCACCAAAAATACCTCTTGGCTTTTTTTTCGTCAACACTCGTTCAACTTATCAACACTTTCTTGAGACAAGTGCGGCAGTCAACAGTTCAAGTGCGTGGGAGCACTTTATTTCATTTTCAACGGAAAATTTAATACAGATTCAAATGCTGACAAAACGTTTTGTATGTATCATTGGCCATATAATGAAATTCACTTTCTTGGCAACAAAGATGAAAGAAAACTCAGAATTTTTCGAAATTTTAAAGAATCAGCTTTCTATCACATTGCACCAGAGTTTGAAGAGATACGTTATTTTAGTTCAACTGGTCCTCGGTACTCTGGCACATCTACAGTTGAATTGTTCTCTGTCAAAATAAAATTCGCTGTTAAAATTTGGAAATAAAAAATTGACTTCTGAAACTTATTGTGTGTGAGATGCCTGTTAAATATTTCCTATTCCATAAGGTAACCAAGTGTGAAGATCTCCATGGTTGACGATAAAAATAAACAAATTTTTGAATTCCATTGAAGTGCGGCTATAATTTTTTTATCGAAATAATTCTTAGTGAATAATGTAAAATATATTCAGAATATTCTAAGCATTGTAAGTGAGTGGTTCTTACGGATATATTATCAGTAAGGCAAGAAAAACCGTACACTATAGTCGATCCTTGTAGCTGTATAATTTTAGGTTTTCGAAATTTTCCTGGAGAAAGTACCTGCATGGAAAATAATCAGAAAACGTTACTTCATTCTGTAAAAAGTTAATTCTTCTCTAGGTAAATAATATATTTAGCCAATGTACTCATTTGTGCAAATATGTATGTAAACATAAGTCATACTAGTTGATTCAAAATGATCATTTAAATGCCTTTGTATATCGAATAATGTACATTTATTGTCATATCATTAAGGCCGAGCAACACTGCCAATCTCGTGCCATTATCAATAACGGCATGTTTTTGTTTTTTGTAAATATTTTCGTCCACTTTATGCTTTTTGTAAACTATCTGCTCCTATTTCAAAGTATGGGCGTCCACCTAAAATGAAATCTGAATCTTGTTCGTATGAAGACTTGATTAGTTTTGGGGTGACTGTAAAATTTATTTCGAACTTTCACAGTATCTGTCAAAGAAACTTGCCGTATTAAACTTCTTTCTTCCCCTAGGCCAAAAACAATGTGCCGCCCCTCAGAGTAGAGAGAATTTAAAAAATTCAAATTTTCTAAATACACGATTTTCGCTGAAGTTGATGAAGACAATTTTCTATCTGGAAATAAAACAGTTAATGTTTCAGAGTGTATATTTCATGTTAGAAAATTATAGTTTTCATCATAAAAACTAATAATGGTTTCTTCTTGCCTTCTTCTCCGCAAATGTTGCAACACACTACTTAGAAGTCTAATTTCTTCAACAACTCAGCTTCAATGCACAAAATGGCCAGAAAATCGAAACGCCTTGAGACATGCTAGATCGTAAATACGATAAAATTCGCTTCAATGCTGAAAACGACTTCTCTGCTGAACAGTTCGTTGTTTAAGTGTATAAAAACATTCTAATTGAAATATCGATATGGGAAAACACTTGCGATAAGGTTTCATCACTTCTAATGAAGGTACTCATCTCGTGTAAAGTTTTTGGATGTTGTTCTTACCTTATCCTAGTAGGATTTGAAGTGCAAATATTCATCGTGAAGTTTTTCATCTAAATCACCAGGAAAACTAGAGATGATACAGGCTGTCCAGAAAGGGTATCGGGTATTGTTTTCGCGCCATATTCAGAACGGGACGTCTAAAAGGAGCGAGAAGGGGTTCGTGGCGTCCGCCATTTTGTGGAGTTTTAGTCACGATGGAACAATACTCGGAACGCATCCCGTATTTTGCGTATGAGCGTATTATCGTAATGGTGGTTCAATAGTGACTGCTCAACGTCTCTATCGTGCTGAATATCTACACGCCACGCGACAAATGACGATAGCATTAGGAAATGGATCAGGATGTTCGAGAATACAGGTGCGACAATTAAAATTCAAAACTCTGGTCGTCCTCGTTTACTTCGGTGATGAAGAAACAATTGAAGAAGTTGAGGCGTCGGTTCGTCAAAATCCGTCTTTATCGATCCGAAAGCGAAGCCAAGCGTTGAACATCTAAAAATCGTCTTTACTTTCGATTGTAGAGAAAGACTTACATCTAAAAACCTATTAAATTCAATTGATTCAAGAATTGAAGGATGCGGACTATGCTTATCGATGATTTTCCGAACGAAATGCTGCAGCGATTCAACAAGTCATTTCGCGAAGGGGTAACATCAACTGGCCTCCCAGAAGCCCCGACCTTAGCCCGTTTGACTATTTTGCATAGGGATACCTTAAAAGTAAGTTTTAACAAAATAATCCGACGAATCGAAACCAGATAAAGCAAAAAATCAGGTCAGAAATGGGCAGCAGTATCAATACAGCTATGTGTCAACGTGTTATCGCCAATCTTCGTTCCCGTTTAGAAGAGTGCCAGCAACGCAACGGTCATCATTTGGATAACATTATCTTTTTCAAATAATTCTCCAATTCATATGTTAATAGTAAACAATAAATTTCTTCATTGTTCACAAATATTTTTTGTTTATTGAACTTACAAATACCCGATACCCTTTCTGGACACCTGTATCAGTAACCGCTACTCCTAATTCAGAACTAATCGATTGCAACTTTTACAAAGAAGAGAACTTCGCAGCAAAACCCTTGTAGCAATTTTTACGCTGATTCAATTTTCTTGTTAGATAGTCAATTATAACAAGATAAACCCCTACTCTGAAGTTTTCCCTCCCACTAGAAACAGTATGTCCCACTTGAGTTTCATCAGCAGTAACAGTTCTTGTTTTGGCCCTTCTTTCTTCACTTCGATATTTCTCGAATTCAGAATTGATCTTCGCTCTCTCCTCAAATCGATCAAATTGATCTCTTAATCCTACGATATAATCAACCAATGACTCATAATACAAAACTAGGTACTTCATCTATACCAATGTAAACTTTCTGTATTGCTTCGCTCACTTCATCAAATCAAATGTGCGAAATTTCCGAAGATGGCTATTTCTACATTGTCGTAGAGGAGTTAAAGACATTTTTTTATTCATCGAAAATTTGCAGCCCCTAAAATCGTGCCGCTCCTGGGGGCTAGGCGGTAATAGGGCACTGGTATTACAGTAGTAAGTCAAAAAAACCTTCAACTACATGATCAGATCGTCACGTTGCAAAATAGAGTGACTTCAGTGGCCCAAATAATAATAATTTCAGTCCAATATTTTGAATTATGGAGCAGTACAATTTTACCAACTCAATTTGATTGTTACTATTAACGAAATATTATGTTGATCAATTTATGAAAGACCAAGAATTAAAATAACGTTGCATTTTACCATACGATCGTAATATTATATTCAGATTGAATGCTCTGAATATTGATATGTTTTTAATTTTCCTGGGTCGACTTATTGATAGAATTCTTTCCTACAGAGTCTGAACAAAACATGTGGAAGTGAAATAAATCTAGGTACCACAATCTTTCAATATCACCGAGTTAGACTTCATCTTATTATTGACAAATTAATGTTTTGTTTTGAACTCTGAAGGTGTGTATACTGTTTAGGAATTCAATCAAGAATACTAGCTACACATACACAAAAGAGCATTTATTGAAAAAAGCACAATAAAGGAAAAATACTTAAATCTTATTTGATCCTAGTATCTTTGTATATAATTTGGATTTTTCTTCAAGATTATTATTATAACTTGTACTTAATTATTTCGATAATTTCCTCTAAAAATTTTCTCAATTTTCTTTTCTTTCATATCAATACTTTGCTGAAATGTTCAGCATTTCAGTTGAAAGAATATCAAACAAAAAATTGGCATAGTTTTTTCTCGCTGTTGTTTTAATTATGAAATATATTTGCTTGATATTCTTCATGATACACTTATAATAGGATCAATCATCACATATCTCATTATACATTATCTTCCACGAGAGCTTTTTATATATTATATTGAATAGTTAGTTTCGGAATACAATACTAGATTATTGGAAATATAGTTCTTTGACTTTTAACAAAATTGCTGGATTAACAAATATTTGGTATCCCAGATTTATCGAACAAGACAAAAAATAAATTTCAAATATGGTCATTTATTATTTTGGAGTCCACGACAGTCCTTAGTAATTTTATGAAAACTTTTTCTTTTCTATAAATGAATGATCCCAAACTATAAAAATGTATCCCGCTTGTTTGGTAGATCACAAGGTGGATGAAATTGATCCTCGAGTTCTTCATAGAATTTGGAAATTCAATTAAACAAAAAGTTATGACGAAGTCATAACTCATAACATAACATCAGAATATACTGAATGAGCTATTACCAACTTAATTTAGATTATGTGTAACAATATACAGGGTGTCCCGTAAATACCACGCGAAAGTGACACTGGAGATAGATTGGCATTAGGTCTATCAGATAGCATCAACATGACCTCAGTAAAAGTCCGCTGGTTTTCGAGATATCACCACTTTTGCAAACAAAAAATGAAAGAGAAAGTGAGATAAAAGAGAAAGAAGAGCAAAAATAATGGTTGTTGAAACGGTTCGCGGGAAAGAATATCAAGCAACATGTATTTGGCAACAGGTGATACTGTGCATTTTTCCTAATTTTTAATTATTTCGGCATAAAATCATCTCTCGCGACAAAAATTAATTTCTAAGGTTTTGACATAAAAAAATTGGTAGTGTTGTATCATTTTGAAAAGTGCTGGAAATGGACCAGTTTTTACGATTATTGTCAATTCAGTCTGATTTTTTTTCAATCAGTCAGTCAAACTTAAGTTAACGTTTTAACTTCGTCATTAAATACAACAAGTTAGACATTTTTTTAAAGGATGTTGTTCTAGTTCTCGGTGAAGTTATACTTCATTGTTTAAAGCAACTATTCAGGGTATTAGTAGTAAAAAAAAACATGAGTTTGAAGACCGAAAATTGGAGATTTTCAAAAAAACACAAAAGTGGTATATCTCGAAAAACAGCGGACTTTTACTGAGGTCATGTTGTTGATGCTATCTGAAAGACCTAATGTCAATCTATCTCCAGTGTCACTTTCGCGTGGTATTTACGGGGACACCCTGTATATCACCATTGTTTAAACCAAACATTCGCAAAATTCGGAAGTTGGACTTGACAACGTAGAAATGAAAGAATAAAGGAGTTGAAAAAGAATTTGGTGGGAAAACAGAATATCCTTGTGAAAAGTAATGAAGAAGCTAAAGATATCGTTCGGGCAAGTTATATCGTTAGTTGAAAAAAAAGTAGGATACTCGAAGACATTTTCAGGTGAATTTATGAAAGAGTGCAGAAGTAAGTTTATCGAGAAGAACAGTCGAAAGACAAATAGATGCAATAGCTATAATTGTAATTGTCGCGTTTGGAAAAGTGGTGGAAACATGTGTTGCCTTTTCCACAGCATTAGATAAAACCACTGGCATGATTGATACAGCACAGTTAGCAATCTTCATTCGCGCAGTCGTTCAAAATTGCAAAAGACTTAATTGCTTGCACTAAAGCCAACCTAATATTGATGCTCTTGCGAAAAAAACACAATCTTAGGTGTCTCATTAGTTAAGAACTCCTGACTGAGAGTCTCAGAGTTTTTTTTTTGTTGAATTATATCAGTTCAAGTTTGTTTCATCACTTCCATTGTCCGCAACATAATATAAGGTTAATTCAAATTTTGTTGAATTCACTTTATTAATGTTAGAAATTTCATTTTGGTCAGTGGTCTACGAAAAAATTTTCCATTTGGCCCCTTACAAAAAAGTTTGCCCATGCCTGGTTTAAACAATGATATCACTCATACCAAACTCAGGAATATTACAGCAATAATAGTATATTATGCAACGAGCGTATAATGATAGTTATTATTCACGAGGTGAAGTTTAGGCCACGAGCCTTGGGCGAGTGGCCCAAATCACCGAGTGAATAACAGCTATTATACGCAAGTAGCATACTATCATTGAGTTTAACAATAAAGGAGACGTATACTCAATGATACTATTCTTTATCCACGACTACTGAATATATTTCTTGAAGATTTTAACATGCGACCGCGTCAAGACCCTTCTATGACAAGCGTGGTGGAAAAAGTCATATCGACACATGAGAATTTTTGGAAAAACTGATCATTGTATATTTTGTAATAAAAAATACTTTAATTGATGTAATAAAAGTAGATTTGGCCCGCAATTGACAAGGTATATGCCAATACTTGTTAGTTGGAGTACTTTAGAATACTGAAAAATACAAATTTAAGGAATATTATATCAAAGCTTAATCTTTGAATCATCTGACAGCAGTTATTAATATCTCATTATTCCCTTGTGATTAATGGGTATTTTTATGGCCGGGCACAGAGACGTACAATGGACGAATTCTACAATAGTCGTGGATAAAAAACATAATCTCTATAATTTGAATCTTCAACATATTACAAATCCAAAAATATTGATGAAAAACAGATGAGTTTCTCCTAAATTGTTTCAATTCAAGTAACCTTATTGAGATGTTTTGTGTCATAAAAAATCTGGGATACCTGAGTTACAAAAAAATATTTATATATTGTTATGAATTTTTCGATATTTTCTCCAACTATCTCGATATTGTATTTCTTTGAGTACCTACTGTAGAATTTCAATTTGGATTGAAATTAGTTTAACGTCTTCTATGTGAACATAAACATCAAAATCATTCATCACAATACCTCGATTGTAATCGTTTATCTTGCGAAACACGTTATTGAATTGTGAACTCGAAAATGTATAGAAAATTATAGTTAAGTAGCCCATGTTATATTTTCGAATTTGTTTTATATTTCAGTCACGCTGTTGTAAAAAATTGTTAAGTATGATGTATGAAAGTGTGAAATTAAACATAAAATCTCATGGTTTAATCATTGTAGTTTTCCCATTAAGTCTAATAGACGTAAATATACCTACATACCTATATGGCCTGTCCAAAGACACTTGAGAAACTCGGCAATATACAGGGTGTCCCACCAGAAACTCTACATACCCCTACCATACAAGAAGGGTTTTCGAATAAAAGGTGTCATTTTGAATAGCCCGAAATTTCGGAAGATGTCACGTTTGAAGCTGTCATTTTTGACATTGACAAGTAGAAACTACGACATTAATAAAAATGGAACGATGCACGCTTCAAGAACGCATTGAAATCATTAAAATTCACTATAAAAATGATGAAAATTTGGCAGAGACGGTTCTTAAAACTCGAACATTTTTGGATCGTACTGAAACTCGCAATAAAAAAATTGGTGGGAAAATTCTAGCTGTTGGGACAAGTTAGTGATGTGAAGAATGAAACCCGTGGACGTCGCCCAAGAACAGCCGAGAATATTGCTGCTTTAGCGGAAAAGTGGAGAAGAAAACCCAGGTTGGTCCATTCCTCGTCGTTCTTTGGAATAACGCATTCCACAAACGTCATTATACACCGTATTTTGCATAGAGATTTCGGTCTTCAGGCTTATAAAGTTCAGTAACACGAAAATATCGAGCTGGCCGATCGCCAAAAACGTCGTGTCTTTGCTGATTGGGTATGAAATGTATGAAAATGATCCGGACCGTGTTATTTCTCGAAGAGGTGATCACAATTGGCCACCGAGATCTTGTGCTTTTACCATCTTGCGACTGCTTCCTTTGGAGCCACGTGAAAGAGAAGGTCTACGCCAATAGCCCAGTTTTCGATTCAAGACCTCAAAGATGGAATTCGTGAGGCTATCGAGCACATAGGGCAGCCACTTTGCGATTTGGTTATGGAAAATTTCATTAAAAGGATATAGTCCTGTAAGCGTGGTCGTGGTGGTCATTTGCCTGATATTATTTTCCACTATTAACGGCATAGCTTCTTCTTTATAATGAAATGAGTATCCGATCATTTATATTGAAAATTGCATTTTTCTTTGGACATCAATATAACACCTCTTATTGGAAAGGCCCTTTAGAATCTATCATAACTTTCCTTGGCAATATAGAAAAGGATTTATTCATTCGCCTCAATTATGTCAAAATGTCATTGAAAATTTCAACAAAAGTGTGGACGTCTCCATAAAGCTGCAAAAGGTTATTTGGCAGATATTATTTTCGTGAATTTCATAACTTATACAGGGTCTTTATAATGATTGTAACAGCGCATTTTTTTTTGACATAAGTTTGTCAACACTTTTTTATCATTATTCCGAAATTAAATTCGATATTTAGGATGAAATACCACTATTTAATCTATGGGAGATGATTACCCTTCAGTAGGGTCCTGTAGCGGTCTTAGAAGAACAGAAGATTCGAAAATCATCACTTTTGGAACGCCAGACCTGGTTTAAAACACCCTCCTGGCCCAAGAGCAAGAATTACGTATTTTGTATCTGACTATTGAAGTATTTATCGAATAGTTTTAAGTTCCAATTTTGTAAAAACGGCGAGGCAGGGTTTTTCTACTGAGGTTTTTCCTGTGCTCTGGTATCATACGATAGAATAGTATGGTACCCCCACCCCCGTTTTGCACCAACCTCAGCTAGGGACTTTTTTGTTTCATGTATGTATTTGTTAGCTCTCAATTCAAAAAATATATATATTTATATATATACAGCGCAGTAGGCTTTGTATTACAGAATACCAATCTCTAACAATCAGAGCAAAGCATGATCACAGAATTCTGTGGTTTGCATAATCCAAGCCACTGCGCTGTTACAATCATTTATAGACCCTGTACTTCAATTACCAATTAAAATTTTTTTAGAATGAATGCATTTGGCGTTTTATTTATTCATAAATAACACCCTTTATGTAAGAATTGCATGATATTTTCCGAATTTGTAACACTTTACATTCATGTCATAGTTTTCTTAAGCCAAGTAAAATTTTCTTCACTTGATGATCAAGATTCTCCAGTTAACATAAGTCATCTCGATTTACATTTTGCCCTAAAACCTGCTAAAATTTGGAGTAAGCACATCAACTCATATTATTATTATCTACCCTGTATAAAGGTAAATGTTTGATGTTTGATGAATCCAATCGTCTTGCGTATCAAGAAAATGAATTATAAGAAATTGCTTTATTATTTCGCATATATTATGTACATCACTGGAATAAATATTCTACATAAACTAGAAACATAACATAATCAATACTTCAACAAACTAATACTGAGTATAAAGTCGTTCTTCCTTAACTCCACTCCTTTATTCATTCCACCAATAGGAAATTAATAAATAAAATAACATCACAACAGAATACAACTTGAATAGTCCAAAATTAATTATTCGTAACAAGAAAGAAGAAAATCACATGGTAAAATGAGAATATCAGTTGTTGATGAAATGTGGAAAATAAATGATAAGCAAAGAGGAGAGAAACTGAAGAATCCTTATTTAAGAATATAGAAAAACCTACATTCTTCCATTACTGTAAATATCTTGTTTATGCACTTAACTAACAGATTTATTTACAAGTTTCATCGTCCATATATTTCAATAAAATGAACAAATTAATGTCATAAGCGAAAAAGACATTTTGTACATAGAACCGTTCTTTTATTTTGGTACATTTAACTAATTTTCCTATCTAATAAAGATATGTCCAGTCTTTCGAAAAATTCATTTCCATCTGAACAAAAAAATGAAAAATATCACCCGCACTTTTTTCACTGATTACTTGCTTTTTTTTTCATCATAATCAAACCCTTGCGCTCGCTGCTGTTCTATTTTTTACGTCTAAGAGCATAGTGGAAGATATAGACTTTTCCGACACCCTCTGTAGCTTATTCTTCTGCTTCTGGTGGAAAATGGTTGTGAAGAAAATCACCCCTAATATACCTAGAACGGTACCTGAGAGGACATCCCACCAGTGGTGTCTTCTATCTGCTATTCGAGACAGGGAACAGAGAATGCCCCAGGATAAGCAGACGGCTATGAGGAATGGTTTCAGTAGCCTTCCAGTGACGGCGGAAGGTAGCCGAGTTTGAATCACATACTGAAAAAAAAATTGTATTTGAAAAGTGTGAAAAGATTGAAAACTATACACCCCGATTACACTCAGCTCACTTCCACGGCAGGAAGCAGGGAATTGAGCAGCGAAGTTGGCAGCGCGAGAATTGGACTTTTCTATTTGACGCTGCATCACGTCCAAACTGATGCGAAATCAATAACGCAGCGTTCCTATTGGTCGATTCAGTCGAAGTGAATCGATTTCTTCAATAGGGATGTTGACTACTTTTTGAAATTCATTTTATTTCAAAGATAAACCCTATACAAACACGAAAAAATTACTTTTTTCTTGAAAATATAATATTGCCAATAAAAAAATACGTAAATGAAAAGACAATTCGAAATTCCCGCAGAAATGCTCAATTTTGTCACGTTATGATGATTACGTCAATATCCAAAAACTGATTTTGCCTGATTCCTTGTGAAAAAGTTCAATCTAAGCACTCAAAATGAATACGTCGGTCTATAAATGAATGAATTACTATTTGTAATAATGAATACGAGTTAAAAGTTTGATACTTACAAAGACAATTTTACGTTTCTAAGCTCCGCTGCACAAAAATACTTTTTTCAGTTTAACGAGAATAATAATCACTAAAATGGTTTTTTAGGATTGCAAAAACTTCCTTCGATGAGGAAAAACCTCAATTTATAGAATTCGTAACATGAATCAACATCCATATTAATCAGCAGATAGAAAAGCCCTAGTGCAATCATACACTTCCCTGCTGCCTCTCATTGCCACTCGTGTGCTCTACGCTCCCTGAATTGGCGGTTTTTAGTACGAAAGTCAAAGAACCGGCAGCGTGAACAGATGTAAGTGATTAAATCTAACTAGGTTGCTGTGGAATTTCTTTGTCCGTCGTTGCCGACACTTGGTCGCAAGGGAAATGTTGCAGGGAGGTGTAAATGCTCACTGCCTTCGATACTGCCGCAGAAGTATTTCAGGAATTATTGCCAACAACGCGTGTGGCAGTAGGAAGGGCTGAGTGTAATTGATGCAATAGAAGTGCCCAAAAGAACTGTGTGTAAGGATCGTACTTCGTATGAGCTATTTTGTTATATTCAGAAGGTAACACCATGAAAAAACTCCTCAAATATTTCGTATACTAGGATACTAATCGCAAGAATATTTTATTCTCCTGATAGATCAAATACTTGAAAGCAACAATATGTAAAAATACTGGTAGGTGAAATAAATATTGAAAGAAAAATCCAGAGCAGGTGTTCTTGATCGCTCCTCATTAGGGAACGACAAGGCTATCACCAGAAAAAATTCTTTATAGGACTTAAGTGTGAACTAAATATATGAATGAAAACTATCAATACGATCAGAATTATATTCTGGGAATTATCCAAAAAAATCGTTAACTAAAATACTAAAAAATATCGAAATTCTATAGTTTTGATTCCACAACCTTAGAAAATTTGCATGATCAATAATTTACTTCGCCAATTTACATCTTTAAATTCGATATTATTTCAATCGAAAGTTTTTTCTTAGGAATATTAGAATTTTCTCTGATATAAAAATTACTTTTCCAAGGTTGTAAACGAAACTTCCACAAAATTTTTGCGTACTGCACATTTTGTAAACAAATGCGAGGTACTTGGGGAGATGATTCCCCGATGAAAATAAGCAGGGGTAGTTCATTCAATTTTTTTTAGAAATCGACCCCCTTCCAAGATACAACCTTGGAAGGCGATTGACACAGCTTCTTAAAAACACTGAGTGATAAAAATATACACCAACCTTTTTAGATCCCATAACTTATTATTAGGGGTTGAAAATATCAACCCCAATCCCAATTGTTTCGTGGGATAGATTTTCGATAAATAAAATTCTCTTATGGTTTCCCATTCTATTCTGGAGAAAAAAAGTCTCTTGCAAATTTCGATAGAGTCGATACTTTTCTCGGAAAAAATAAAAACTTACAAGCATTTATGATCACTATCATCCATTTTATCATATAAGTGTTCCATAGAATGAATATTCTAAGATATTGTTTGTCTATGACAGAAGATAAAGATAATCTATAAATCTTTCTGAAGGTTTAATTACTAATTTCCGGAAGAAAATTATATCCGTGATATTTTAAATTTCGCAAATAGAACTTTCTTTCGATTGATAAGCATAATTGAAAAAACCAATTTTGAACATAAATAATATCTAGAATATTCATACTAGGGAACATATGATGAATCATGAACAGTGATCATAACTGCTTGAAAGTTTTATTTTTTTCCGGGAAAAGTACCCACTGTATCGAAATTTTCAGGAAACTCGTTTTCTCCAAAATTGAATGGAAAACCTAAAGATAATTCATTTTTCGAAAATCTATCCACGTAAACAATTTTTGAAGGAAAATCATAAAGGGTTTTGTTATTTACAATCCCTAATAATAAAGTTATGGAATCAAAAATGATCTACGTTAATGAATCATTTTATGTAAGTTTTATGACTCAGTGTTTTTAAGAAGCCGTAAAAAAACTGTCAACTCGTCATAGCCTTCCAAAGGCTGTATCTTGAAAGGGGGGTCGATTTCGAAAAAGAATCACATGAACTACCCCTGCTTATATTCATCGAGGAATCATCTCCCTAAGTCCCTCACATTGTTTACAGCATATAACTATAAACTCTATACTGCTAACGTGAAATAAAAGTTGAAGCAATCTAATTGCCATTTCCAATGGCCCCTTCAACCATTTGCGCATGTGCAAACTCAAAATTTGACAAGATGTACAAGATTGTACCACGTGATCGCTGCTTCAATTTTTAATAGATAAGTAGATCTATGTTAGAGATATAGAAGTTTATTAGTATATGGTTTACAGACACCCTGTATATGGAAAAATTTAATACTTACAGCGGTGAACAAAGAAGCAAACACAGATATCGATGAATGGCCTGATGGAAAGGACTTCGATGCATCGCTCACCAGCCAGCTACTAAATTCTTTGTTTGTACACGTATAATCTTTGATGAACTCTCCGTCAATACATCCCACATTTGCATCTGGCCTGCACACGTCAAAAAAGTGTGGTCTATGTTCACCCAACATGGCTTTAGCCACTTCTGTGATCATTATCACAAAACTAACACCTATCAATAATTCCTTGTAATGATCCCAGATTACTCCTATTCTCACATCCTTCAAGGACTTTTCCCTAACTATTTCTATGAAAATTATGAAGAGTAGTGGTCCGAAATATGTTCCCAGAAGGAGGATTGTTAGTGTGATTGTGTCACCAGTGTAGGGGTAGGAGATGGATGGATCCCTGCATCTGAATCCTAATTTTCTTTGGGGGATGACTCCTAGTTCTATCGAGACGAATATCACAAAAACTGAAACAAAAATTTTCGTTTCAAAACTGAAGTCTTGGTGACTCATTCAAGTATACAGTGTGTTTCTGAATAAGGTGCAGTGGCAGTGATTTGACTGCATTTTATTCAATTTACAATTCAAGTTAAAATAAAGAATGATACTATTTCTATATCCATTATTTCCATCTTTCTATCTACTACCCAAACCTTGAAATAATAAACATATGTTTATTAGCGATCTAAAATATTTATATATTATCCGCAACACACAATACAGCGTTGTAACGGATTGCAGGCAAACCGCTTAGCGAAGGAGGCTTGCCTCCACGAGATTTCAAACTTCTTCAAATTAACGGTGCGGGAACCACTCAAAACTCAAGCTGTAGATCACGTGTCGGAGGCCCGGCTCCACGGCATTATTTTCTCTTCTAGGGGAACGAGCTTAGCCGAAACTGAACGTCCGATCGGCCCGATTCAAACCCGGCGATCGAGGATGGAGAAAACCCCCTTTTTATTAACGAAGTAAATCTTATCCTTCAGCGTGCGGTTTGTGATTTTATGACATTTTTCGGAAAAGTTTGTAGGCTAAGATTTTAAATTTCAGCAAGAAAGATGGAAACGGAAACAAAAGAGAGAGAGAATTATAATGCAATTAGTGAACTTAAAGAAACGCAAGATACTGTAGATTTTTATTTTACATAATAAATTCAGTAAAGTGCTTTACGATGATACAAATTTCATAACTCAAGTAATTGAGACACCCTCGACCAGCAATGCCAAATTTAATTATTAATTTTGCTCATAATCGTTCGTTCTACGTAGAATGGCTAATAAATGCCAGTGGCTGATAGGAAGCCCAGTTCGAAATAATTATTTTGTAGATTGCGTGGTCTCGGACCTCCTCTGATGAAATCTCACGAGCCGCCACTGATATGTTTCGGGTTGTGCATCCTTAGGTGATTACATGCCATCAATTCCTATGAACTATGGGTCTCTGACGCATTGTTTCTGAGATACAGGGTGTTGAAATTTTAAAAAAAATTCGCAAATATTTTCGACACCCCACACGAATTTTGTTTGCTTTTTGGTAGGTGATGATTACGCATCAAAACACAATTTTTTCAATTCCAAATCATTTTCAATTCTCACCAGTGGCGTCCGAATAAATTTGTTGAAAGAGTGAGAATGGTATCTTGAGTTTTTTACTTGCGACGAAGACTTTCTGAGATGAAAAATGAAATGCTATTTCATCTTTCATCTAAAAGAGTTACGAGATACAGATTGAGGCGGTTCAGTGCCTTAATTCTCAAAATAAAATATTGTGCATAAACCAAATCCCGTTTCTTTTTCAAATGGGGACATCTTCCAAAAAAAATTGGTGAACTTCTATACAACAATCGGCAATAAATCTCCATTTAATTAGCTGGGAAGGAAGAAATTTTCAGCAAAATAATCACCAATTATTTCAATCCATACATTCACAGAAAATCGGTCCTCGTTATGAGTTTCTCTTATCTTTGTGGATTATTCTCTGTGAAAAAAAAGAAAATGAAGGGACTCAGGTACCTTTATTCGTGTCTAGACGGTTTTGGAAGTAATCAAAGAATTTCGTATGCATATGAAATAGCATTTTATGTTTTATCTCAGAAATTATTCGTCGCATATAAAAAACTCAAGAAACCATTCTCACTGTGAACTATGTGGTGATTACAAAAATAATTTCAAATTTGAAAAAAAAGTACTTGCGTACCATTGTTTTCACTATATTAATTCGAAAATATTTTCGTTGAACCAATTTTCTCCCTAAATTTCAACACCCAGAAACAATGCATCAGAAACCCATAATTCATGGGAACTTCATGTCATAAAATCATCTGAGAATGAAAATCCTACATTTACCCTTATTCTACAGAAAAATTATGTTCAACTCTCTGGAAGGTCAGTCTTTTCAGTGATTATTCAGTACCCTCTACGGACAGAGGTTGTTTTATAATAGATGTCGCCCAATAGAGATGCGAACCATCCTTCTGTGGCTTTAGCAATTAAAAAATAATAAATATTATATTGGACACTCGAGTTTGTTGATTATTTTCTTTGTGAAAAATTTGACACCACTTCGTCTATCAACAGACCAATACCTAGTACTGTTTCAACAATTCTACTTTATGTTGGGCATACTTGCTGATATTTATCGAGCATTAATGTTCTCCACTCAATTCTTAGGTATTTGAAGTGGAACATGTTAATGATAACATTGTGTATATTAACAAATTAAGCTTAATGTTATTCGTCCATAGTAGATAACTTACAGAGTAAAACTTTGTAGAACTTCATTTTCGATTAGGTCAAGCATCCAAATGTTGCGAATCCCACATTACGGCATATTCAAACCTAATCCGAAGAAAATATGAGTATTAGGAGATCACCCATGACTATTTTGCAAAACATTCTTCAAATAATGCATGCCCTGATAAATTAACATCTTCAAAAGGGGAAAAATATGAAAAAAATTAAGGAAGCCCTGAGCTTTTGAGCACTCGTTCATTGGTGAAGCAAGTGATGCTATTACTTCAAAAATATTGTACAGGAATTGAGATTGATACTAAAGATATAAATGCAAAATCTCAGCACGATCGGAATAATATTCTGAAAATTATTCGAAAACTGAAATAGTACAAACTTGACAATTAAAAAATTTAATTCTATGGTTCTGATGATAGGATCCTCTTGAAATTTCACGAACATTCAGTATATCAATCTTCATACACGAAAGAAATTTTCACTCGAATCGGATATCTCGTTATGGAAATATAGAAATTCTTCTATTCAATTTCCAATGAATTTTGTATGGTTCAGATGATGCGATATTTTGAAATTTCACATGACATTCAATATACAGGGTTGGATAAAGTTCGGCACCAAATTAATATCTTTAAAACGGAAACGGACGATAATTTGAAATTTGGCAGCTGAGTGTAATGGACCACAATGCATCTGATGAGCAAATTTTCATTAATGAGATACTTCCGGTTTAACTGGAAATGACTAAAAATTTTTTTATTTAAATGGGACACCCTGTATATTTTGCAGATTCTGAAAGTGCACCTTGTTTCGGATCTGTCCATATCGGGTTCCATGTAAAAATTCTCTGTCAAAGAAGAACTTCAGTCTTTTGTACATTTGAGAAAAATCCATTCAAATAATAAATCGTTGTTATTTGTATCAATAGTGAAAAATAAAACGAAATACTTGTAGTAGATAACTCTTTCTGCTTTTCATGATGTATTTTTATGAAAATCTATAAAAAGAAGAAATTCAGCTTTTATTAGTAGAAAAAAATTATTAGAAATAATTAAAAAAAAATCATTTTAAATGTTCGAAGTGCTTGCCATTCACCTCCTGACAATATGCCAGTCTATTAACAAATTCTTGAGTAATTTTCTCAAGACTTCTCCATGTATTCATGCACATTCATCAAGAATCCGTTGTCTCAATTCTTCTTTTTACAGATAATTTTTACATGGAACCTGGTATGACAGATCCGAAAAAAAGTGCTCTTTCAGAATTTGCAGAAATATACAGGGTGTTCCATTTAAATAAAAAAATTGGTCATTTCCGGTTAAACCGGAAGTATCTCATTAATGAGAATATGCTCATCAAATGCATTGTGGTCCATTACCCCTGCTGCCAAATTTCAAAGTATCGTCTGTTCCGTTTTAAAGATATTAAATTGGTGCCGAACTTTATCCCAACCATGTATTAATCTATTAACAAAATAAAATTCACCCGAATCGGATATCTTGTTATGGAAATAAGAAGTTTCTTCTTTTCAATATTTCAATTGAATTTTCTATGGTTTTGTGATTACTATGGCCACAGTTCTGAATGGCCATATCTTATGGAGCCCCTGTACGATTTGGCTGGTTAACGAACTTAACCGAGGCATTTGGAACTCGAATCTCTAGGACAATCCCTTCAAATGTTATGGTACTACGGCCGGTCGGTCCCACGGACAGAATTGAATTTGACCACGAATTCGTCATCAAGGATTGGAAATCTATCGTTTGAGACCATTTTCGGCTCAAAATTCTAAAATTACAGACATTTGGGCAAAACGATATAGCACTCGCTTAAGTAGAACGAGCGCTCAAAAAGGAGTGAACTTCTACATTTTTTGGAGAAATTTCTACTTTTCTTGAGAAATATTATATATTTTGTTACGAATTTAATCAATTCGATTAATTAAACATTGTTAATAACAGTAATTACCAAGATTCATTACCCACCTCGATTCAATATCAGAAAAAATGAATTTTACTCACAGAATCTGTTGTATTAGATACTAAACACAACCAATTAAATTAAAAATTCAAATTATATTACAAACACTAGAACTGGTCACCCATCAATATGATTCACCTTGACTTAACCAACTGAATATTGAGCAGAACCTTACTCATAGTACATAACATGTATCTCGGTCAGTCTCTGAATGACTGATTTGTGGCCTATTATCATCGGAAATGAAATCGAAATCATTCAAAGACGTCACACCATTTCACTCGCGAAGCATTGAACTTGAATTCACGAACTCGTAAAAAGTTATAGATCGATTTACAAAAGTAACAAATTAGGTAAAACTCGAAACAAGGTCTTAGTTGTTCGTACAGTCTATTTGTCGTACAAATAAAAATAATCGAATGATACGACATGTGATCCCTATCTGCTCTGATGTACGAGTAGGAAACAATTCTGCAATTTGGAATTAATCGCGTGTTCGCGAAACAGAGTGAAACTAAGGAACGGCCGGTCGTCGAACTTTGATGGAAGATTTGAAAGTGACGTTTCGCTATCGCCTCTATCTAATGATAACTTATGATTCTGGCGGTTAAAACTGACCGTTATTAGTTCACTAATGACAGATTTCACAAAGCATCAACGTGAAATCACAAGCTTTTGTGTGCTATTTTATATTGTAAAAAAATCGATTTTGATTATCTTGAGACCTATGGGTTCTATTCAATACATTCATAAATTAATATTTTCCCTTCAAAGCGAGAAGAACTTTAATTCGAAGCTATGGGAGAAAGAAGAGAGGAAAAAAATACACAAACCAAAACTTCAAAGTAAACACCTTCAAATGTTATACGCTGAAGTATACGGGCCCCATTCACCTAGTCACGGAATGCCTTGGCATTACGAGCCTGAGGAGGAAATGCCCTGGACAAGAAACTTGCAAGAGTGAGGAATTAGCCTCGTTGAAGTCTTCACAGTTACTAGATTTCATTAGATCTCTGGAACTGGAAGGCGAGCTGTGAAGGTTTTTAGCCAGAACAGCTCTGTAAGGGGCACAATAGACCTTAAGGTCGCAGTGGACTGTAACCCCTCTGTAACTATCAACTATCAACTATACGGGCCACGAACCAAGTGTATATTATCAAAAGGCAGCTACCCGAATATTCCTCAGGCAGAAACACTTGCAATCACAAGATGCATAATAATAATAATAACAATCCTTGCCAAACAAGATCAAGTAGTGCAAATTAAAAACTATCAGAAGCCTCACCGATGATAGATGCCGCTACGGATGCCAAACATCAGAAACAATCCAACATATACAGGAGGCTGCCAAATGTTTGCTGGAAATGAATATAAGAGTCGGCATGATGCAGTTTGTAAAATACTTCATCAGGAACTCGCCATCCAACTGAAGATGCTGCAACCCGAAAGTATTCAAAATTATAAGTATCAGCCTGAAGTAATACTGGAGAGAACTACCATTACAGGCTATACTGGGATCGCACAGTACTTACAAATTTAACTGTTGCTAATAACATACCAGACTTAATTCTAGTGAAGAAAAAAGAGAAGAGAGCAATACTTGTAGACGTAGCCATCCCGAATAACAACAATCTACGTCAAAAATATGCTGAAAAATATCGAGAACTTGAACTTCAGATCAAAAGGCTGTGGGGAATGTCTAGTACCAGAACCATTCCCATTATCATATCAACCACAGGAATTATTCCTAAGAGCCTCAAGTCCAACCTCAAGGAGTTAGATTTGGATGAAAACCTTTACAAAGTAATGCAAAAAAGCGTACTTCTCGGTACTGCTAGAACGGTAAGGAAGTTTGTAGGTCACGATGGACATCAATAACTCCCATGGAGGGAAACATTGATGCAAAAATCGACTACCAGGATATCAACCGAGAAATCCAGGACCAAGCAAAAAAGGACGAACAACCTAGGACCCAGGAGAAGAGGAACACCGAACACCTCAGAGCTCAATCCCCCTGATACTTGCTATCCGGATGAGTGAATATTCCCCTTTATAGGGAGTGTGATAGCCGATCGCTAGGGGGTGTGAGAAATCACACCCTTTCGACGCTAATAGACTCAAGTTGATAATAATAATAATAATGAAAATAATTTATTAATTCTGTAGGGCCCAGGAGATGAACTATCGATGGTGTGACAGAGTGATCTATTTCGATAGTCATGCTGCTGTTGAAGGTTGAAGCACTGAACTACTATAGACGTTTTCGGAAACTTACTCAGGGTTACTAACTCGATCCATTGGGTCACGTGACAGATCTACTCGGATCACGGACCCGGATTCTAAGTTTACGAACAGTTGAAGTAACAGTCGTATCAATAACATAACCAAATATCCGCTCATGGAGCCACAGATTTTACACTGAGCCAAATTCTCTCCTCTTTCCATAATTTTTAGAAATAGAATATGTATATGATATTACTAAGAAAAGAGTCAAAGACTTATGCCCGCTTTCTTCGAATACAAAATTGAACTGCAGTGCGCATGCGGTGACTCTAGGACCCTGCTCTCGTGTACGGTTACGATAGATTAATGTAAAATCAAGGCGTAAGCTGAGACTCAGCAATCTCCATAGTCTCAGGATTGTTTGGCACTTCCTACCGGGTAAATAATATGCTATATTTTAGATTGGTACTTTGTTTTGCACTTACCTCAGCAAGGGACTTTTTGTTTTAAGTATTGTATTTTGTTAGAGCTTAACTAGTTAAATATATAGTAAGTTATGTTATGTCGATCAGAAATAAAATTATACACTACTGGAAAAAATTAAAGGATCAAAAAAAAATTCCAAATTTTTCGGCCATTTTCAACATGCCGTAACTTTGAGAGGAATGGTCGTACAAGGTATTTAAAAAAAGGAAATTGTAGCTCCAAGTGTCTAGTTTTTGGATTAGAACTTCAAAATTTTAAGTTTCAGTGGTTTTCGAGTAATGATAGAAAATCAGCAACAAAAAAATTCTCAAAATTTTACCACGTCTACGAGCGTGGAAATTTATTTTTGCATAATCGTTATAATGATAGGATACTTTGTTAATTCAGCTTTATTTATTTTTTTATTGACCTCAATACGTCCACTTCTCGCCGAAATATCTGTCCTCAAATGGAAAAGGATCCATTTTTTATCCGTTATTAATTAATAAAATTTTATTTGTTAGTTTATTTTATTTTCTTTTTTTGAAATTTATGTACTATCTGCAATTAAAATGTGGAAAAAGCTCGAGAAAATTCTTTTTTGCCTTTTTGAAGATTATGGGCTTCTCAGAGCAAAAAACGTGATCCTTATTTTTTTCAAAAATTCAAACGAGTCAAACAAAAAAACGGCTCGCTGGATTGAGTTGACTCTTCGTGAGGTTTTTATCAACATATTGAACTATGAAAGTCATACTTAACATTATTGGTTTCCTCCACATTTTCGATCAGCGGTAGATTTCCAAGAAACCACCAAAGCCCTTTTTTTGTTAAATTTTTATATTGATGTGACATGAAGAAAAAAAATTTCTATGAATAAGCAATGATTGTTCATTAATCGGAGTTCATTTAAGGTCTTGAAACCCTCCTTCAATTTTCTGTGCGATCATTGGTTGCTGAGAAATCGATAATCAAAGACAAATGGATCCTTTTCCATTTGAAGACCGATATCTCGGCGAGTAGTGGACGTATTGAGGTCAATGAAAAAATAAATTGAAGCTGAATTAACAAAGTATCCCATCATTATAACGATTATGCAAAAATAAAATTTCCACGCTTGTAGACAAGAAAAAAAAGTGATAAAATTTTGAGAATTTTTTTGTTTGCTGATTTTCTATCATTACTCGAAAACCACTGAAACTTAAATTTTTGAAGTTCCAATCCAAATACAAGACACTTGGAGCTACAATTTCCTTTTTTAAATTCCTTGTACGACCATTCCTCTCAAAGTTAGGGCATGTTGAAAATGGCCGAAAAAATTGGAATTTTTTTTTGGTCCTTTAATTTTTTCCAGTAGTGTATATGCCCTTTAAAGCGCCAATTGAAACAAACAATTATAAAAAAATACTTACACACTATAGTGGTCAAAACATCGGCAAATACCGTGAAACGCAGCCTTCTGGGCCAAAATCTTCGACAGTTGACAGTGGCGGTGGGACTCTGTTTCGGCTTTTCACAGTCACCAGTAGTCACGATGGTATGATGGGGGGACGGCAGCTGATCGGCTAACATGGCATTCGCCATAGCCTTGTTCTCCTGTAAAATAAAAACCATTGTTAATGGTCGTTCGTCTACCACTGACAAAACCCATTTCGTGAAAATTAAATCAAATTACGATAAGAGAATGTATGAGTATTATTTATTTACAAATGCCTGACGCCGATACCAGCGTGATATCATGTCTTATGGCAAGATAAGGAACCATATCAATTTTCCTCAAAACAGGTACTTCACTTTTTCGGGGCTATCCCAGAGTTGTTCAAATACCGCGTCTATTACTTTCGCTATCATTTGCATCATCATGAATAGTCATTTATTATCATTATATTTGCGTGAAAGACATCCGTTTTTGCGCAATCTTTCATGTTCAAAATTCATACCATTTAATAGTCTCAGAGTAAAAGTAAACAGTTTACTTCTTACTCTGAGTTAATAGTATTAATTCAGGTTCACACTTGAACCTATAGCTCTCTGTATAGCCATTGAGTTTAAATTTTTTTTACTCAATGGTATAGCAATATAAACTTCATAGAACATAGCCTCAGAGAGTTTGAATTGATCGAAATGTCAAATTTCGGCAGATTTGTAATAAATTATGAAATAAAGGTAAGAACTATAGTGATTGACACCTTAAAGGCCTGGGTACTTTCAGTAGGCGAATTCGGTTTCTTATTTTACTGTGACACTATGGTTATTATTACGGAACTTAATTGAATGTTGCTTTTTTGGTATTACCTTCAAATTTCAATAAATATCGATTGAATATTCGAAGAAGAGAACCAATTTCGTCGAAATACATATTTGATAGTCATTGACATACTTCGATAGTAATTGACACCCAGTATGATAGTCATTGAGATAATTCATCTCACTCTTGCATCAATTTTGATTATGATATCATCCTGCTTTCTCTCACTCATATATTCTCATTATATGAGTCAACGAGACTTTCATACTTGAAATAATAGAGAAATAAGAAGGTTTAAACAATGTTGTTCCATATGAACAAGGAAATAACAAAAAATATTAGTCATCTTCACATGTAATGAACTATTGGTGCTATCTAGGGTTTTTCATCTGTCTCCTCATATTTCAGAATGTTTTATTTCTTTTTGAGTCCTCAGGTTATCATTCTGAAAACTGCATCATTAGATATTTGGAGCGAGATTTTGCAGTACTGTCTATAAAAGTATATGTTAGAGTCTCGGTTAGAGTTTACCTAGGATAGCGACTGCACATAATTGCATATATTTCTCGATTTTGTTCTGTTTCATACTCTAAAAGTTACAACTTTCAATGTCAATTAGACTACAACGAAAAAAGACACGATTCAAAAGATTTTCCAAGTTCGTCTGAAGAAGGAGTCTGATAAAGACACTGAAATGCAACCAGTAAGAATTTAATCCTACTAGCTCTAGCACCATTTCGAGCCAATCTTTGCTACTACCTAACTGGATATGCAGAAACTTTGGACAACAAATACAAAGTTTACGCATCACCCGATGAACGCTAAACTTCGTGTTTGTTCATTCTAACAAAATTAATCCACTTTAATTTTAAACGTGAATTTAGATTCCTTTCGACAATATTAGAACATAATTCGTGTAACACTTCAATTGCATTATAAACACAAATTCAATAACTGAGTAAACCAAGACACAAGAACTCTATTTTTCCAAAGAAGAAATGTTACATTTATATGACTGACAATCATTCCTCATAATCACCTAATAAGTTATAATGAAAATAATGGAACAATAAACATAAAACTAACATAAAATGAATCATTAAAGACATTAAATAATGAAGTATTAATCACACAAAATTGGGCAAGGTAAATCGGAACATTTTGTGGAAACTAGTTTGATAGATACTTCCTGAATGATTTACTTTGTTTGTCCGCCGATAGAATTTTTCCCGAAAAGTTTTATTTATTTGAAAATTGACTTAATTCACAAGGAATTTGTTCTTACTCATTCAGGAATTTCACGAACAGATAAAAATAAGTATATAAAAAAGCAGGTGCTTTTGAGCACTCGTTCATTGGTGGAGCAATAATGCTATCACCTCAAAATTTTGTATAGTACTAGAGATTCATGCTAAGTATATGTATTTACGAACACAAAATAAAATATGTAAATATCAATTCTATGGTTTTGATGATGCGATCCTCTTGATATTTTGCATGAATATTCAGTATATCAATCTTCATACACGAAATAAGTTTCACCCGAATCTGATATCTTGTTATCCATACTAATCCATACTAATATTATAAATGCGAAAGTAACTCTGTCTGTCTGTCTGTTACTCTTTCACGCCTAACGGCTGAACGGATTTTGATGAGATTTGGTATGGTGATAGATGATAACCTAGAAATGGTCATAGGCTATAAATAATCACGCCATCGTTCTTAGGGGGTAGGCAGTAGGCAGATAACTAAATTGAGTTAGTAATTTTTATTCGTTTTTGTTGGGACTTTTGCTCTTTCACGTCTAAACGGCTGAACAGATTTTGATGAAATTTAGTAAGGTAATAGATGGTTACCTAAAAACGGATATAAGATCAAAATGATCACGTCATCTTACTTAGGGGGTAGGAAGTAGGCAGAAAAACTGAATTGAGTTAATGAATTTTTTATGGTTTTTGCTGGGCGGGAGTGTTTGCTATATCATGCCTAAACGGCTGAACGGATTTTGATGAAATTTAGTTAGATGATAGATAGTAACCTAGAAAAGGATATGGGCTATTAATATTCATGCCTTCGTACTTAAGGCGTAGGCAGTAGGCAGAAAACTAATTAAGTTAGTGATTTTTAATCGTTTGTTTTAAAAGTTTACCTCATTCACGCCTTAACGTCTGAACGGATTTTTATAAGACTTGGTTAAATAAATATAGGATTCTAGGCACGGACACAGGCTACTTCTTACGGCGGGAAAATACCTCATCCCGCGGAAATCTAGCGTGATCGTGTCAAGAAGCGCATGACGCCATAGCTACTGAAATGATTTTGATGTTTTTTTCTTAACTGAGTGTTACTAAGACTTCAAGTTAGTATTTGATCACTTTCATAACTTAGAGGGTCGGTAGGCGCCATAATTTAGGGAATTTAGGAGAAAACAAAAAAAACTTATGGGACGAAGTCGCGGGGTAAAAGCTAGTGGAGATATAAAGATTTTTCTTTTAATATTCCATTTGAATTTTCTATGGTTCTGTTAACACTATAGCCACAAAAATTTGCATGAGGCTTATTATGAGCATTTTGCATGGTGCCGCAAAATGCAAGAGAGATATAGCACTCGTTTAAGCAGTACGAGCGCTCAAAATAACGGAAAACAATATTAAACTTCTCGGTACTCACAGGAAGACAAGGAGCCATTTCCTCTGTCTCATATCTATCATTCGCCTGCACTCTACTCAAACTTACACCAGACATCTTTGAATAAAAAACTAATCACACGATATCATTCCACAAAAAAACCGTTGACGAATATTTCGTCAAAGATCACTCGCGAATTGCACTGAAATACTGGATAATCTACTCATGGGATATCAGTTTTTATCTTGTTTGCCCATTCGAATATTGTCTTCGATAGGTACATATGGGAATGGCTTGGTACTTACCGATTAGTACCTAATCAGTGCTAGTACCTAAAGGTGCTAATGGTTTAGGATTTCACTTCAGACTGAACGAACAAACATACTCAAGAACTACTCATGAGTAAACCTCTTCGACAAAAACGACCTGTGATATATTGCTACCCACTTGATCTGAGTTATTTATTCAACTATTCAGAACTATTCACTCGGGAAGAGTTGAAAAAAGCCCTAACGTAAAGTCTAGAGCATTTTCACGTCTATTCATATCAGGAAAACAATAATTCACATTAGAATATCCTGAATGCAATTTGTGTCATTATATTCAACGTTCTTGTTTGAATCTCAAATGGAAAAATTAGGTTTTGAAGTTGTTTCTCTCGGTAGATATGCTGCTTACCACGAAAACGATACCTTATATCCCTTGAATATGATATCAAAACCCGAGCGGTTTTCTACACTCACCGGCAAAATAATCGATCCACTCTATAAATCGATAAAGTTTCAAATTTAGAACGAAAAATATCCAATCAAAATTCTAATGATAATCAGGTACAAACAGAAAACCGTCACACAACAATTTGTTGAACGTCATTCCTCATATTCCTGGCCTTTCAGAGAAAATAAGAAGAATTGGTTCCAAATTCAACATAAGAAATGTTTTCAAAACACAAAATGATTTGAGATCCATTCTAACCAGAACGAAACCAATGAATGAGACACAAAAATAAAAAATTGTGTTTAAAATTCCCTGTATATGTGGAAAATCTTATACAGGAGAGACAAAAAGACCTTTAGAGATAAGAAAAGGGGAACATAAGAACAACATCAAAAATAGAGACATTACAAGATCACAAATCGCTGATCATGTAAGGTAAGTTGGGGCAAGTGCCCCTCAAATCGATTAGTACACTTCGAAACATCGTTCTTGTTGAATTTGATGGGAAATCAGTCGACAAATTTTCTGAGTAGTCATTGAAATGTTTAGCTTCAATGATGCGGAATATCTAGGTAGTTTATCAAAATCTGAAATTTTTTGTGTGATTTTTTCTATTTTATTGGGTTTGAAAACGCACATGCCCATCAATTTGGGGCAAGTGCGTTCTCAGATGTGATAGAGGTGTGTGATCGTATATTGAAATATTACGGGGTAAGAGCATCTTTTTGCAAATTCCTTTTTTTCTTCGATTTCACAGAATTGTAATATCCCACTCGTTCAGAAGTAAATGAAATTTTTTCTCAGAAGAAAGGAATGGTCCATATTATCAAAAAACTTCATTTCATAGAAACAATAACGAATAGATTCTAGAATGAAAACTGATTGATTTATTAAATATTGAACATATGGAAAGAAATCTCGAAGCATATTTCACCTCTGCGACCAATCTTTGGTGTGGGTCTTAAAACACGCACTTGCCCCTCGAGGCTTTTTTTGTGGGGCAAGAGCGACCCCCACGCTAACAAAAAATTCAAGAGAAATCTCAGAATATCAAAACTCGGTAATGGTTTGATTATATAAAAGAGGAATATTAAACATGCAAACTTCGAAAGAACGCAAAAATACACAACGAAGGAATTAAATGAAAATATAGTTACGCACTCGTCTTACTAGCGATATGGCATTGCTTGTCTGAACACGACTAACGTACGCAACAGAGGCAATCATACGCCATATTTTCTCTCGTGCACTGTTGCCAAGGGCTGTGAACACCGTATTTATTACGGAAAAATCCGAAAATTGTTGCATTAGAAGTTTTTGCAAGCCAATGACGCTCTTACCCCAAAGTCGCACTTACCCCAACTTACCTTATGTTCAAATAGTGGAGATCATTGATGAACTGGAACAATACAAAGATCCTATGATGACGGAACCTGATAATTATAAAAGGAAAATTAAGGAATCCACATGTATTTTGTTAGATGAAGTAGATAATTTGGCCAATTGTTCTGTAGGAATAGATCGTATATGGATTGATTATTGAAGAAAGAATGACATTAGGAAATTTCAAAATTGAATAAATCTCTATGTATTGACAACTTTCAATGTCAATTAGACTGCAAATGAAAAAATACACAATTCTGAAGATTTTACAAGTTTGTCTGAAGAAGGTGTCTGATATAGACACCGAAACGTTACTTATCCTTTTCATTCATTTCCTTTTTTTAGTTTTACTGTAAGGCAACAAACTACCCACTTTTCCTATTCAAATTCCTGATGGGGTTGTAACCATAGATGTTGTAAACCCTCTCCAGGTGGTTGCTGGTAGAAACAAGCTTTGTATCCCACATCATGTTCCCCTGTCATCAAAATCAACCTGGGTGTTTTTTCCAAACTCTTTTCGTCGTTGTGAGTTATTGCGGATGGAAGTTTTAAATGAGACAACCTGTATTTCTCTAAATCTCATTCTTTAGAAAGTTCTAGTCAGGAATAACAATAAAGAATCAGAGAGTCTGGTCCTCTCTGAACAACTACATCTCATTCATGCGCGAACTACCTAAGTTTTCAACTTCAGGACATTACTAAATAAAAGAATGAATGGGCACAGGATAACAACCGACTTAAGCTCAAAGAAATACCGTAAAATGTATACGATTGTTCCAAAACCTCTACACAGGAGCTGGCGCTGGGATATACGGGCCAAGTACAAGTGGGTGCACTGTCGCTAGGCTCCTGTATGAGCTTCTTTCAAGAAGGAATTCTTGTTGGAATGAAAATATCAAATAGGCACTCCTGCTATTATTTTATTTTAGTTGCCTTATGTAAATGATTGACAGAATAATTTTCTAATGTCAAGTTGTTAAAATAAAATAATCTTCAATTTAATTGCTTAAAACTGCGTATATTATATCTATTAACTACAGGTTATGGGCCCCTGCATTCCGTTTCCCTGAAGAGATCAAAGTTTTCACAACTGCTACAATTGAAGAAAGTAAAATTTCATAAATTAAAAAATTTGAAAGCAGATTGATGGCTCAGGTATCGACAAGTTATAGAATAGAACCATTAAGAAGTGATAACTATGATACTTGGAAGCTTCAAGCACAAGCAATTCTTACGAGAGCTGGCTTATGGGATTATGTATCTGGAAAGAAAATGAAACCCAATGACACAAGATGAGCAAACCAAAAATAAATGGATTACTGATGATTTGAATGCCAAATCAGAATTGATTTTGATAATATCCCCGAACGAACTTAAACAAATCAAAAACTGTTCAACATCTAAAGATATTTGGGATACATTGAACAAAATTTACCAAAGTAAAGGACCTGCTCGTAAAGCTACATTATTAAAAAGCTTGATTTTACAAAAATGAACGAGAGAGACAATATTCGAGAACATCTTAATAAATTTGCTGATACAGTAGATAAATTATCCGAAATGGAAATTCGAATCAACAATGATTTACTGAGCATTATGATGTTATACTCTCTTCCTATGTCATATGAAAATTTCAGAATAGCTATAGAATCCAGAGATGAATTACCTACACCAGAAAATTAAAAATAAAATTCTAGAAGAAAGCGAAGCCAGAAATAAATCTTATCCAATTAACAATCATTCAGAGGAAGCACATCTTGAAGAAATAGGAAGTATCACAACAAAGGGTTCAACAATTATGGAACAGAAAATAGATTTTCTAAAACAAAACTTTCAGACAAAAAATAAAATTAAATGTGAAAATTGTGGTCGTACCAATCATAAATCCATAGATTGCAGAGCCAAAAACAGAAATACTCCTAAATCTTTCAAAACAGAAGAAATTTATCTAGCCACAGGAAATAATTGGGAAATACTAATAGTTGGTGCCTCGATAGTGGGTGCACATCCCATCTCTGTTTCACAAAAGAAAAGTTCAGAGAAATTGATGAAAATTCCGAACAAGCTTGTTTGAAACTGGCATCAGAAGATCAAACAGCACCAATAGAAGGAAAAGGCGTAGTCACGTTGACATTTCCAGATGAGGATGAAATAATAAACTTGACAAATACACTTTACGTACCAAATCTTTCAACGAATTTGATGTCTGTCAGCAAAATCACAGACAAAGGGTACACGGTGCTATTCAAGAAGAATAATGCTATAATAAGAGATAAAATGGGCAGCCAATACTCAAAGCACAAAGAAGAGATAATCTGTACTATATACAAAGTGAAATTTCATCTAACGATGAACAAGAACACTCATTTTATTCACCTAAAATGATGTTATGGCATGAAAAATTAGGACACATAACGAAACTGATCTAAAATCTGCTATGAAACACAACAGAGTGAATGGTTTGGATTTAATGCATCAGAAAAATTAAATGATTGTGAAATATGCATTAAAGGGAAAATGACAAGCTTACCATTTCCACAAAGAGAACAAGAAGCAAATAACCTTTTGGAAATTATTCATTCTGATGTATGGGGACCAATTAAAACAAAGTCACATGGTGGTTCTCAATATTTCTTAACTTCACGGATGAATATTCCAGATATTGCAAAATTTATTTTCTCAAACGAAAGAATGAAGTCCTAGAAATTTCAAAGAATACAAAATGAGGTAGAAAATGAGCATGGCAGAAAATAAAATTTCTTCAAAGTGATAATGAAAGGTCTGAATACGTCAACAAAGAATTTGAAACATTTCTAAAACAAAATGGTATCAAAAGGAGACTATCCTGTGTCTATACTCCTCAGCAAAACGGCATAGCTGAAAGAAAAAATAGAACCTTGCTCGATAAAGCAAGATGTATGATGATAGCAGCTGGACTACCATTAACTTTTTGGGCAGAAGCAATCAATACAGCGAATTACTTAATAAACAGATCACCATCAAGAGCAATAGACGGTAAAACACCATTCGAAAAATGGGTACATCGTTTACCATCTGTCAAACACCTACATGTCTTCGGATCAAAAGCATTCGTGTTAAATAAAAAACCAAACAGAGGAAAATTTTCACCACGTTCTGAAGAAGGAATTTTTATGGGATATTCGGAAATAAGTAAAGCATATAGAATATGGATGCCAAGTCAAAAGGAAATCGTTGTTTCGAAGGATGTGAAAATACTAGATAACAAAATGTCCGATGTTTACGAAAACAAATGACTATGATAGATTTCATTATGATCAAGAAGAGCATGGAGAAAGCGAAGAAGTGTAAAGAAAAACAATAATTTTGACATCGACATAAAAATGGAAAGAAATGACCAGAAAGATCAAGAAATTGAAAACAGTTATCCAACTAACGAAGAAGAATATCACAGAGAATCCCAGGAGGAAAAACAAATTTCAGATGAAGAAATGAGACCAAAAAGAACGATTCAAGCACCTAAATGGACAGAGGATTACATTTCATATTTTATTGGAGAAAAAGATGCTGAACAAAATGAAGATGGAATATGGGATGAAGCAATAAGAAACGAAATACGAGCACATATAAGAAATGGAACTTGGATAATTACCGAGAAAACTGGAAGTGAAAATATAATAACAAATAAGATGATATTGAAAGAAAAATTCAATGCTGATGGAAGTTTGGAAAGAAGAAAGGCAAGATTTAGCAAGAGGTTTCAATCAACGTCCAGGGATTGACTTCACAGAAACTTTTGCACCTGTGGCGAAACTGAGTTCTATCAGACTATTATTAGCTCTAGCAGCAGAAGAAAAACTCAAATTGAATCAAATAGACATAACAACAGCTTTTCTGAATGGTGAAATTGAAGAAGAAATTTTCATGAAAATTCCGCAAAATTTTGAAAAATATCTACAAGAAATTATCTTAGAAGAAAGTATGAAAGATGACATAGATTTTTATTTGAAAGCGGTAAAAATGTTAGAAGATTTGAGAAAAAATTCAAAAGAAAAAGTGTGTCGACTCAAGAAAGCCCTTTACGGATTAAAACAAGCCGGGAGGCAATGGTTCAAAAAGTTAGACACCAAATTGATCGAAATTGGTTTCAGATCATCAGACGCAGACCCATGCATGTACATATACCGCAAAGGAGGAGAAAAAGCCATTATTGCAGTATATGTGGATGATTTGATTGTGGCAACTTCTAACCAAACATACTTAATTTCATAAAGAACCAAATCATGAAAAGTTTCGACATGAGAGATTTGGGAACTCTAAATTATTGTCTTGGAATAGAATTCGAACAAAACGGAGATGTTATAACTGCAAAGCAACAAAAATATATCAATGATGTATTAATCAGATTCGGTATGTCGAATTGCAAAAGTGCAAAGAGCCCCATGGAAGAAAACCTAAAACTGGAAAAAGGAAATCCGGATAAATTGGAAAATATTCCTTACCAGAATCTCATTGGAGCGTTGATGTATTTATCAACAGCAACTCGACCTGATATTTCTTTTGCAGTCAGTTATTTGAGCCAATTCAATAACTGTTACAATTTGGAACATTGGATTGCAGCAAAACGTGTTCTTAGATATTTACAAGGTACCAAGAATTACGAACTAAAATTCGAGAGCATTGGAGAGGATATAATTGGATATGCTGATGCAGATTGGGGGGCATGTAAAATTGATAGAAGATCATATACTGGCTATTGTTTTATTTTTGCAAATTCCTCAGTTAGTTGGGAATCGAGAAAACAAAGAACCGTAGCATTATCAACAGCAGAAGCTGAGTACATGTCACTGACAGAAGCATCAAAAGAAGCAGTACACCTCAAAATCTAATAAATGATATGGGATGTCATCATAAAAAAATTCTAATCTACAACGACAATCAGGCTGCACAAAAGTTAGCTTATAATCCGATTGTGAGTTCAAAATCTAAACATATTTCCATAAAAGAACACTTCATAAGAGATCTTGTGAAGAATGGTGACATCGAAATAGGCTACAAAAGGACTGATGAAATGTTAGCCGATATTTTGACGAAATCTTTGAATGGAAATCGTCATTCTTCATTATTAAAAGGCATTGGACTTTACTCAAGCAGTTCGTGAGGAGGAGTGTTGGAATGAAAATATCAAATAGGCACTCCTGCTATTATTTTATTTTAGTTGCCTTATGTAAATGATTTGACAGAATAATTTTCTAATGTCAAGTTGTTAAAATAAAATAATCTTCAATTTAATTGCTTAAAACTGCGTATATTATATCTATTAACTACAATTCTTAGCTATCGAAGATGTCTAGATATAAATCTGGCAAGAACTATCAGAAGCGCGATACAGCTATACACTCAGAAAATCAGCTGCTATAAAGCCTGAGCTCTACGTCATCGACTTAAAAAGATCTGGAGCGCGGAACAAACTCATTGAGGTAGGCAAGAACAATAAGGTCTTTTTAATCTGGGTTTCAGCCATTCGGGAATAAAGAAAACGAAGAGGCCAATACACTGCAGAGAGACGCACGAAACGTCCACCTATTGGCCCAGAACCCTTCTGTGGTATAAGTAAATTTATCCATGAAAAGAAGTTTCTGGAAAGGGAGAAGCCGAGAGGGAAAAACTCTGGCAAAATCTCCTAGGGATAGATCTTGCTGTTTCAAAGTTCCGAAGGAATTTAATGGAACGATCCATCCTTGGGAGATTTCGCCAGAATTTTTTTCCCTCTCGGCTTTCTCCCTTTCCAGAAACTCCTTTTCATAGATACATTTACCTATACCACAAAAGAGTTCTAGGCCAATAAGGATATCTGGATCTTGGTAAGAAATAATCCACCCTTCCACTGGCTTTCTTACAGGACATGGTCTCCTTAGGAAGCACCTGTTGAGGATGGAATTATCGGACACTGACGAGTGTAGGTTCTGCGGAGAGGAGGAAAAACCCCCATTCATAAAGTCACAGAATGCTTTGGCATTGCGAGCATAAGGAGAGAATGCCTTGTGCGAGAAACTTGTAAGAGTGAGGAACTAGCCTCGTTGGGGCCTTCACAGATATTGGATTTTATCAGATCTCTGGAACTGGAAAGCGAGATGTGAAAGGTGTGGTCAGAACAGCTCTGTAAGGGGTCACAATAAACCTTGAGGTCGCAGTGAACTGTAATCCCTCTTTAAACTACACTAAACTAAATTAATAACCAATTTTACGCACCCTGTAGATACACACGTCCGAAACATCTTTGCTTTTTTCAACCCCTATCATCAATTAGGTCACAAGGAGGGAAAACAGTAGTTCCTGCTATTCCATAATACGAGGAATCGTGAGGTTTCTCAGAGTATTAGCTGGTAATTTGAATATTGGTCTGTGTTTACTCAACATAAACGAAATGTCAACATTGAGAAAGTTCTAGTGTGTATTCACATAATCGCTAGCCATCATCCCTCGACTTCTGTTTGTGATCCGTGAGGAATGGAATGGATCGGAGATGGAAAATGGAAAGCAAACACACTGTTGAATCAATATCACAAATGGGTATAGATCTAGACACATTTCGGCACATTTTCCAGAGAATAGAGAGGTTTTTGTACCCTGTAGAGGAAAAAAATCTACTGCAATTGCGGACTCTTCTAATGGATCCAAGAACTTCGAATTTTCCTGTCATCGCCATTATTTGAAACGAACTGACGATTTGCGGAAATTATGAAATATAAGGGGTTTTCCAATAAGAGGTGTTATTTTGAATAGCCTGCTATTTCGGTAGATGTCACGTTTGTAGCTACCATTTTTTGACATTTGACAAGTAGAAACTACGCCATTAATAAAAATGGAACGATACACGCTTCAAGGAACGCATTGAAATTATTAAAATTCACTATAAAAATGGTGAAAATTTGGGAGAGACGATTCGTAAAACTCGAACATTTTTGGGTCGTCGTGAAGCAGCTTGTCGGACCGCAATAAAGAAATCGGTGAAAAAATTTGAGCTGTTGGGACAAGTAAGTGATGTGAAGAATAGAACCCGTGCACGTCGCTCAAGAACAGCAAAGAAAATTGCTGCTGTAGCCGATAATTTTGAAGAAAACCAAGGTTTTCTCCAGTCCTCGTCGTTCTCTGGAATTAGGCATTCCACAAACGCCACCACATACTGGACAACGTTTACTTTCAACAAGACGGCACTACTTGTCACACAAGCAACGAAACCATTGATCTTTTGCGGGAAAAGTTTCCGGGCCGTGTTTATCTCTCGAAGAAGTGATCACAATTGGCCACCGAGATCTTGTGATTCGACACCTTGCGACTTTGCTTGCCTTTGGACCACGTGAAAAAGAAGGTCTACGCCATTAATAGCCCTCGTCGATTCAAGACCTCAAAGATGGAATTCGTGAGGCTATCGAGGACATAGGGCAGT
Source organism: Propylea japonica (assembly GCA_013421045.1). NCBI lineage: Eukaryota > Metazoa > Arthropoda > Insecta > Coleoptera > Coccinellidae > Propylea > Propylea japonica. The sequence continues at coordinate 16,093,380 of CM024240.1, read as the reverse complement.
CACTTTGCGATTTGGTTATGGAAAATTTCATTAAAAGGATATGGTCCTGTAAGCGTGGTCGTGGTGGTCATTTGCCTGATGTTATTTTCCACTATTAACGGCATAGCTTCTTCTTCATAATGAAATAAATATCCGATCATTTATATTGAAAAATAGCATTTTTCTTTGAATATCAAAATAACACCTCTAATTGGAAAACCCTTTACTCAAACGAGTGCTATATCGTTTTGCCCAAATGTCTGTAATTTCGAATTTTGAACCGAAAATGGTCTCAAACGATAGGGTTCTACTCTCGCTATTTGAAATTTTGAGGTTGAGCTCCGTCCCAAATGCCTCGTTCTTAACCAGCCAAATCGTACACAGAGTTTATATAAAATATGGCAATACAAAATTTTCGTTCCTCAATATCTCAGACAAAACGAAACCAATCGAGATAAAATTTCGTGACCACATGCAAGATGCTCATAGTAAGCCACATAAAAAGTTTTTTTGCCACAGTGTTAAAAAAACCATAGAAAATTCAATTGGAATATCGAAAAGAAGAAACTTCATATTTCCATAACAAGACATCGATTCGAGTAAAATTTATTTGGATATATATATTAATATAATTTCAAGAAGATCGCATTATTTGAACAAAAGAAAACTCAATTGAAATATTGAAAATAAGAATCTCTATATTTCCATAACATGATATCCTATTCGAGTGAAATTCTTTTTGCGTATGAAGGTTGATATACTGAATGTTGTATAGATGCTTTAGAATGTAAAACTCTTTGCCAAAGATAAAACTATTATTACTGATGTAAAAAACATTAAAAAGGAGATCATAATGAATATATTTTCAATTTAGAACTTTATGGTAGCATGATAGAATTTACATTGTTGATATTTTATTCTCGATACTATCTCCTTTCATCTTCAGGTACTTGCATAACAATATCGTGAGCTGATAAAGAGCAAAGTCTTTATGAAAAATTATCAACTGCACTAAGGAAGTTTCAGTCCTGAAAAAATGCAGCAACGCACCAAAGACTTCGTTGAAGTACGGAAACAATAATAAGAGATTGCAAGCTTTGTAAACCATAAGCAAACTCGTATAACCTTTTTGATATAGCATACCCCGGATTTGTTGTCCACAATATGCACTTCCACACATTTCACCAGGGTAGCACTGGTCGTCATCACTCGAAAACTCTCAAAGACACCAAATCAAAATAAAAACACGCGAAGAGGAAGGACGAAAACAGTCAATAGCGATTCATAGCTCTTGAAGCCTTTTCGGAGGGTCAATCGTACACGTCGAACTCTGGTAGGATGTTCTAAATTAGAAGTTAGATAGGGTTAATTAAGACTCATGTTTGTTTTACTGATACAAATGATGGTACGGCTTTGAACCTGGCTTAATTCGAGAGAGCATTGCAGAGAATTATGAATGCTCATGCTCCCCACGGCATACAGCCAACTTGTGGCTTCTTAATGAATTAGATATGAGCCATCGATCACACATATTAGATGAATTTAAAGCCTTAATAAATCAGATCGAGAGTTATGATGGTATTCTGCTGTCATGTGTAAGCCAATCTGTAACTTTTCATAAGCTTACAGAAAAATTGCAATTCTGGACCTGTTTAAGAGATATGTAGCTTACAGAAATTGTTAAATATTTACGAGTATTCGACGGGTGATCGAAAGCATTGTCGAATGACATTTTTTGAGGTTAAGTTGAATGGTTTGTTTATTTTAGGACGAACACCAACGTTTTAATATAAGAAATTCATGATGAATAAAAATAATATGGTTGTTTATTGGATTGTTATCGGAAGAAAATCACAACAGGTAGTAGAACATTGTTCAATAATATACATGACCTGAAAATCGTTCTTTTTTAAAGTATAGGAACTTTATGAGAATTGGAAGGAAAAGGTTGCGTGATCAAATGAATCCATTTGAAATGCTGTATGTCCAGAAAATGTTTCAGATTGAAGAAATGCCGAATGCCCAGTTTGTGAACATGTTCAGATTGAAGAACCAGTGTACTATAAACTTAATAAATGCTCTACAGCAATTTTAACAAAGAAATTTTTTTCTTTCGTGTTTTCAATTTATTAGATGACAGAAACAAACGCAAACTACATTCAGATAAATGTGTTTTCAAATTCAAATCAAAACAATTTATTCATAATACATAAAGTTCCATGATAAAATCTTACGATTGAAGTTTATGTTTTTCGATGAGTAGTTCAAAAGTGACACTGTAAATAAGAAAGTTACAGGAACCATTCCAGAATTGCATTATTTACGAATCTGTAAGTCGGCCAGTTACAAATCAATCGTACCCTACAGTATCGTAACTTACAGATGAACAGCAGAATACAACCATTAATCAGATCGAGAGTTAATTTGACATGATTAGGTGGTTATGTGTGGTAGTTAGGTGATGAAACTTATGTGTTTTTTGTGTAGGACTTGATTTTGTGACTTTCCTAGATTTCCTAGAGTGACAGCATGTTTCGAATTTCAAGCAGGAAATGGTCTGACTCAGCTGGAATTTTAAGATAGTTGTAGGGTGGAAATATCTCGAGTTTTGTTACGATCATTTATTTCCATGAGAAAAAACAAAATTTCATATAATAAATCAGAAAGAAATCTCCTCAGCAAAAATTATGTTTGTTTTACTAATACAAATGCGAGAGAGCATTTTGCAGAGAATTATGAGTGCTCCCCACGGCATACAGCCAACTTGTGGCTTCTTAATGAATTAGATATGAGCCATCGATCACACATATCGCATGAAATTAAAGCCTCAATTAAATCAGATTGGAATTAATTTGACATGATTAGGTATGTCTGGTAGTTAGGTTAGGATGTTCAGGTGTTTTTCGAGTAGGATGCGAATTTGTGATGTTCCTAGAGTAACAGCATGTTGTAAATTTTGAGCCGGAAATGGTCTGATTCGGTTGGACCTACTGATGAATCGCGCGAGGTCAAGAACGATAATTCTATTAGAATATAATATAATTTTTTTCCTAGCGGTCCTCCCTACGAAGATACGACCTCCTAAACGACGCCATTGGAAATTCATTTTAGTGCAATAAATTTCAATTACTTACTTCTTTCATTATTTTTTTTTTCGAAAACGGTTCATTTTATCGACACTGAACAAGAGTACCTTTTCTTTAGCTTAATGTTCAAGGTATCCAAATTTATTTTTTAGCACCCTTTCATACAGGGTGTTGAAAATGTAAGCATTAAAATGTACAACCCAGTCCGCCCCTGGTAAACTGAACAAGCTAATTGAAATTTGAGTGCGATGATTTAAGAGGTCCTCAATACTATAAATCATATCAAATTTCATCAAATTATATCGAGTAGTTTGAAACTTTTTCCACTAAATGGATTTCCAGTGGCGTCATTTAGGAGGTCGTATCTTCGTAGGAAGGGCCGCTAGGAAAAAAATTATGGGAACTTGTCATCTTCATTTTTTATGTTCTATCTGAATTTGAGAGATTTTCTACATTTTCCGGGATTTTGATCATTCGAAATTTTATTATCCGAATTATTCCAGAAATAAAATCAGTTATGAATCACTGGCATCCAATGCGTAATGGTCCATACCGGACGAAAAAAGAAGAATTTTTTCTCAAAAATATTTTCATAATAATATCAGAATTATGATTTTCGCGAGAAAAACTAATCACAAATCGTTTGAAACTTGATGACATAATAGAAATAGCAGGGGTCCGGGGGCGTGTCTGCCCCAGAAAATATGAAAAAACAAAGTACCTTCCCTGCGTCCCTTATATGTATGACGACTCCCTCTGACCTCATATAGGGGTGTCCCCCACAGAAAATTTCTATTTTCGCCTATATGTGTAAGGATGACAGTTCGGTAATTATTGTACGAATTTCGTTGACATCAACCCAACGAATTTTTATTTTAAGTTCCAGAAGCTTTTTCACAATAGTTCATATCTTACCTTTTCAGCTACAGGGTGGTAAAGTTTTCAGAAATAAATATATTTTTTTCAATATCTACAATACCACTTCAGATATTTAATGAAATTTGTCGTACATGTACTATGAATCAAGAGGCATTTTTTAATGTATCACTTTTTTTAAATTTCACCAGTGGCGTTCGTACGTAATTTGACCTTCCTATTTTGACAGACATTGATGGTACGCCACAGATTTTTCCTGAAATAAAAATTATTTTTGAAATTCCCAATCATTTCTCACCAAAGTTGATCTCTTGACTTTTTTCACTCCGATGCACGGTTTTCGCTTAAAAAAATAAAAACCGTTTCTCTGTATGATCATAACAATATCGTTAATACATACATACATATGACAATATCACCATGCAGAATACAGATTTAATTTTTTTTATTTTGAGAAGAGTCAGTGACGTGCCACTAACGGTCTAAATGAAATTTAGGGATATGTTAATTGGCTCGGCACTGGTTAACTTTAACCACCCTGTAACTCAGAAGGTAAGACGTTTAGGACATATTTTCATATGGAGTTTTTTTTTGATGGGCCCAAAAATCACCCCCATTAATTTTGATATTCAATAAGGAAACACCCTGAATACTCGTATGTATATAAAGCTACTTATGTTGTTACTAAAATCTTACAGCTAAGATCACTGGCCAGCACTGGTTGACTACTGTTACCTATTACGATAGGTGTACATATTGAACTAGGTATTTAATTTTTCACATACAATTTTGTTGAAAATTGAAATAAAAGTTTTTTTACCCTTTAAAACTCATCCCTACCACTTCCAAACCTCAGATCGCTCATAAATTATTTTTTATAGTACTTTTTCGTATTCTTTGCCTTTTCCATTGTACTATATATTTTTTTTACTTTTTTTAGTTTTAAAAGGCTTCAATACTGGTTTAGTAGGTATATTTTCCATAAATTCAAATTGTAAGCCAATATGGGAAAAAACTCATTCAAATTCAATATTGAAAGGTACAATATTAACGTTTTCTGCAATTGACATTTTCAATTAATGATTCTGAAATCCAAAAATTGGTAGAATTGGAGGAAGGCTTTTTTCATCACTCACCCCGCTCTGATCCAAAAGCACAACCACCGGCATTTTCACCAATAATTTCCACCCAAATTTTCCTAAAAAATACATAAGCATCTTCATTCACCAAAAAACCGAACACAGATTAACACCATCTTGAAGCACCTGCTATCCATCGTGAACATAGACAAGAAATGAACAAAATCAGTGTCGGCAAATCATGCCCTAGTACAGATTACTCATATGAAAATATTTTATTGAACGCCGTCTATTCATTCAACAGAATGACTCACGGTTCACAGCACGCTCGATTCACAAGAGGGTCCTCTGTTTTTTCGTACTTGTCTGCGAAAATCGATAACAGGCTCACTTTCATAAGATTGATAACTCGAAGAAGCAATTAAGTGTTGCATTAGTTACATTGTACTGCTTGCAGAATCTTGTATGTAGTCGAACCAAGAAAGCTTTGTGTAAAGTTGAAGGGTGGGCAAAATTCGTTGTCTACTGAAGGAATCTCGAAGACTGTAGCAGCAAATATAACACTGATAACACATTTTCTAGCTCTTCCTCCTGACTAATCAGAATATGAAAATTAATGCTGAATGACTCGTTTATTTGAAAATTCATTCAAAATCCGAGGTTTCTTTCTACAGGCACTTTTTCGGCAGTAATTCCAAAAAATTTTATTGAATTTTTCAGTTCAGCCTTTTTTATATAAAGATAGACTTTTCCATGGTTGTAATAACGCAACTCCCATTAAATTTTTACGTACTGTTTTGAATTGGCATTGAACATTTTACTGCAAAATGTCAGCTCGATTGAATAGACAAACTCGAAATTATTCGAAAAAGGTCATAATTTGAAAAAAAATTAAGTTTTATAGTTCTGATGATGTGATCCTCTTAAAATGTTGCATGAATATTAAGTATCAATCTTCCTTGATATCTTTTTTCCATACTCCAATTGAATTTTCTACGGTTCTGTTAACACTATAGCCACAAAATATTGCGTATTAGGAGCATCTTGTACGTGACCGCAAAATTTCATTTCGATTGGTTTCTTTTTGTCTGAGATATCGAGGAACAAAATTTTAAAATGGCTAATTTTATGGAACATCTTGTACGATTTGGCTGATTTTGGCTATTAGTCCATGGGCCGGCGCCTGTTTTTCATAATGATTACTAACAATCTGAATATTTGTGAGTAGCTTCAATTTGACGAGACGCCCAACTTTCTCCTCTACGAAAATTCTCGATAGTGGGGGCTAATACAGTATGGAGGCGTCGAAAGTGTTAAATGGGTGAATGTTCAAATTGTATTACTAACAGCTACTTTGAATTAAATCTTGAAACAATTTTATTGCAAATTGAAAACAATAATTGTGTCCCCACTCCCAACATATATCAACAACTAGGATTAAAAAAATTATTACTATCCGGCTGGTTTTTTCACTGTTGCTTAGCAAATATTTCCTTTATGAATTGGTCACATTGTCCTACAAATTGAGTGGTACGTTTTTCCAGTCCTACCTCAGAAATTGCACCACAGAACCCACAATTAAAAATGATTACAAACAATTGACAATTTCCGAGAGTAGGACTGGAAAAACGTACCACTCAATTTGTAGGACAATGTGGCCAGTTCATAAAGGAAATATTTGCTAAACAACGTTGAAAAAAAATCAGTCGGTTAGTAATAATTTTTTTAGACCTAATTGTTGTTTATGTTGGGAGTGGGAGACACTTTGATAGAATCATAATTTTTGTAGGACCATTATTGTTTTCAATTTTTAATAAAATTATTTCAAGATTCAATTTTTAAAATAGCTATTAGTAATAAAATTTGCGCATTCGCACATTCAACACTTTTGACGCCTTCATACTGTATTAGCCCTCACTATCGAGAATTTTCGTAGAGGAAAAAGTTGGGCATCTCGTCAAAATGAAACTACTCACAAATATTTAGATTGTTAGTAATCATCATGAAAAATAGGCGCTGACCCATGGACTATATCGTTTGCGGTCATTTTCAGCTCAAAATTCGAAAAAAATTTAATTAAGATGAAGTGCTCCTGCGAGAATCTTTGCAATTATTTGACAGGAGCAAATTGTTCTTGAAAAAATTGTTGCCTAACAGTAACACTGAAAAGGAAATGAATGAAAAGACAATGTAACGTATTATTTCCTGTATTTCCTTTTTCAATTTTACTGTTAGGCAAACATTTTTTCAAAACCAATTTGCTCCTGACAAATAAGTGCAAAGATTCTCGCAGGAGCACTTCATCTTAATTAAATTTTTTTAATCTTCTGTTTCAGAGACTGGGAGTGAAAACTGTAATATATGATATGCGCATGATTAAAATATCGACTAGGTATTAGGTTCAAACATATGTATATTCATATAGTCTTGAGATGGTATTCGAAATTAAATGTATTCGGGAGCAATAAGAATTAAAAACGAATTAATTTGGATAATTAAATCTGTACATAAGTTCATGTTGTTTTACTATGGACATGACAATAATCTGGCGACGAGGATTATGGTAAAATTAGTGGATTGCTTATTTCGGCTTATGAATATTTGAAAGAGTATGTCGAACGCAGATGGTGCTGCAAGTTACAGAGGAAAAGTCCATTCAGTGAAGTGAGAGTGAGTTGGGTGTACGAGCTTAATGAACAAGAATTAATTGAAAAACTAAAAACGTATAACGTCACTGTGAGTGAAACTGATAGTGTTGATAACTTACGAAAAACGCTAGTCAAAAAACTTCGTGGAAAAAACGAAACTTTCACAAAGAAAGAACGATATCGGTGCGACATGTCTGACTTCAATAAAATAAGTTTACCCTAAACAAAGATAATTGGGAAGTTTTTGTCGAAAGACTAGAATTAGTTTTCGAGTGTCAGTGTATTCCGCCGGAAAGACAAAGTGCAGAACTATTAACAAGAGTTTGTCAAGAGACTTTCATGTTGTTTCGCAATTTAACGTCACCAAAAAAGGCCAAAGATCTTTCCTACTCTGAATTAGTTAATATCATGAATTCTCATCTTCATCCAAAGCATTCAGAAATTTCCGAAAGGAATAAATTCTACGCCACGAAACAATTACCTTCGGAATCGATACACGCATTTCTTACAAAATTGAAAGAAAGATCTTTTTATTGTAATTTTAAGGACCTTGATATTGCTCTTCGTGATCAATTTGTATTTGGACTTATAAATCACGAAACAAAAGTGGAATTATTTCGTCAAGAAAATTTAACATTTCAAAGTGCGGTGAAGATAGCGGAGGATCGAGAAGCAGCTATAAAAAATTCCTTATCAATGAAGCCCGCAGATGCTGTGTCTGAAGATACAATTTTTTACATGAATAATAATAGTAAGGCTGGTTCAAAATATTCCAATCATCCACAATACAGAGGAAGGGGAAGCGGAAAAGCAGAAGGAAAATTCAAATCTTCGCAACCAAACTACGCAGCCGCGGCTTCCACTTCCAGAGACCAGAGCCAGAAACTCATCAGCGACAATAGACAAAGACAACACGATAACAGAGCAGCAGTAACTACGGACGAGAAGACAGAAACGGAAGACGAAGGTCGAATGTGTCAAACACTCAGGTACATATAACCTCAAAAACGCGTAATAATAATAAATGTTTTTGTTGTGGTGGATTTAATCATTTCGCAAGAGACTGTAAATTTAGGTGGAAAACTTGTAATTATTGTAGTGTAAAAGGTCATATTGATAGAGCATGTCTGAAAAAACAAAAATGAATTAATTTAGTCAATGACAACTTATTAGAAAATGAAGATTTGGATAGTTCTGATTTAGATTTTTATTATATGCAGCAAAACGATTTTACTGAATTTCAGGTAAACAATATTGTGGTAGAACCTCATAGTTTGAAATTAATTATTGATAATAATCAGGTAGAATTGGAAGTTGATACAGGTTCACATGTAACTGTGTTTTCAGAAAAAACTGTAGCTAATTATTTTGCAGCTAAGAAAGTCCACAAGGCAGATATTTCATTGTCCAGCTATGACAGAACAAAGTTAAATGTAATGGGTATGTTGACCGATCTTAAGGTGCATTTCGAAGGGGTTGAAGCAAAATTGAATGCTTACGTTTTGGCAGGTAACGGGAAAAATTTAATAGGAAGGCAATGGCTTCAAGCCTTGGGTATGTGGCCGATAACTTTTAAACCTCAGTTTGCGTTGAATTGCTTGATGGATCATAACAGTATTATCTCACATTTTAAATCAAAATATCCCCAATTGTTCGACAACAGTCCAGGTAAATCTAAAGGTAAATCTATTAAACTAACTTTCAAAAAAGATTATCAACCAATTCAATGTAAACCTTATCATGTCCCTTTCGCTTTGAAAGACAAAGTAGATGCTGAATCGATCGTTTAGTAAGAATAGGTAATTTGGAACAAGTTGAGGTGAGTGAATGGGCTACTCCAGTAGTTCCTGTGGTGAAAGGAGAAGGAGTTCGTTTATGCGGAAATTTTAAATTAACAGTGAATCCTCAAATAATTGTTAAAAGATATCCATTACCCTTAAAAGAAAAAGTGTTTCAGACGTTACAGGTTGGAAACAAATGGTCCCAAATTGATTTAAAACATGCATTTATGCAATTTGAAGTTGCTGAAGATTGTAGAGATCCATTGACAATAATCACACAGAAAGGTTTATTCAGTACAAAAAATTGCCAGAGGGTGTAGCCTCCAGCCCAGCAGAATGTCAAGATATTGTTACTGAAATTTTGAAAGGTATTCCGAATATTGAAATTTACATAGATAATATTTATTGCACAGGAAAGAATGATTCAGAGCATCTCGATAATTTAGAAAAATATTTTATAAGTTGAATGAAGCAGGACTTAAAGTAAACGAATCAAAATGTGAATTTTTCAGATCTGAAATAGAGATATTAGGATTCAAATTGGACAAAAAAGGTATATCACCATCTCCTAGTAGAATTCATTCAATTGTGAATATGCCTTCTCCAAAAACTAAAAAAGAACTTCAAGCATTTTTAGGGTTAGTAAATTTTTACGAGTCATTTTTGTATAAGCGAGCTGATGAACTGAAGGTGTTGTACGATGTTTTGAAAGCAAGCAAATTTTATTGAAATTCTAATTGTGATGAAGCAGTAAATTGGGTAAAGAAAGAATTAGCATCGGATAAAGTTTTGGTTCCATATCAGCAAGATATTACTTTAGTATTGGCTACAGACGCGAGTTATTCAGGGTTGTCAGCTATTTTGTCTCACAGATTTACAGATGGTACAGAGAGACCAATTGCCTTTGCTTCTAAATTAATACCTCATAATGAATTGCATAGGTCTATTCTAGATAAAGAGCAGCAGCAGCTATAATTTTCGGGTTTAGAAAATTTTATCATTATATTGTTGGTAATGAAATTATTCTTAAAACTGATAATCAACCTTTGAAGTATATATTTGGCAATTCGAAAAATTGAATGTTACAGTTCAGAATAGGTTATTAAGATGGATATATTTTTTATCGGGTTTCAAATACAAAATGAATTGATTTCATCATCTAAAAACAGTAATTGTGATGCACTTTCCAGGTTAGCAGTACGGGATAAGATGGCTGTGTTTGATTCTGAATTAAATGTTTTGAACTTTATTGGAAATGAAAGTAATTTGATTGATCTAAATTTGATTAAGCAAGAAACAAAAAAAGATAAGGTTTTATGTGATGTAAAAAGAAAATTAATGTTTGGATGGGTAGAAAATTCGAATGATATTTCTTTGGAGAGAAAATGTATTTCGATAAGAAAACAGAATTAAGTATTGAGAATGAATGTCTTGTTCGAGGTTCTAGATTAATAATACCAAAAGTATTGCGAAAAACTTTATTGAGATCACTTCACCAGTCTCATTTTGGTATTGTTAGAATGAAACAGTAGCTCGTTCGTTTTTTTGGTGGCCGGGTTTGGACGATGATATAGAAAAATTAGCAAATAGTTGTGAGTTATGTGTGAAAAATAGAAAACAAAATAACAAAATTAGTACTTTTCAATGGCCATTTCCATCTAACCCATGGTCCAGGTTACACACTGATTTTTTAGGACCTATTCAAGGAAATATGTTTTTAGTCATAGTTGATGCACATAGTAAATGGCCTGAAGCTATAAATATGAAAAATAACACCTCAGCTAGTAAATTGATTGAAGTTTTTGATTCTATTTTTGCAAGGTTTGGATTATGTGATCATTTAGTCTCAGACAATGGTCCACAATTTGCAAGTGAAGAGTTTAATGATTTTTGAAATCGTTAGGTATACGGCACACATATTCTCCACCCTATCACCCAGCAACTAGTGGAGCAGCAGAAAATTTTGTGGGTACATTTAAAAATAAGGTTTTAAAAATTACAGGAGAGGGTAAGTCATTAAATTTCGCAGTGAATTCATTTTTGTTTGATTATCGTACAACGAAGCATTCTACAACGGGAAAGTCACCATCAGATATTATTTTCAAAAGAGAGATTAAAACAAGGTTTCATCTTTTGAGAGAAAATTTGGTCAGTGAAACATCTTTTAAACAATTCAAAATGTCAGATAAAAGTAAAATAAATAAAATTGATTTCAAGTTGGGAGACGTGGTTTTAGTAGATGTTTACAATAATAATAAGAGGTACCGAGTTCAAGCAAAAATCGTTGAAAAATTATCACCAGTTACATTTAACTTGTTGTGTGATGGAGGACGAATTATAAAAAGACATGTTAATCAAATGTTGAAATTTTTAAATAATGACAATGATAAAAATAAAGATTTGAAAGATGATATAAGTATAAGGAGATCTGAACGTTTGAAAAATTTAAATAAATGTAATTAAGATCCAGAATTTCTGTTTATATGTATATTGTAATTAATTCTATATTGCATTATAATTGTATAGTAATGATTGATTATATATGTATAATAAAAATAATTCTATTAATTAATTAATTCTTTTATGTTACATAATATGTAATAAAATTTATGATTGTAAATTATTATATAGAAATCATATTGTTAAATTTATTTTGATCGTGTGATATTTTTGGAAAAAATAACAGAAAAACAAAAAAATATAAAAAATTTGAAAAATTTAAATATTGAATTCTTAGATTAGGATATTATTGTAATTTTTGATTGAATCAAATTGTACTTATTTAAATGGGGGAGATTGTAATATATGATATGCGCATGATTAAAATATCGACTAGGTATTAGGTTCAAACATATGTATCATATAGTCTTGAGATGGTATTCGAAATTAAATGTATTCGGGAGCAATAAGAATTAAAAACGAATTAATTTGGATAATTAAATCTGTACATAAGTTCATGTTGTTTTACTATGGACATGACAAAACCTATATGTTTATTAGAATGCAGAATCCTCCCAGAATATATTTCAATCTATATCTAGTCACAATACAGAATAAAATAAATGGAATAGAATTAACATAAAACACGCTGCAGGTCGCTGACGGTAAGAAATAGAAAAAATGGTATTGAGAAGAAACATTCAGAATTAAATTATCTTTCGAATGACATAATAAAAAAGATATGTTCCTGGAGAAAAATGTTTGATAGCGCCGAGACGCCCGAATTTGATGCACTTGTGCAATTACTTACGATAATAGTGATGTAGGGTGAATCAAACTTACTTTTCTTTTCACTGAAGAAAATTATTGAGAGCTTCTAAACCAAAAATGTTCACATTATATGACAACTAAAGACTGGCAAACATTTCGAGCGAAGGTTCACTTTTTCCCGAAATTTAATGAAACACTCTTTGCTAACAACTTTTACAGAAGATTTCAAGATAATTACACCTGAGGAACAAAATTGTAATTGCACACAACCAACCACGTACTCTTCTGATGAAAAAAGGAAAGAAGCGAACAAAGAGTTTAATATAAATATCGAAATGATAAAGTAGCGTGATAAAAATTAAAGGTTTATTGCCTTCAATGCAAATGTTTACTCACATATTCTGACTCCAAAATATGGCACATGTTAACATAGCACGGTTTCATCGCAATCATCACTAAAATATCAACTAAGGCCCGACCCAATAAGTTTTAGTTTCCACTAGAATTGCTTCATAACTTAACAAAGTATTTCCGACCTCAACCGCAGAAACCATGAGTAAATCGGATGTTACTTGCAACTTCACAAAATCCGACGGATTTTTCCAAATAACACAATACGAATGATTAGAAGTTATTCTAGCTAACTGCATCCTCAATTTCGGCGCCTGTTCTTACGCAAATCAAATTTACTGATGATAAGAGAGACAACAGAAGTGAAGAAAGTACCCACATTAATTTATTTCTGCGTACTTGTTCAAGATGTTATCGTTAAGTCCAAATATACAGTGTGGAAACCGTTTCGAAATTGCGTTCTTCGTTTCCTTATGTTAGGAAATTCATATAAACACATCAACTTTCATACAAGGTGTCCCGAAAAATGTGAGAAATCTCTCGGATTCAGATAGAACATAAAAAAATAAGATGACAAGATCCCATAATTTTTTTCCTAGTGCCCTCCCTGAATGATGCCACTGGAAATTCATTTCAGTGGAATAAATTTCAATTACTTACTTCTTTCATTATTCTTTTACGGAAACGATTCATTTATCGACACTGAACAAGAGTACCTTTTCTTTAGCTTAATATTCAAGGTATCCAAATTTGTTTGTTTTTAGCACCTTATCATACAGGGTGTTAAAAATGTAAGCATTAAAATGTACAACCCAGTCCGCCTATGGTAAACTGAGCAAGCTAATTGAAATTTGAGTGCGGTGATTTAAGAAGTCCTTAATACTATTAATCATATCAAATATTCATCAATTTATATCAAGTAGTTTGAAACTTATTCCTAAAAAATGGATTTCCAGTGGCATCATTAAGGAGGTCGTATCTTCGTAGGGAGGGCCGCTAGGAAAAAAAAATATGGGAACTTGTCATCTTCATTTTTTATGTTCTATCTGAATCCGAGAGATTTCCCACATTTTCCGACTTGTATATTTGGATATACAGGGTGATTCACGCGGACCCAGTGTTGTTTTAATAAGTTAATCTTAGAGTTAGCTAAACAAGGTGTCATATTTGTCCAAATTCTGTCAGTCTCGATTTTACTTCGACAGTGAACTCAAATTGGTCTCAAAGGCCAGAAATCAAGTTCAGATATTTCTTGGTGCAATGCACGAAATATTTGAAAATCTTTGCAGGCTAAAAATTCTTATGGAGTGGATTAAATTCAGAGCTTAATATCAGGAGGATTGCTTCGAAAAACATACAGTATGCTATGTATTTTCGAATTGTCATTTAAAGCTATCGAATATGCAAAATATAAAGGGTGACCCAGCATGCAAATGAAGAAATTTCATACTAAGATCTAATGAAATGTCAGAACAGAAATATAAAAATTTTCTTGATAAGAAAAGTACCAGTAGTATTTCGAAAATGCACATTTACGAGAAACACCCGGTAACAATGAAACGGTCACTTGCGGTAATCACCATTGAATTTTCATAAAATTGGCCCTCAGAAAACGAAATCAGTTTTTGTCTAACCCTGTTAGAAATATGGAAATTTTTCAGAGAAAAGTTACAGCAGTATTTCGAAAATGTAGATTCTCGAGAACACCTGATAATTATGAAACGGTCATGGATATTGAAGTGCAGTTTTCTTCATTGAGTTTTTCTCTAATATTGGCTCACAGACACGGATATCATTTTTGTCTATCTCAAGAAAATGCAAATTTTCTGGAAACCCCCGGTAACAATGAAAAGATCATAGATATCCACGTGTGGTGATCACCGTTAAAGTTTTAATAAAAATTGGCCCTCAGACACTGATATCAATTTTTGTCTAGACCTGCTAGAAATTGAGAATTTTCTTCAAATGAAAAGTTACAGCAGTATTTTCAAAATGCAGATTTTTGAGAAACAACCTGGTAACTATGAAACGTTTAGTTTGTGTCTCTCTTTGTAAAAATTGAAATTCAAATCAGTGCTTTTTCACTTTTCTGTCCTTTTAAAATTTGGCTGGAATGTATCCTTTTCTGCGAAAGATAATCCAATATAATTTAACATTATATCAATATCAATTTAAATGACAAAAATTAGCACAGACAATAGTATATTATATTATAAAGGGGCCCACTCACTAAGAAGGAGAATGCGCAGTTAAGTATCTGCACGTTTGCTGTAACGCAAACGTGTGCATTCATATATCCCACACACATACACTTTTGCGTGTTGGTTTGGATGTGCGACAAGCGTGAGATGACGTCGAAAAAAGATCTGATGTTAATGGCAGTGGCGTGTGTTGTTATTAGGAAAAAATGTCCAAGGTATAAATATCGAACCCGACACTGTGTTGCTAAACATATGAAACGTGCAGAGACTTGTTGCCTACACAGTCGTTTTTGGTCATTCTCTCCACGTACGGTGAAGAATGCACACGCCACACGACGGAGATGATTGCGCATTCCAAATTTACGCCATACACACACTGTTTTAACTGTACCCCGTTACAACGCGCATTCAAGTCTTCGGGCTTCCCTCTTAGTGAGTGGGCTCTTTAAGGATTAAAGTGCATCTTTTTTTTACGAGCAATATTTGCAGTTGCGAGGCAGCCGAGCGAATGCAGAATTGCGAGTTAAAATAGGCACTTTTAATCCGAATAATATATACATACTATTTTTTCTCCAACCAAGTCAAAATTACAATAAAATTGGTTTTAGTGAAAAATCGTTCATAATTTGTTTGAATTTGAACACAGAATCATGACAGTGATTGTCAAGTAGACTTCAAATGCATTTACTTTTATCCAAGGATTAAAGTAGCGTTTTAATCCTAGGATTAAAGTGTTGCTAAGTAACGAGTGAATTTTTGTACGGTAAGGAAATTTATGACTTTTGCACCTGAAAATAGTACAAAAATGTCAACATTTTTTGATGGTTGGAGAAAAAGAAATTATTACAACTGCCCTATATTGCAACTTTGTTATCAATAATTAACAGCAATATATGATTGATAACGTCAAAGTAGTCAAGTTCAGAAACTTTTTTTCAACTGCTGTTCATTGATCTCTTTCATATCAGGAAAAGTCAATAATATCGAAAAATATAACAACATAACATGAGAACATATGAATGATTCATATATCTGACCTTAGTAGAGAATTCCATTACTTTTCTCTATCCTTTTATATATTTTGATATATGCGTTATAAACGAATGATGACACTTTAGCACTGAAATTTCTATTATTCCTGCGAATTACTTGCTATCTTGGCTCGACCTTATTTTATCTTATTGTCGCGAAAATGGGTTATTTTAAACATTATATCTACAACATTTTAGTTCTATGTATGTAAGTACTCAAGTGGTTTTTCATTCAAGGTTGATGATAATAATAAAAGGAGTTTCACGTTTCTTATTATCTAAAGAGCCGTTTTAAATGCAGACATGTTAAGCCAAATTATTGCAATTATTTTGGCCGCGAAAATAAGCAGTTAGATAATTAGAGTTATAATTTTCCGATTACTTCTGCTTCGTTGAAGAACCTCAAAAGTGGTTTAGCTTGTATGCGTGTTAAGGGAGGTGAATGAAACCAAGCTTTGGGCATCAAAAACCTTCAACTAAAGGTTGTCTCATTAAGAATACAGGATTTTCAGAAGCAAAGTATTGAAACATGAATTGATTTAGTATACAGGATGTTACATAATAGTATGTCACAACTTGAGGGGATTAATCTACGTGTAGTTTTAAGAAAAAAGTTTATATAAACTTGGGTCCGTAAAAGCTTCGTTACGGAGCTACAGGGTGTTGAAATTTCCAAAAAAAATTGGGTTTTTCTTCACAGCTCCTGCAGTTTCAATGGTCTCCATCATTGAACGTCCTGAATCTTAACTAGAATCTACAGGGTGTTTTCTTTTCCGGAGCCATGTCTTCTTTTTCCCTCTAAAACTTTTTTGCGGTATGCCACTTATCAGCGTAAAATCAATTATTATTTATTATATTTTCGTTCAATTTGAAAAAATTTTAAACTTTTGTAATTTTTTCGTATCTCTAACAGTTTTCGAGTGAAAAATTTTTGAACGATTGTATGTTGATATTGAATAAGCTAAAGTTGAGTCTCAGATGACGAGCTATGAAAATGAAAGCAAATTTTGGGCATACATATCGAGTATTTCTATTATTTTTTTACTTATCCATAAACATACAATCGTTCAATAATTTTTTTTCATCGAAAACGGTTAGAGATACGAAAAAATTACACGAGTCAAAAAAGATTCTAAATTGAACTATATCAAAAATTGATTTTTCGCTTATCAGTGGAGTACCGGAAAAAAGTTTTAGAGGGAAAAGGGAGACATGGCACCGGAGAAGAAAATACCCTCTAGTTCTAGTTAAAATTCAGGACGTTCAATGATGGAGACTGTTAAAGATAGCCCGCATTTCAAATTTGGACTGAATATCTTAAAAACTGCAGGAGTTATGAAGAAAAAAACATTTTTTTTTAATTTTCAACACCCTGTAGCTCCGTAACGAAACTTTGCGGACCCATGTTTATATAGACTTTAAATTATACGTAGATTCGTCCCCTTAAGTTGTTTGACATAGGTACTATTATGTCATTTAGACATAAGTTTGTCACACGTTTTTTATCATTATTCCGAAATCAAAGTCGATATTTAGGATGAAATACCACTATTTAAATCTATGGGAGATGATTACCCTTCAGTAGGGTCCTGTAGCTGTCTTAGAAGAACAGAAGATTCGAAAAATCATCACTTGGAATGCCAGACCTGGTTTAAAACACCCTCCTGGCCCAAGAGCATGAATTAAGTATTTTGTATCTAAATATTGAAGGTATTTATTCGAATAGTTTTAAGTTTCAATTTGTGAAAACGGCGAGACAGGATTTTTTTTACTGAGGCTTTCCCTGTGCTCTGGTATCATACGACAGAATAGTATGGTACCCGTTTTACACCAACCTCAGCTAGGGACTTTTTTGTTTCATGTATTGTATTTTGTTAGCTCTCAATTCAAAAGAATATATATGTAACACCCTGTATAACGCTAGTTCAATTATAACGAAAATGCGCCTAAAAATACCACCCTAAATGATCATAAATTATCAGAAAGTGATAACGCCTAAACTGTACTTTATTCGTTCCTTCAGAAGAGTATTCTCATCAGGTTGTTTTTACGTGAATAAAAAAGAGATTATGAAACGAACACAATGATGTACTAAATCTACCGAAGTGAAGAGGTCCTGCTGTTTCCAGATAACGCCCAGCAATCCGAAAACTTTTCAAGAAAAACCTACCAATCTGGGGTCCCTCGCCTCCGCCCACGCGCAGATTGCACTGGTATTTTAGCCGGCGAGAACCCTAAATGGATTATTTAGGCCGTGACAGAATCGTGCAGATTACATGAAAATCCGGTCCGATTGTTTCAGATTTGAAATATCCCTTTCAGAGTCTGGAAATCCCTCATGATTCTCAGTTTTCATTTGAATTCTCACGAATTTGTTGATCACCAACATTAGTGAGGGTTTTCAATAAGAGTTGTTATTTTGATATTCAAAGAAAAATGCCAGTTTATAATAATCTTTATTCACCAAGTATAACACTTATGAATAACCTTCCCATCAACATAATTACATGGGTTGTCAGTATCAATTTGTTTGTGTATAAATAAAAATGCAATAAATATATCTCTGCCTACAATTGACATCTCACATTCACTTTGAATTGCAATAAATAAACTTATTTTACACTTGATAAACACTAACATCAGTAACTTAAAAACTCAGATAAACATATAAATACATATTATACAATAAATTTTCAATATGAATGATCGGATGTTTATTTAATTATAAAGAAGAAGCTAATCCGTTAATAGTGGAAAATAACATCAGACAAATGACCACCACGACCACGCTCCTAGGACTATATCCTTTTAATGAAATTTATCATAACCAAATCGCTAAGTGGCTGCCATATGTCCTCGATAGCCTCACGAATTCCATCTTTGAGATATTGAATCGAAGCTGGGCTATTGGCGTAGACCTTCTCTTTCACGTGACCCCAAGGAAGAAGTCCAAGGTGTTAAATCACAAATCTCGGTGGCTAATTGTGATCACCTCTCTTGAAAGATACACGGTCCGAAAACTTTTTCCGCAAAAGATCAATGGTTTCGTTGCTTGTGTTGAACGTAGCGCAGTTTTGTTGAAAGTAAATGTCCAGATTAATGACGTTTGTAAAATGCCTTATTCCAAAGAACGACGAGGAATGGACAAACCAGGGTTTTCTTCAACACTTTTGGCTACAGCAGCAAATTCTCGGCTATTCTTGAGCGACGTGCACGGGTTTTATTCTTCACATCACTTACTTGTCCCAACAGCTCGAATTTTCCCACTAATTTCTTTATTGCGGTCCGACAAGGTGCTTCACGACGACCCCAAAAATGTTCGAGTTTACGAACCGTATCTGCCAAATTTCCACCATTTTTAAAGTGTATTTTAATAATTTCAATGCGTTCTTGAAGCGTGTATTGTTCCATTTTTATTAATGGCGTAGTTTCTATTGTCAAATGTCAAAAAATGACAGATTCACACGTGACATCTACCGAAATAGCGGGCTATCCAAAATAACACCTCTTATTGGAAAACCTTTATAATTTCAAATTATTCAACACGAAAACTTCTGATTTAATCCGTTTGCGAACGCACCCCAATTCTCCCGTTCGGGAATGGTCTCAAACGTTAGGGTTCGACTCCCTGATTACAAATTCGTAGGCAAAATGAATTCCGTCCGTGGGGTCGTCAGCCCGTGGCCGTGAGCACGATACTTTCGAAAGGATTGCCCTAGAGACTCGATATTTTCATGGTGAAATCCGTAATGCCGTAGTTAAGTTCGCAGTCGAATCGTACAAGGTGTTCCATAAAATATGGCCATTCAAAATTTTGTTCCTCAATATCTCAAACAAAATAGAACCATAAAAAATGCAATTGGAATATTTAAAATAAGAAATTTTGATAGTTCCATAACAAGGTATCCGATTGGAGTGAAATTTATTTTTTGAATGGAGATCGATTACCTACTGAATGTTCATGCAAAATTTCAAGAGGATAGCACCCTCAAAACCATAGAATTTGATTTTTTTAATTGTCAGTTTTTGAATGGTTTCCAGAAAATAATTCCGATCCTGCTTAGATTTTGCATTTATATATTTAGTATCAATCTCATTGCTCCACCAACGAAAGAGCGCTCAAAAGCACCTGCTCAGGGCTTTCTTAATTTTTTTAGTTTTGGAGTTGCCGACATTTGAAATTCCTAATTATATTCCTGTTATTTCCGAACCCCACATTTTTCCGATCAATTCGAAATTTGGTATTTTTGACGTGCAAACTTTTGCAAAATTTCGTGAAGATCACGAAATAAGAAAATTAAAAAAAATTGTCTGCGTGTTGTGGAAGGAAAGAGTTACGGTCTTGTAATTTCCATGGTAGATGTGGAACAAAAACCTGAATAACATACATTTGGGCAAAACGATGGCAAGCTGTTCATCAGGAACAAGCGCGCGAAAAAAACAATGTTCAAACGTTACTACGAGATGTTCCGCATATTTTTTATAATTTTTTCTTCGAAATAATTCAGGAAAGAATAACCATGACGTTCAAAATTTCAAATCCTTCTACCTTGAGGCCGCAAGGTGCGATTATACGCATCGATGGGTCAGGTAAATGATTACATGGAATCGCCATCACCACCATCATTCACTTAATTATAGATTCCGGAATTTCTTCTCAGAAACTGATTGAGTCATAATTGTTATTCTCTGTACTCAGAAAAGAGATTTTATGAATGAAACATGACATGGACTTCGAAGATTGAAGATGATTACACATCCACTATTGTCTGCAAAAATTGAAGCGAAGCAGAAAGGTGTGTTGAGTTTTTGAATACTTATTCGTATTATAATAAGGTTGTTGACTCTGATAAGTTTGGTATTTCGATCTATTTCATAGGTCCCACTTTTATGAAAATAGTAAATTACAGAACTTGTGTTGAAAGTGGCCCATTTCACGTCACGTGAGTGGTTGAATTTTGTCGCACCAAGCGCTAGCATTGCTTGTGAAATGGCACTTTCCACACGAAAAATGTAATCTTTTTGTCCGATGAACACATATTAATGCATAACTGCAAAAAAAATAAATATATTCTCACTTGATTTTGAGAATTTACGAAGAAGTAATAATTGAATAAGATTATTTATGAATCGAGTACAGTTGCATTGTAATAGTTTTTTTGTCTACTCGTCCAAAAACCTATTTTACGGAAGTAGGTACGTACCTACTTTTTTGTAATTAAATTTGTTATACAGTACAGTGTAACTCCCCTATAACGAACGTCTGTATAACGAATTTCTCCGTATAACGAATTTCGTACAAAACATTGAATCTTGTATAAAAATCCAATGTTAAATACACCCTCTAAAACGAAGTAAATTCTCTCTATAACTAAATATTCAAAGAACATCAATCTTAGTATGGGTATGGTAAGAAGGTATAAGGGTGGGTTTTTTCCGAAATTTTTTCGGACGTACGTAATAAATCCCGACCTCAAACTAAATCATTACGGCGAGAGAGAGATCCTTCTGAAACAGTTTTGAATACACCCCAGGCTGTTTGGTTTCAATTGAACCATTACGCTAGTATGAAAGTTGTGCGAAAATGTCTAAAAGCAAGTGCTTTTTTTTAATGATAAACTTAAATTTATCAGCGAAGTCGATCGCGATATTGAGGACTATAGAAACAAATTTTCTGTGTAACGAAATTTCTTTATAACGAACTTTTTGGCGGATTTAGCGCTTTCGTTATAGGGAAGTTCCACTGCAAGTTATGTGAAACAAACTGAAATTGAAAGGAATTCACTAATTGATGGACTTCAACAATAAACTATAGTTCTTTAGAGAAAAAAGTTGGTTTGTCGTAGAGGGCACCCCAAAAAACAAATGGAAGAAATCAAAACTAGGTTTCCCAACTTTCCTGCTAAGAGCACAATTTGACGTGACTACTAGTCCAGGGAGTAAATATGATTTTGATAAATGCAGTTCATCATTACCATAGCAACGAAATAATGGCAGTTCATTTGAAATCAATTGTCGAAAATTTGCATGTTTGTTAATCCGTTTATCATAATTCGCAATAAAATATTGAAGGCAGCATCGATAATGTTTGTTCACGATTGTCGAAAAAGTATTGTACACAACACGACCAAAAATAGTTCTGTTGGACTCAAAGATTAAAAATAAGTCTCCTTCATCTTTGTTTGGACTGTTAAACTTTCAGGACTCATCTAGGGACAGTCCTATAACTTTATCTACTCGTCCAGAAAAAAACCCTTTTTCCGGAATTGTTACGTAATTACTTTTTCCGCCGACCTCGAAATAAAAGGTGATCACTGCGAGAAATGTCAAAACTCTACTGGAACATAGATACATAGAAATTTCATTATGACAAATGTATGTCTTGTGCAGAATGAAAATGTATTTCAATCAAGAATTCATACACATATCATATTGAGATCGACGGAAAAATCTTGTAATAAACTCGGTTATTAATCGAGCGACTAATGGTCTCGAACTATTAAAGCGTTCGCTCCGCTCACGCTTTAAAATATCTCGACCATTAGTCGCTGTCTTTAATAACCTAGTTTATTAAATAACTATTATCCTCATGGGAAAATATAAATGAGTGATACTTAATTGTTATTTATGGTTTATGCTAAGGCATAGAAAGAGGAATATAAATCTTGAAAAAACGAGACGGACACTATACTATTATAGTACCAGAGATAACTGATAGTACCTAATATTTATCATGAAAAGCCATCCTATGATTTGTTATGATATATTATATTATTTTGTCGCTGAATTGTTCAGTTGTTCTACAACTTATTTATGTTCTATTCGTTAAAAGTATTCTTTATGAGAGAGTTCTTATCTTTTATAAACTTCAATGCGGCTTTTCAACATTGTCCTTTCAGCTGTTACTCAATTTATGGCTTCCTCGAACAATGGAAACCATCATCGAAGATTTAGACCCGAACAAATTCTCAGTTTTTTCTTGTAAGCTATCATTCAATCCTCGAAAAGGTCTGTGTGTTTGTTACGTGAATAGTAGATAATTATTTCCTCAAAAAGACGACGCAACACCCTTGGACTTGGACATTTCAGGATTTCAACACAATTGAAATAATTACAGGTAGCTTATGTTGAAAGGGCAATAACATGAGGTGAGAAGTCTCTATACCAATATCTCCAAAAAAGCCAGGTAAAGCCCTTTTCGAACCTACATAATAGGGGTGGTATCTATAATTATTTTCAGTGAAAAACTTTCCAACTGGACCTTCTGTGGTTCTGAAACAAAAGCGCAGACCCAGTGGCGGCACAAATCATGAAAGATATTGAAATATGAAAACAGAGTCATAACAATTTGAAAGAAAGTTCGCCTCTGATTTCTCATAATTGAACATGAGCGCTAAATATCTTTTTTTTGTTTCATATTATCTTTCTTCAATATTCTCGAAACATTGTTGAAAATATTGCAAATTTTCACACCTTCATAGCAGCCAAAAAGTTGAAGACGTAAATCCAAAACTGAAATTATTTCGCTAGAAAATCTATACTTCTATACTAATATTATGAAGATGAAAGATTTGTATGTTTGTGGGTTTGTGTGTTTGTGGGTTTGATGCGGGTTAACTCATAAGCTACTAGACCGATTTCAATAATTATTTCACCCTTAGAATGCTACAGTATCCCTGAGTAACATAGGCTATACTTTTCACCCGAGAAAATTAAGGAAACCTACTATAACTCCAATGATAATAAATATGAGTACCAAAATCAGCTATTTTCAGGTGCGCTGCAAAAACCGTAAGACGTACATGGAAATAATGTATGACGGAAATGTACCTATTTAATAGTTCTACAAAAAGTCCGCGATAGCATATATCTATCTTTCAAGGTTTACTCGGTATCACCTTTTAAAGGTATCCGAATGTTTCTCAAAATTATGCATTATTTGGGAGTATTTTTTATGAATACGCTATTGATCCTTATCCAATTAAATACGTAGTTCATACCCAATATTTAGTTTAGAACGAAATTGCCTTTTACATCATTCAATTAAGATGAATACATCAAAAGATATGGCAGGTTGAAAAATCGCACCAAAATGCGTCTCCGAAGTAGGCACTAGGCGGGTAGGAGAAGGTACCGAAGTGTGAGGGATGTATGAATGTATTTTGGATTGGCTGATGCCCGTATGTTTATGATCACAAATCAGATCAATAAATGGCGCTGTAGTCGTTATTTAGATTATTCATCTACTCTGCAACGAAACGGCTGGTTCGAATTGAATGAATTTTTGTGTATACAGAACAACGTCTGTTGGGTCTGCTAGTATTTTATAAAGTTATTCAAGCACCTGGAAAACTTATTCTGTTTTTCTTGAATATTTTAGTTTTAGTGAAACATATGTCACATCTGAATATAACAATTCTGTGACATTTTCTCTCATAAGAAATGAATAAGATAGCCATGTATAAGAATGTTCAAATAGTTTCATCAAGGTTACAATCGAATTTATTATTTTCAAGTCTTGTTAGGTATTTCCACAGCCGCATATGGATATTCTCTTCTAGAGTTACTAAGAAATATAAGGTTGAATCGATTTTTTCTGACCATCAACACATGTATGACAAGCACAATGATGTTTGTGGTATTCGTCACAAAATTGATTCGGAATCATCTCATTTGCATCGTATTATGTTGAAAAATCATTACCTGTGCATCACTGTGCACGTGTTATTAATATAATAAGATGAGGTACACTAAATCGTGAGATCGTGATCGTGAGAATTATGTAGTTCTCAATTCAATTCTTGCTTTTTATAGAAGAATACTCGTAGAGACTTCGAACATCAAAGATCAAGGTTGGTTATCCTATAAATCAATACTTATCGCTAATTTATTGCATTTTTGTAATTTGTAGGTCTGAGTAACAGGATTCGAACCAAAAAAATTTAAAGCGCTGACGTATTGTGAGAAGAGTTCCTCATAAATCGAAGTTTATGCATATTGAGCTGTAGAAAAATTGTTTGTATTATACAGGGTGTCCCAAACTCGACGTCAACCTGGAACCGGACGAAAAGGCAAGTAATGCTGGTTGTCAGAAAAATATTAAAAAAATCTAAGTTGCATGATTTAAAAATAATGGGCATTTAAAGAAACACGCAAAATTCCATACCCTGTGACAGTTTTTTCGCTCCTGTTGCCACAAATATCAGCTTTTTCCAACTTTTTTTTTTGCTGTGTAACCTTGAATAATGCTTGTCGATCAAGTTTAGACAAGCATATTCAAGGTTACACAGCAAAAAAAAATTGGAAAACAAAGACTGTCACAGGCTGTGGAATTTTGCGTGTGTTTTTAAAAGCCCTTATTTTAAAATCATGCAACTTAGATTTTTTTCTATATTTTTCTGACAACCAGCATTACTTGCCTTTTCACCCGGTTCCGGTTGACGTCGAGTTTTGGGACCACCTGTATAGAACAATAATTTAAGAATACCGACTCGAAGTCAGAAACTTTTGCGAACTTATTCATGTTGGAAATCAATATATCAAATTTATATACTTGAGAGTTATTCGTTTCACTCCATTGGTTTCTTAATTCAATTCTTCTATTCAAATCTCAAACCTACCCTGAAAATTTGAATTTTGAAGTCGCCTACAACAAGATAACTTCCTGAAGGAACACCTTTAAAACTTGATATCTTCATAGGAGGTACGAGATTTGAATAAGAAGGTTTGAATTCCCAAATAGTGATTCAAATTGAATGAATTCTTATTTCTCATACTGTATCGGGTGTCCCAAATTCGTTGTCTAGTGAGGGGATCTCAGAAACCCTTTTGAGCTAGAAGGAAATGAATGGCACATTTTCGGGCTCGATTTTTGAGAGATTTAATTGGTGAAAACCGTAACCTTGTAAGTTCAACCGTTTTCGAGATATTAGCGAAAATTGGAAAATGGCGTGAAATGAAAAGTTCTCATAACTTCTTCATTACTGGCGCTATGAACATGAAACTAAACATTATACAGGCACTTTTTTTTTCGTAGAATTCTTTGATGTTATCAATTTTTTTTATTGCGTTTTTTTTCGAAGTTATAATACAAACTTGTGTTTTTTAAATGTGAACCATAAGCATTTGAATAGCAGATTGAACCGTCTTTTTTTCCCTTTTCAAAAATATATAACTTAATATATAAATTTCTTATAAAATTGTAAAAAACATCAAAAGTTTTATTTTCACACGAAAATCAAATGGTTGTCTAATATGATAATCTGTGAACATCAAATGATTAATAGATAAGAACAGATAACAAAATTTTTCATAAATATTGTGCGAAGTGAAGTCCATCCTCACAATGTTAGAAGAAGGTGTGAGCTTTGCATTGACCAAAAATGGACTTCACTTCGCACAATATTTATGAAAAATTTGTTATCTGTTCTTATCTATTAATCATTTAGACAACCATTGATTTTTTCGTGTGAAAATAAAACTTTTGATGTTTTTACAGTTTTATAAGAAATTTATATATTAAGTTATATATTTTTGAAAAGGGAAAAAAAGACGGTTCAATCTGCAATTCAAATGCTTATGGTTCACATTTAAAAAAACACAAGTTTGTATTATACTTCGAAAAAAAACGCAATAAAAAAAATTTTGATAACATCAAAGAATTCTACGAAAAAAAGTGCCTGTATAATGTTTTCGTTTCATGTTCATAGCGCCAGTAATGAAGAAGTTATGAGAACTTTTCATTTCACGCCATTTCCAATTTTCGCTAATATCTCGAAAACGGTTGA
Organism: Propylea japonica; assembly: GCA_013421045.1. Lineage (NCBI taxonomy): Eukaryota > Metazoa > Arthropoda > Insecta > Coleoptera > Coccinellidae > Propylea > Propylea japonica. The sequence continues at coordinate 16,066,351 of CM024240.1, read as the reverse complement.
ACTTACAAGGTTCCGGTTTTCACCAAATTAAATCTCTCAAAAATCGAGCCCGAAAATGTGCCATTCATTTCCTTCTAGCTCCAAGGATTTCTGAGATTCCCTCACTAGACAACGAATTCGGGACACCCGATACATTATGTTGACATATAAAAAAACAGAAAACTTGACAGGCTTCGATAACTCTTGATGATGCAGGTAGGTATATTACTGATTACCTATAATTTCAAGTATATTTCATAACTGGAAAGTTATTTTGAATAAGTGAATATTAATAAGCAAGTGGTCTCAAATAGTATACTATTAAATATCTCTCATTCTTTTAGGAAAGTAAAATGAAAGCTAGTATAATAATTCTGAAATTCTATCACTTTTTTTTCATTCACCAAGAAAAACTAATAATATATGTATAATTCCATATTTTCATGAATGTTAAATATAATTCTTAACGAAAATGTTTTAATTCACAAATAATAATATTGAACCCATCATGTGGACGAAATTGATAGGTATGTTGATATAAACAAACACATAGACCAACGTAAACAATTCCAAAAAGATTGTGAAGAATTGAATACTGCCAATTTGAATCAGAGTGCCATTAGAACATAATTTTGATAAGGAATTAAAATAAATGTAAATCATTGCGCATTTTCATCGCCTGATTTTATCATTTATTTGTAAATTGAATCACTAACAAGTCAAAGAGCAATGTTTCATTAGTTGAATTATAAACAAATTAATTTAATCATTATCGAAACTTACGTAGCACATAATGTTCACTTGTAGGCATGTCAGGATACAAACTATGCATATTGCATTTTAATCTTCAATAACCACAACAAAGAACCAAACTACTGATCAAACAATCCACCGCACAAATCACTTATTTGCTCACAGAAAATATTGATATAATTCCTGTTCACTTGGCCAATGATATATTGACAAAGAATTCGACTTTACTCAGCAAGGTTCATTCAGCATTCTACTGATTCTTGGCTTACATAATACAAGTTTCTGTGTTTACATTACTCGTACTGCTCCTGAATACTTTGTGTTCGGTATCCCATCATGACAATAGCACACTAAAGTAGTAGAAGTTGAGCAATAAAATGGGTCATTATTGATCAATTCGTTGAACCAATCTTCCATTTCAAGGTTGACAGAAAATAACTATTGTAGAATCGATAAGGATAATGCGAACTCCCATTTGAAGTACAAATATTTATAAAGACACCTTTGTAGTGAATCGTAACTTGAGGATCTAAAGTGATTAATTCGTCTACATATTTCCCTGAAATATATCATGCTACCCTGTATAAGTACATACTTTTCATTTCATTCAATGTTGAATATCCAAAACAGAAGTTAAAATTCACGAATAACAATATTGATATTTTGGACCCTGTCATGTGAACGAAACTGTTTGGTATGTAGATATAAACAAACACATAGAAAATGTAAACAATTAAAGAATTAAATTTCACCAAATACATTGGTATTTGGTAATAAATTGATTCGAAATGCGAATCAAAGTGATGATCAATTTGAACATAATTTCTATATGGAATGAATGTGAACTATTGAACCCCTCCTTGATTTTATCCTATTAGTATATTGATCAAAGATCAATGTTTCATCAGTAGGAATTTAAACATAAAAGATGAATCCAAACTTACGTAGCACAAACTGCTCTCGTTTCGTAGCACATAATGTTCACTTGGTGGCATGTCAGGATACAAACTATGCATTTTAATCTTCAATAACCACAACAAAGAACCAAACTACTGATCAAACAGTCCACCGCACAAATCACTTATTTGCTCACTGAAAATATTGATATAATTCTTGTTCACTTGGCCAACGATATATCGACAAAGAATTCGACTTTACTCAGCAAGGTTCATTCTACTGGATCTTGGTTTACATAAATACAAGTTTCTGTGTTTCCATTACTTGTATTGCTTCTGAATACTTTGTGTTCGGTTTTCCATCTTTACAATTGCACATTAAAATACTAGAAGTTGGGCAATAAATTGGGTCATTATTGATCAATTCGTTGAACCAATCTTTCATTTCGAGGCCGACAGAAAATAACTATTGTAGAATCGATAAGGATAATGATAATGCGAACACCCATTTGTAGTACAAATATTTTTCAGTTTTTCACCTGCCAAATTTGACGCAACTATAGGAATTATGGATATCACGAGGTCATATTAAGACACCTTTGTAGTGAATCGTTACTTAAGCATCTAAAGTGATATTAATTCGTCTACCTATTTTCCTGAAATATATCAAGCAACCCTGTAAAAGCACATACTTTTCATTTCATTTAATGTTGAATATCCAAAACAGAAGTTTTAATTCACGAATAATAATATTGATATTTTGGACCCTGTCATGTGGACGAAATTGTTTGGTATGTAGATATAAACAAACACATAGAAAATGTAAACAATTAAAGAATTAAATATTACCAAATACATTAGTATTTGGTGATAAATATGATTCGAAATGCGAATCGAAGTGATGATCAATTTGAACATAATTTCTATATGGAATGAATGTAAACTATTGGACCCCCCTCGATTTTATCCTATTGGTATATTGAATCACTATCAAGTCAAAGAGCAATGTTTCATCAGTAGGAATTTAAACATACAAGATAAATCAAAACTTACGTAGCACAAACTGTTCTCATTTCGTAGCACATAATGTTCACTTGGTGGCATGTCAGGGTACAAACTATGCATTTTAATCTTCAATAACCACAACAAAGTATCAAACTACTGATCAAACAATCCACAACACAAATCACTTATTTGCTCACTGAAAATATTGATATAATTCTTGTTCACTTGGCCAACGATATATCGACAAAGAATTCGACTTTACTCAGTAAGGTTCATTGTACTGGTTCTTGGTTTACATAAATACCAGTTTCTGTGTTTCCATTACTTGTATTGCTTCTGAATACTTTGTGTTCGGTTTTCCATCATGACAATTGCATTAAAATACTAGAAGTTGGGCAATAAATTGGGTCATTATTGATCAATTCGTTGAACCAATCTTCCATTTCGAGGTTGACAGAAAATACCTATTGTAGAATCGATAAGGATAAGCATAATGCGAAGACCCATTTGTAGTACAAAATTTTTTTTTCAGTTTTTCACCTGCCAAATGTGACGCAACTATAGGAATTATAGGTATTACGAGGTCATATTAGGACACCTTTGTAGTGAATCGTTACTTGAGGATCTAAAGTGATATTAATTCGTCTACATATTTTCCTGAAATATATCAAGCTACCCTGTAAAAGCACATACTTTTCATTTCATTTAATGTTGAATATCCAAAACAGAAGTTTTAATTCACGAATAATAATATTGATATTTTGGACCCTGTCATGTGGACGAAATTGTTTGGTATGTAGATATAAACAAACACATAAAAAAATGTAGGGGAAAACCCGGATAGATACCTCACTTTTTGAATTTGCCTCATATTTTTGAAAATATTGATTTTATATGTGTAATTTCTATGAGTGTAGGAAGCCTCATTATTAATTTGAAATTCTCAGACTTTTCTCTGATATAGCAATGCCAAATTTCACAAAACTTTGATTTTTGTAGAACCCTTTTTTGGGGATAGATGCCTACAAGTATGGATAATTGCCCCACCATGAAAATACTGGGAGGGATAGATGCCCTTCATACTGTGTGAACCAAACTTTATCTACGCAACATGGATCGAATTAACAACAATTGTGCATTTTTAATTGAATTTCAAAAGCATATATTAAACGAAAAGTTGCATTCTTCATATTAACAGAAAGCATTATTCCACACATTCATGATAAATTAATGAAATAATAAGTCTCAACAAAAATGATCAGGAATCAAGTTTAAAATCAAAATAACACAATGAATCGAAAATCTGCTTAGAAGATAAGGTTTTAGTTTAGATGTCCTAAGGCGCACCTATACCTCAAAAAATCAGGGCAACTATCCTTTTTGATAGGGATAGATGCCCATGATTTTTTTTAATAAATTAAAAAGAAAACAAGAAATATTTGTACTCAGATGTACACTCAATGAAACACTGTATTGACGTAATAAAAAAAATTACTGAATTTATTACCACTTCAGAAGTTATACAGCGGCAAATACCTACCTCTAAAACTTTGGCATGTTTGTGAAGTTTGCTGCTGAGATGATCGCACACACTAGCGAAAAACGGCTTCACTTTACAATAACCCTTACAAAACTAAGGTACAGGGTGACTGTAGCATCTACTTATAAAATTAATTATTTGTTACATGTTTTGGAAGTTAGGTATTTTGAAAATGGGGCATCTATCCGGGTTTTACCCTAAACACTTCCAAAGGAATTTTAAAGAATTAAATATTACCACATGCATTGGTATTTGGTAATATATTGGATTCGAAATGCGAATCGAAGTGATGATCAATTTGAACATAATTTCTGTATGAAATGAGTGTAAACTATTGGACTCCCCCTTGATTTTTATCCTTTTTGTATATTGAATCACTATTAAGTCAAAGAGCAATGTAGGAATTTAAACATAACAGATTAATTATTATAAACTTACGTAGCACAAACTGTTCTCGTTTCGTAGCACATAATGTTCACTTGGTGGCATGTCAGGATACAAACTATGCATTTTAATCTTCAATAACCACAACAAAGAACCAAACTACTGATCAAACAATCCACAGCACAAATCACTTATTTGCTCACTGAAAATATTGATATAATTCTTGTTCACTTGGCCAACGATATATTGACAAAGAATTCGACTTTACTCAGCAAGGTTCATTCTACTGTTTCTTGGTTTACATACCTAATACAAGTTTCTGTGTTTCCATTCCTTGTTTTGCTTCTGAATACTTTGTGGTCGGTTTCCCATCGTGACAATTACAATAAAATAGTGAATTTGAGCAATAAAATTTGGTTATAAATTTAATTCGAATTGCGAATCAAAGTGATGATCAATTAAAACATAATTTCTATATGAAATGAATGTAAACTATTGGACCCCCCTTGATTTCATCCTATTAGTAAATCGAATCACTATTAAGTAGGTATTAGAGCATTGTTTCATCAGGTAGGAATTTAAGCATAAAAGATTAATCAAAACTTACGTAGCACAAACTGTTCTCATTTCGTAGCACATAATGTTCACTTGGAGGCATGTCAGGATACAAACTATGCATTTTAATCTTCAATAACCACAACAAAGACCAAACTACTGATCTAACAGTCCACCGAACAAATCACTTTTGCTCACTGAAAATATTGATATAATTCCTGTTCACTTGGCCAACAATATATCGACAAAGAATTCGACTTTACTCAGCAAGGTTCATTCTATTGGTTCTTGGTTTACATAATACAAGTTTCTGTGTTTCCATTACTTGTATTGCTTTTGAATACTTTGTGTTCGGTTTCTCATCATGACAATTGCACATTAAAATAGTAGAAGTTGAGCAATAAAATGGTTCATTATTGATCAATTCGTTGAACCAATCTTCCATTTCGAGGTTGACAGAAAATAAACTATTGTAGAATCGATAAGGATAAGGATAATGCGAACTCCCATTTGAAGTACAAATATTTTTCTGTTTTCCACCTGCCAAATGTGACGCAACTATAGGAATTATAGGTATTACGAGGTCATATTAAGACACCTTTGTAGTGAATCGTTACTTGAGGATCTAAAGTGATATTAATTCGTCTACATATTTTCCTGAAATATATCATGCTACCCTGTAAAGGCACATACTTTTCATTTCATTTAATGTTGAATATCCAAAACAGAAGTTTTAATTCACGAATAATAATATTGATATTTTGGACCCTGTCATGTGGACGAAATTGTTTGGTATGTAGATTTAAACAAACACATAGAAAAATGTAAACAATTCCAAAAAGATTGTAAAGAAATTACCAAACACATTGGTATTTGGTTATAAATTTAATTCGAATTGCGAATCAAAGTGATGATCAATTAAAACATAATTTCTATATGAAATGAATGTAAACTATTGGACCCCTCTCGATTTTATCCTATTAGTATATTGAATCACTATCAAGTCAAAGAGCAATGTTTCATCAGTAGGAATTTAAACATAAAAGATTAATCAAAACTTACGTAGCACAAACTGTTCTCATTTCGTAGCACATAATGTTCACTTGGAGGCATGTCAGGATACAAACTATGCATTTTAATCTTCAATAACCACAACAAGGAACCAAACTACTGATCAAACAATCCACCGCACAAATCACTTATTTGCCCACTGAAAATATTGATACAATTCTTGTTCACTTGGCCAGTGATATATCTACAAAGAATTCGTTGGCAAGGTTCATTGATATTGCTGGTTCTTGGTTGACCACCGCTACAAATGTCCAGCTACCAGCATGCAAGGTGACTGCGGCACAGGTAACTAGATTATGATTGTCCTTCGGTTCGGCTCGATACTACGTTTCGTTTGTTTCACGGTACCATGGTGATTGTAACTGGAACCTCGTGAGTCACCGATTCTTCGTACGTATGAATTTCAGTGGAAGGCGCCTTCGAAGTGTGGTTTTTCGAACTGAAAGCGAAGAGAAAGTCTTCTTAGGTCACGCTGGCATAGGTGGTTGAGAATCGCATGCAGCATGCAGCTCTTTGAGATTGTGGACATGTGGGATACCAATAAAATATTAAGTAAATACGTAGAACTTCCTATATAAAAAGCGCTTCTGCAAAAAATTTGTTTTTAAAAAAATATTACATTATACAGAAATGTGTTTCTATAGTCGGCAATGTCGCAGTCGACTTCATTGATTAATTTATCATTCAAACCAAAGCACTTGCTTCTAGACATTTTCGCACAACTTTTCACACTAGCGTAATGGTTAGATTGAAACCAAACAGCCAAGGTGTATTTTAAACTGTTTCAGAATGATCTATCTGGCTGCCCTAATGCTTTAGTTTATGTTCGGGATTTATTACGTATGTAGAAAAAATTTCCGGAAAAAACCACCCTTATACCTTCTTACCAATACCCATTCAAAGATATCATTTGGATATTTGTTATAGATAGAATTTACTTCGTTTTAGAGGGTGTTTTCAACATGGAATTCTCATTCAAGGTGCATTCTCTTGTACGAAATTCGTTACACAGAAAAATTCGTTATACAGACGTTCGTTATAGGTAAGTTCCACTGTATCTAGATTTTCGCCCAGTTACCGATTTTCAAAATATTTGGCATATCGTTTCGTTATGATGTCACAGTTTCAATTTGAGCACCGGCAAATCAATATTTCCCGAGAAAATCGAAAAAAGACTTGCTATAAATCGTTCATTGTTCAAGTGCCACTTCTCTTAATTACAGCCAGATCTTTTTTTGTTTAAAAATAAGTGTTTTTGGATGATTCCCACTCTTATAAATACTTGGCACTGTTCCTATCTTAGCTAACCTTTTTTTTGTGCCCTGGAGGTAGGGGGAAATCTTGCCAGACTTCCTGACAGCGATCTTAGCTAACCTTACCTAACTCAAGCTAACCTATTAGCTTAGGCTGGTTTAGGTTAGCTAAGATAAGAACAGTGCCAAGTATTTATAAGAGTTGTTGCTGTTCCTATCTCAGCTAACCTAACCTAAGCTAATAGGTTAGCAGTGCCAAGTATTTATAAGATTGGGGAATCACCCAAAAACACTTATTTTTCACTGAAAAGCAAAGGTCTGGCTCGTATTCAGACAAATGACACCTGAATTATAAACGATTTATAGAATATCTCTTTCGATTTTTTCGGGAAATATTGGTTTGTCGGTACTCAAATTGAAACTGTGGCATCACAACATAATAACGAAACAATATGCCAAATATTTTAAAAATCGGTAACTGTGCGGTAAACTAGAAACCTATTTACCAAATAGTGAATAAAGCCCTCAAGCAAAAATCTTTGCCCTCAAATGTTCAAGTGTTGTCAGAAGTTTCAGCTAGCTTGTTCATGTGGGAAAGTTAATTCTTATTTGATTTTTCGAGAACTTTTGCTTTCATACAAGAATTCAACTTTCCAGTGCGAAATTCAAACTTGTCTAGAAAATTTTCAGGGAAGGTTAAAAATGAGAAAATAATATTTGTACGAAGATTTATCAAAGAAAATCCTCGAATCCGTCGATTTTTAATTTCAAAAGCAATTCATCCTATACTTTTTGAGCGCTCGTTCTACTTAAACGATGCCCAAATGTCTGTGATTTTCGAATTTTTAGCCGAAAATTGTCTCAAACGATAGGGTTCGACTCCCTGATCAAATTCACATAGCGTCCGTCCGCAAGCACGATAACTTTCGAAGGGATTGTCCTAGAGACTTGAGATTTTCAGGGTGAATTCGGTTACCAAATGGTCGGTTAAGTTCGTTAACCAGCCAAATCGTACAGGGTGTTCTATAAAATATGGCCATTTAAAATGTTTGTTCCTCAATATCTCAGACAAAACGAAACCAATCAAAATGAAATGTTGCGGCCACATTCAAGATGCTCATAATAAGCCTCATGCAAAATTTTATTGCCATAGTGTATACAAAACCATAGAAAATTCAATTGGAATATTGAAAAGAAGAAACTTCATATTCCCATGAAAAATTATCCTATTCGAGTGAAATTTATTTTGTGCATGAAGATTGATATACTGAATGTTCATGCAAAATTTGGTGGTCAATTGGAATATCGAGAAGAAGAATCTTTATATTTCCATAACAGAATAATATCCGATTCGAGTGGAATTTATTTTGTGAATGAAGACTGTTATACTCAATGTTCATATAAAATTTCAAGAGGATCGCATCATCAGAACCATATATAATAGAATTTAATTTTTTTAAATTTTTGTTTTTTACGCATTTCATTTTTTCGAATAATTTCCAGAATATAATTTCGATTAAATAATGAAAGCGGAGAATAATATTAATCGATATAAAATCAACCAATATTAAACCCACACTTCGGAACTAATCCCGCCAACGAGCAAAGAAGAAGAACGGAGCTCCTCCATACTGATGAGCCCCAAATAGGGCGAAATAGCTATCTTTGGATGCTCTGTTTGATATTACCACTATGCATGTTCTTTGCTCGTTGACGGGATTAGTTCAGAGGTGTGGGTTTAATATTGGTTGATTTATATCGATTAATATTATTCTCCGCTTTCATTTTTATATTATGCCTGCGTTACTGTTAAACGCATGAATTTTCATTCATTATTATTATCACCACGTCTGGGTTACGACGAAGAAACGAGCGTTTCCACTTCATCGACCTGAAGGTAAAAATCCACAAAGTTGGACTGCCACCAGTTCGTATGAAAAACGGATAAACATCTCGCGACTTCGTTCAACGTTCATGCATTGGAGGTAGGTGTTCGTAAGGATCCAAGAGATGGCGTCTTGTTTCTGTTATTCTCAGAGCTGGGCGACATTTCTTCAAGTAAGGGAACCTAGAATGCCTTTCAAACGGAGCTCCTCCATACTGATGAGCCCCAAATAGGGCGAAATAGCTATATCTATGGATGCTCTGTTTGATATTACCACTATGCATGTTCTTGCTGTTGGCGGGATTAGTTCCGAAGTGTGGTTTAATATTAGTTGATTTTATATCGATTAATATTATTCTCCGCTTTCATTATTTATATGCCTGCGTTACTGTTAAACGCATGAATTTTCATTCATTATAATTTCGATTGTTCTGAGATTCAGAATTATGCATTCGATATCAATATCAAATCTCACATCAAATTTGAGGTAATAGCCTCATCGCCCCTCTAATGAGCGCTCAAAACAAAAGCTCCTGCTCAGCAGGGCTTTTCTCAAAAAATTTTTGAATTTGATATTTCTCATCCCTCAACTTTATTTTTAGAATGGGAATAACTTCTCATAATTATTATATTATTACTTCTCGACATGTGCTTAATCAGTGCCCTGAAATGGATGAACCTATTAAATTCAGTCAGTTTGATGACTCAACGTCAGAAAGATGAGTGAACGGTCATTATTAAAATATGTTGTTTAGGGGAAAAGATATGGTTAGATCCTCTTCGCATCAGTGTTGTCGGATGTCCATTATATGTTTTCCGGAAGTGGTGTACCCGTGTGTTGAGAATGTCGACATGCTTGGAGGGTTAAGATACACATTTTAACCACTAAGTGTATATCCTTGTCGGGAACAGGATGTTCGGTTTTTAGGAGTCGAGTTTCAGGATCTTCGCGGTTAATCGTTTCCTGAGATTGTCAACATTTCTTTTTTGGATCGTTTTTCTCCCCAACATTCCAAGAAACAAGTGAAGTTATTCTTTATTGGTAGACATCTAATATCTTAAAATTTATTAATATTTGACTTCTATATGGAATTTAAATTGAATTGATGGTTGAAGTCCAGAAAAGTGAAATAATAAATCAAATAATAATAATGAATATTCTTATACAGGGTGTTTCCTAATTGAATGTCAATAGTTATGGGGTTACATTAAAAAAAAACTTCATATTAACATTTGTCCTAAAGGTCTTATCTTTTGAGTAACAGGGTGGTGAAGTTTTCAAAAATAAATAATTTTTATTAATATCTACAATACCACTTCAGATATTTCAATGAAATTTGTCGTACACGTACTATGAATCAAGTGGTTTCTTTTAATGTATCACTTTTTCTTCAAATTCCGCCTGTGGCGTTCGTACGTAATTCGACCTTCATATTTTGACAAACATTGATGGTACGCCACAGATTTCTCCTGAAATAAGAATTATCTTTCTTTTTCAATCCAATGCACGATTTTTGCTTAAAAAATAAAAACCGTTTCTCTGTATGATCATAACAATATCAATAATACATACATATGACAATATCACCATGCAGAATACGGATTTATTTCTTTATTTTAAGAAAAGTCAGTGGCGTGTTACTGATTGCCTAAATAATATACTGATGGACAAAATTAGCGCACCACCTAAAATTTCGTTAAACTTTAACAATTGATATTTTCCCAATATTTGGTCGGATTTCAACGTTTTTTTCTTTCAATAGTAGCTGTGTTATTGTCGAATTCCCTCCATTAAACAATAAAATCTTCATGTTGTACAGGGCGTTTAAATAATGTCATGTTTTATAGTCAAATTTTAACTTCTTCTGTGGGCAATGCCAGATTGCTGAGGTATATAAAAACAATAAAGCGTTGTAGCCTAGTGTCTCTTGAGTATTTTGTTTTTTTTTAAACCAATTTATCTTGAAATCGTCCAGAGATATTCAACATTTTATCAACTCTTGTATTTCATGCATTAGCCATGAATATCTTCGCAACCATTTGTCCGATTTGAATGTTTTTTTTTTTAGTTGTAGCTCTTTTATTGGCGAATATCATACTACAATGAGATGTTCAAAAAAAGAAATGCATCATGCTGTACAGGGCGTTTGAATATTCAGGTTTTTTTCATTACAGTTTGACGCCTTCTGTTGGTAATACCAGATACCTGAGGCTTCTCTACTATACTATACCAACTATATAGTTATGTAGCCTGATTTTTCCTGAGTATTTTGCTTTTTTAAAAAGCAATTTAACTTATTCACATTTTTATAACAACTAACTGTATAGTTTTTAGAAGCCTCATATATCTGGTATTGCCCACAGAAGGCGTCAAACTGTAATGAAAAAAAACCCGAAAATTTAAACGCCCTGTGCAGCATGATGCATTTCGTTTTTTGAACATCTCATTATTCTCATGTGTAGTGTAGTATGATATTCGCCAATAAAAGAGCTACAACTAAAAAAAAACATTCAAATCGGACAAATGGTTGCGAAGATATTCATGGCGAATGCATAAAATAAAAGAGTTGATAAAAAGTTGAATATCTCTGGACGACTTCAAGATAAATTGGTTTTTTAAAAAGCAAAATACTCAAGAGATACTAGGCTACAACGCTTTATTGTTTTTATATGCCTCAGCAGCCTGGCATTGCCCACAGAAGACGTTAAAATTTGACTATAAAACATGACATTATTTAAACGCCCTGTACAGCATGAAGATTTTATTTTTTTGGTTTCTGTTTAATGGAAGGAATTCGACAATAACACGGCTACTATTGAAAGAAAAAAACGTTGAAATCCGACTTAAGATTGGGATGATACCAATTGTTAAAGTTTAACGAAATTTTAGGTGGTGCGCTAATTTTGTCCATCAGTATATTTTGGGCTATGTTAATTGAGTCGGCACTGGTTAATTTAACCACTCTGTAACTCAAAAGGTAAGACGTTTAGGACATAATATGTTTATATGAAGTTTTTTCTTGAAATAGGCCCAGAAATCATCCCCATAAATATTGACATTCGATCAGGAAACACCCTGTATATTACAGTCTCTTTGGAGTGCCTACCTGTCAGTAACAAATGATTTAAAAATACAATGATTCTTTTCACCGAAATCGTCAGTTACGACTAAATTTATGGCTGACTGAAGGTTTTAAAGAACAACCCTCAGACAAGTGCTGAAATGTTAACTTCGGCGGCTCACTCTAAATGTTTACGAGCACCACCCCCTGAATGACTTTTTCGATATCTGATACATATGAAGAGTTCATTTCTTTGGACGACAGTTAGAAGTTCCAAGAAAATATTACCTGTTCCTTTGAATCGATTTCTGGTCCTTTAGATTTGCCGGTTTCACCTGTTCATATGGTTAGAGTAAACAATGCCTGTTGAAGTCCCTTTATAATTCCCGCAAATCTATATTTCACAGCAAATTTTTGAAGCTACGTTTTTACAATCTTATTCGATGGCGCTTCTTAAGCTCAAAAAGTTCAAACTACACTACTGGAAAAAATTAAAGGATCAAAAAATCTCATTTTTTCGGTAATTTTCAACCTGTCGTAACTTTGAGAGGAATGGTCGTACAAGGAATTTGAAAAACGGAAATTGTAGCTCCAAGTGTCTAATTTTTGGATTAGAACTTCAAAAATTTGAAGTTTCAGTGGTTTTCGAGTGATGATAGAAAAATCAGCAACAAAAAAATCTCAAAATTTTAACACTTTTTTTCTTGTCTACGAGCGTGGAAATTTTATTTTTGCATAATCGTTATAATGATGGGATACTTTGTTAATTCAGCTTCAATTTATTTTCTCATTGGCCTCATTACGTCCACTTCTCGCCGAGATATCGATCTTCAAATGGAAAAGGATCCATTTGTCTTTGATTATCGATTTCTCAGCAACCAATGATCGCACAGAAAATTAAAGGAAGGTTTCAAGACCTTAAATGATCTCCGATTAATGAACAACCATTGCTTATTCATAGAATTTTTTTTTCTTCATGTCGCATCAATATAAAAATTTAACAAAAAAAGGGCTTTTGGTGGTTTCTTGGAAAATCTACCGCTGGATCGAAAATGTTGAGGAAACCAATAATGTTAAGTGTGACTTTCACGGTTCAATATGTTGATAAAAAACCTTATACGAAGAGTCAACTCAATCCAGCAAGCCGTTTTTTTGTTTGACTCGATTGAATTTTTTTTGCTCTGAGAAGCTCATAATCTTCAAAAAAGGCAAAAAAGAATTTCTCGAGCTTTTTCCACATTTGAGTTGCAGATAGTACGTAAATTTCATAAAGAGAAAAATAAAATAAACTATTATAACAAATAAAATTTTTATTAATTTAATAACTGATAAAAATTGGATCCTTTTTCATTTGAAGACCGATATCTCGGCGAGAAGTGGACGTATTGAGGTCAATATAAAAATAAATCAAAACTGAATTAACAATGTATCCTATCATTATAACGATTATGCAAAAATAAAATTTCCACGCTCGTAGACGAGAAAAAAAAAGTGGTAAATTTTGAGAATTTTTTTGTTGCTGATTTTTCTGATCATTACTCGAAAACCACTGAAACTTAAAATTTTTGTTCTAATCCAAAAACTAGACACTTGGAGCTACAATTTCCTTTTTTTAAATTTCTTGTAAGACCATTTCTCTCAAAGTTACGGCATGTTGAAAATTGCCGAAAAATTTGGAATATTTTTTTTGATCCTTTAATTTTTTCCAGTAGTGTATATAATGATATCAAATTCAAATATCGACATTTTCGGGTGGTAGACACGCTTTACGATGCATTATTTTTTGTCGGAAAAGTTGATCACAACGTTCCTAATTAATTTACTAAACAACCTGAAAAGAAAACAAACAACCATAATGACATAACATAAACATTTTCAGGGTGTTGGACTCCCCATACGCAGCATGTTTTTTGTCGGACAAGGTGACTTGTACATTTTAATACCCCTTTTTTCATTATGCACCAGTTGCTGAGCTGAGACTTGGGATTTTCAGGGTGAATTCGGTTCCCAAATGCCGCGGTTGGGTTCATTAACCCGCAAACTGCAGAATCGTACAGAAAAGAGAAAAAGTAAAGAAAGAATCTTTATACAGTGGAACTTCCCTATAAAGAAAATGCTAAATACGCAAAAAAAAATCGTTTTAAAGAAATTTCCTTATACAGAATATTTGTTTTTATAGTCAGCAATGTCGCGGTCAACGTCACTGATAAATTTAAGTTTATCATTCAAACTTAAGGACTTCCTTTTCGACATTTTCGCACAATTTTCACACTAACGTAATGGTTAGATTGGAACCAAACAGCCAGGTGTGTATTTAAAACTGTTTCAGAAGTATCTCTCTGCCTGCCGTAATGATTAAGTTTAAGGTTCGGATTTATTGCGTACGTTCGGAAAATTTTCGGAAAAAAACCCACCCTTATACCTCCTTACCAGTACCCATTCAAAGACTGATGTTCTTTGAATATTTCGTTATAGAGAAAATTTACTTCGTTTTTTGACATGGAATTTGGATTCAAGATGCAATGTGTTGTACGAAATTCGTTATACAGACGTTCGTTATATACTGATGGACAAAATTAGCGCACCACCTAAAATTTTGTTGAATTTTAACAATTGATATCTTCCCAATCTTTAATCGGATTTCAATGTTTTTTCTTTCGATTATAGCTCTGCTATTGTCGAATTTCCTCCATCAAACAGAAGTTCAAAAAATAAAATCTTCATGTTGTACAGGGCGTTTAAATAATGTTATGTTTTATAGTCAAATTTTAACGTCTTCTGTGGGCAATGCCAGATTGCTGAGGCATATAAAAACAATAAAGCGTTGTAGCCTAGTATCTCTTCAGTATTTTGTTTTTTCAAAAACCAATTTATCTTGGAATCGTCCAGAGATATTCAACATTTTATCAACTCTTGTATTTTATGCATCAGCCATGAATATCTTCGAAAGCAATTGTCCGATTTGAATTTTTTTTCAGTTTTGGCTCTTTTATTGGCAAATATCATACTACAATGAGATCTTCAAAAAAAGAAATGCATCATACTGTACAGGGCGTTAAAATTTTCTGTTTTTTTCATTACGGTTTAACGCCTTCTGTGAGCAATACCAGATAACTGAGGTTTCTAAAAGCTATACAGTGATGTAGCCTGATGTTTCCTGAGTAAAATGCAAGATGTTATAAAAATGTGAATATATCTGGAAGGGTTCAAGTTAAATTGCTTTTTGAAAAAGCAAAATACTCAGGAAAGATCAGACTACATCACTGTGTAGTTTTTAGAAGCCTCAGGTATCTGGTTTTGCCCACAGAAGGCGTTAAACTGTAATGAAAAAAACCCGAACATTTAAACGCCCTGTACAGCATGATGCATTTCTTTTTTTGAACATCTCATTGTAGTATGATATTCGCCAATAAAAGAGCTAAAACTGAAAAAAAAACGTTCAAATCGGACAAATGGTTGGGAAGATATTCATGGCTAATGCATAAAATAAAAGATTTGATAAAATGTTGAATATCTCTGGACTACTTCAAAATAAATTGGTTTTCAGAAAAACAAAATACTCAAGAGATACTAGGCTACAATGCTTTATTGTTTTTATATGCCTCAGCAACCTGGCATTGCCCACAGAAGACGTTAAAATTTGACTATAAAACATGACATTATTTAAACGCCCTGTACAACATGAAGATGTTATTTTTTAGACTTCTATTAGATGGAGGAAATTCGACAATAACAGAGCTAAAATTAAGAAAAAAAAAACATTGAAATCCGACTAAAGATTGGGAAGATATCATTTGTCAAAATTTAACGAAATTTTAGGTGCTGCGCTAATTTTGTCCATCAGTATATATTTCCATCAAAAAATATCCGATTCGATTTATTTTATGGATGAAGATCGATATACTGAATATTATATATTGTAAAGTTTTATATATCTTATATTTTGAATATTTTCCAGAAAAGAATTCCGATCGTGCTGAGATTTCGCATTCATATACTTTGAGGTAAAAGCATTATTGCTCCACTAATGAATGAGCGATCAAAAGTTCCTGCTCAGGGTTTTTCTTAATTTTTCGCTTATCGTTTCGACCGCAAGGAAGGAGTTCAAAATTTGAAACTTCAGATTTGATTCAGAAGGTTGAATTGATATATGAATAGATTGAGTCCAACCCTTCTAAGGATAATCAAGTTTAAATGGTAGTTTTTTCCAATAGGAACAAGCGTGCAGAAGCATCTGACAACAAAGATTTCTTCAATTTTTCCTCATTCACAACTAGTGTTTACCTTTCAATCATGTCAAAATCAATCAATAACAAAAAGCATCACTTCCTATAACCATAGAATAACCATCCCAAAACACTAATCCGAAAAGGGTCACAGAGCATCATTAATCCCGAAATTACAACAATAATCGTTCACTCAACTTTCTGGGCTTGAGTCATCGTCGAAACTGACTGAATTCAACCAGTTCATATTCCACGGACCTCCATCATTTTAAATTGAGACTGTTAAAAGGTTCAAGTCTTGAATTGAGCCATCTCTCTTAGACTGATTGGTGCGAATAGGTTTGTTCCTCTTACGCGAGCGTAAAGTGGGGTCATTAGAGATCTTGAATACCTATCAAAGCTCAGTGGAAGGATTTGAAATATGTAATGACCTTTTTGAATCGTACCTATTGAAGGAATTCGATACGAGGATAGGTGAGAGTTCAGGTTTATAACGGGTGGGCCATTCAAAAGTAAAGGGTTTTCCAATGAGCGGTGTTATTTTGATATTAATTATTTTGATATTAAAAAAATGCCATTCTTCCATATAAATGATCGGATGTTTATTTCATTATAAAGAAGAAGCTATGCTGTTAATAGTGGGAAATAACATCAGGCAAATGACCACCACGACCACGCTTACAGGACCATATCATTTTAATGAAATTTTCCATATTCAAATCGCTTAGTGCCCGCCCTATGTCCTAGATAGCCTCACGAATGCCATCTTTGAGGTCTTGAATCGACGCTGGGCTATTGGCTTAGATGTTCTCTTTCAAGTGGCCCCAAAGGAAAAAGTCGCAAGGTGTTAAATCACAAGATCTCGGTGGCCAATTGTGATCACCTCTTCGAGAGATAACACGGTCCGGAAACTTTTCCCGCAAAAGATCAATAGTTTCGTTGCTTATGTGGCACGTAGCGCCGTCTTGTTGAAAGTAAACGTTGACATTAACCGTACCTGTTGCTCCAGCCCCATTTTCGAAAAGTAAGGTCCAATGACTCCGCCGGACCATAAACCACACCAAACAGTCACACCTTGAGGATAGAGAGGCTTTTCAACAATAACTCTTGGGTTTTCCGAGCCCCAGTTGCGACAATTTTGCTTGTTGACGAAGCCACCGAGGTGGAAATGGGTCTCATCACTCAAGAGGATTTTTCGATTGAATTCCGGATCATTTTCATGCATTTCAACTACCCAATCAGCAAAGACACGACGTTGTTGATGATCAACCGGCTTGAGTTCTTGTGTTAACTGAACTTTATAAGCCGTAAGACCCAAATTTTTATGCAAAATATGGTGTAATAACGTTTGTGGAATGCCTAATTCCAAAGAACGACGAGGAATGGACCAACCTGGGTTTTCTTCAACACTTTCGGCTACAGCAGCAATATTCTCGGCTGTTCTTGAGCGACGTACACGGGTTTTATTCTTCACATCACTAACTTGTCCCAACAGCTCGAATTTTACCACCAATTTATTTGTTGCGGTCCAGCAAGGGGCTTCACGACGACCCAAAAATGTTCGAGAGTTACGAACCGCCTCTGCTAAATTTTCACCATTTTATAGTGAATTTTAATAATTTCAAAGCGTTCTTGAAGCGTGTATCGTTCCATTTTTATTAATGGCGTAGTTTCTACTGATCAAATGTCAAAAAATGACAGCTTCAAACGTGACATCTACGGAAATAGTGGGCTATTCAAAATAACACCTCTTATTGGAAAACCCTTTATCATTTAGGAATGCAATGACAAAATCAGCTGAGAAATTTTGCCAATTTTTAAGCGCTCGTTCTACTTGAACGAATGCTATATCATTTTGCCCAATGCCTGTAATTTTCAAATTTTGAGCCGAATATAGTCTCAAAGGATAGGGTTTGACTCCCTGATGATGAATTCGTGGTCAAATTCAATTCTGTCCGTTGGGCTGTCCGTACAAGATAACTTTCGAAGGATTGTCCTAGAGGCCATTAAAAATTTGTGTTCCTCAATATGTCAGACTATCTTGCGGCCACATGCAAGTTGATCATATGATCTTAGTTTATGCAAAATTGTGTGGTCAAAGTGAAAACAGAACCATAGATAGAAAATTCAATTGGAATATTGAAAATAAGAAACTTCATATTTCCATAACAGGATGATTTAAGTAAAATTTATTTCGTGAATGAAGACTGATATAGTTAAACTGTATGTTCATGCAAAATTTCAAAGAATCGCATCATCAGAATCATAGAATTTAATTTCTTTCATAATTATTGATTTTTACATATGTATTTTATTTTTGATTCATTTCCAGAATATGATTTCGATTGTACTGCGATTCTGCATTCATATACTTAGCACGAATCTCAAGTCCTACCTATACAAAATTTTGAGATAACAGCCTTATTGCTCCACCAATGAAAGAGCGCTCAAAGGCACCTGCTCAGGGCTTTTCTCAATATGTGCACAATTTTTGTTGGAAAATCTATCCACTCAAAAAGGAAATTCAAAAAAGCCTACCTTATTTAACGGCTACTTCTCTGGTGTTCAGGAAATATTGGTGTAACAGACCAACCAAAAATGTTACTGTTCAATTGAAAATGGTGGTAAAAGCCTACTCGGCATAAATCACTTCAATATATTTCTTAAATTGCGACTGTTGTAGGAACACCCGAAGTGTTATTCACGTTTTTAATGAAAGATCTTAGGTATAGCGATTTGGAACTTCTCAGCTGCAATGTTTTAGGTACATTAATATACCCTGCGTTGTCTTTGAATATTGCGAAAAAATAATTCGATAAGAGTATTTGCGTAGCTGTTGGTGATATTATATTATATTCATTCTTTACTTTTGATCAAGAAATATAATACGAGTATGAATAATGGAATGAGATTAGATGATTAGGAAATTGTTCATTGTCATTCAAGATCATTTCATAAGAATTCAATGGGTACAATACCCCTTTGTGTTCGAACCAGAATGACTCGATTTTTATCATCAAGGAGTGTACTGTTTTTATACCATGGTTTCTATCTCCAATCAGAAGGTTCTTTGTCGACATTGGTGTAGGCAGATATTTTCTAAAAAAATTCAAGAAAAGCCCTGAGCAGGAGCTTTTGAGCACTCGTTCATCGGTGGAGCAAAAGGACTAATACCTCAAAATTTCATATGGAATTTGAGTTTGATATCAAATACAGTGGAACTTCTCTATAACGAACGTCTGTATAACGAATTTCGTACAAGACATTGCACCTTGAATAAAAATTTCATGTTAAATACAACCTTTGAAACGAAGTAAAATAACGAATAAAAATTTCATGTAGAAACCCTCTAAAACGAAGTAAAATCTCTCTGTAACGAAAAATTCGAAGAACAACACTTTTTGAATGGGTATTTGTTAGAAGGTATAAGGGTGGGTTTTTCCGAATTTTTTCCGGACGTACGTAATAAATCCCGACCTCAAACTAAATCGTTACGGCAGGCAAATAAATCCTTCTGAAACAGTTTTGAATACACCCCAGGCTGTTTGGTTTTAATCCAACCATTACCCAAGTGTGAAAAGTTGTGCTAAAATGTCTGAAAGTAAGTGCTTAAAAGTTTAAATGATGAACAAAAATTTATCAGTGAAGTCGACCGCGACATTACCGACTGAAGAAATGGATTTTCTGTATAACGAAATTTCTTTATAAAGAATTTTTTTGCGGATTAAGCGCTTCCGTTATAGGGAAGTTCCACTGTATACATAAATGCAGAATCTGAGCACAATCGGAATTATATTCCGAAAATTATTTAAAAAATAGAATATGAAAAAAAATCAATAATTACAAGAATTAAATTCGATGGTTCTGATGGTGCAATCCCCTTGAAATTTTGCATGAATATTCAGCATAGTAGTTTTCATTCTCAAAATAAATTTCACTTGAATCGGATATTCTGTTATGAAAATATAAAGATTCTTCTTTCAATATTCCAATAGAATTTTCTATGGTTCTTTTGACACTATGGTGACAAAATTTTGAATGAATATTCAGTATATCAATCTTTATTCACAGAAAAAATTTCACTCGAATGTAGGTACACAAATATCGACACATTTCGTGAGTAAATATTTGGTTTATTGTGGTATTTCAATAAGGGAACTTTTGAAGAAAATTACAGTATTTAAAACAATCTAAACATCCAAAAAATTTATTAAATTTGGTTCAGGGGAGGCAATGATTTGTTGAAGTCATATCGAAGTCTACTGCTGAGCCAACTTTAAAGTACGAATTGAAATTTTAAATATTACAAGTCGATTGAATAGCTCGAGTTGATGTTTTCCTATTTTTGTTGTAAATTCTAATGCCAACTTGTATACATTAAAACAAACGAGGCTTCAATTTCTATACTCTATACCATCCGGTAATTACCCTTGAAAGGTCCCATTGTTTTCACCATCAAATCGAATACATGTGTTTGGGAATTATAATATTACTAACGGATGTTCCACAATCCACCATTATTGGTAATCTTCAATCTCATGAGAACAAGCATAATGTTTCCTGGGGACTTGTATTCAGTTATTGGATTGAAATTAATGTCCATTTCTGGATAGAAATGGTATAGGGATAGAGCAGTGATTCATTCTGAATTGGCTGTCAGACCGTAAGTTACCATGTTCCTTCGATTCCTCGGAAGTAAGAGATGTAAAGGGTTTTCCAATAAGAGGTGTTATTTTGATATTCAAAGAAAAAATGCCATTTTTCAATATAAATGATCGGATGTTTATTTCATTATAAAGAAGAAGCTATGCCGTTAATAGTGGAAAATAACATCAGGCAAATGACCACCACGACCACGCTTACAGGACCATATCCTTTTAATGAAATTTTCCATAACCAAATCGCAAAGTGGCTGCCCTATGTCCACGATAGCCTCACGAGTTTCATCTTTGAGGTCTTGAATCGACGCTGAGCTATTGGCGTAGACCTTCTCTTTCACGTGGCCCCAAAGGAAGAAGTCGCAAGGTATTGAATCACAAGATCTCGGTGGCCAATTGTGATTACCTCTCGTTTTCATGCATTTCAACGACCCAATCAGCAAAGACACGACGTTGTTGTTGATCAGCCGGCTTGAGTTCTTGTGATAACTGAACTTTATAAGCCTTAAGACCCAAATCTTTATGCAAAATACGGTGTAATGACGTTTGTGGAATGCCTAATTCCAAAGAACGACGAGGAATGGACAAGACAAACCTGGGTTTTTTCAACACTTTCGGCTACATCAGCAATATTCTCGGCTGTTCTTGAGCGACGTACACGGGTTTTATTCTTCACATCACTAACTTGTCCCAACAGCTCGAATTTTTCCACCAATTTTTTTATTGCGGTCCGACAAGGTGCTTTATGACGACCCAAAAATGTTCGAGTTTTACGAACTGTCTCTGACAAATTTTCACCATTTTTATGATTTCAATGCGTTCTTGAGGCGTGTATTATTTCATTTTTATTAATGGCATAGTTTCTACTTGTCAAATATCAAAAATGACAGCTTAAAACTTGACATCTACCGAAATAGCGGGCTATACCTACCTCTTATTGGAAAACCCTTTATATTGTTCCTGACAAATTAGTGCAAGGAATTACGCAGGAGCATTTCATCTTGATTAAAAATGTTTTAATTGTGTCTGTTTCAGAGACTGGTAGTGAAAATCTGAAAAAAGTTTTCTAGAAATGCAGAATCCTCCCAGATTATATTTCAATCGATATTAGTAGTAGTAGTTTACCAATATGTATAATCTTGGCGCCACTACAACCTTGAATTTTTTCTATTACCGGTAGGACAACCTTCCGTTTTCTAGGAATCCTACACGTTGTGAATTTATGAGGTGAGGTATTTATTGCTCAACTGACAGGAAGTAGGAAATAACCAGATTTATGTGCCCAATAATTCAGCAAAAAGCAACTAGTCAATTAGGTAGTAGGTACCTTCTGCAACAATTACGACCGGAAACAGAACCGATTAATAAACGAAATGTGTTCTGTTCAACTGCACATGTCACTTACTTTATCTTCATCATTCATTAACTGAAGCATTTAAAACACTTTTTATGCATCTACAATTTGACCTTTGCACGAGCTATTCATTAGTCATCGTCTGTCAGTTTCATTGATTCATTCTCGTAATGTACTGTAATTGAAGATATTGCACTAAGAATGTATACAGAGTGTTTCAGGAGTAAACGGAAAAAAATGTGAAAATTGTTTTCGTGGGATAGATTTTCGAAAAATAAAATCCTCTTATGGTTTCCCATTCAATTCTGGAGTAAAAAAGTCTCTTGCAAAATTTCGATACAATCGATACTTTTTTAGGAAAAAAAAAACTTACAATCAGTTATGATCCCTGTTCATTCCATTTCATAGAATGAATACTCTAAGATATTGTAAGTCTATGACAGTAGATAAAAATGTTCTATTAATTAATAATTTCCGAAAGAAAATTATATTCGTAATATTTTAATTTCACAAATAGAACTTTATTTCGATTAATAAGCATAATTGACAAAACAAATTTTGAGTATAAACAATATCTTAGAATATTCATTCTATGGAACATACGATGAAATGAATAGTGATCATAACTGCTTGTAAGTTTTTATTTGTTCCGAGAAAAGTATCGACTGCATCGAAATTTTGATTTTTTTTTATTTGATTTTGATTTTTTATTTTATTTTTCGAAAATCTATTCCACGAAAACAATTTTCGAAGGAAAATCATAAGGGGTTAATAATAAAGGTATGGGATAAAAAAAAAGTGTGATTAACATCTACTTAATGAATCATATTATGTATAGTTTTATGACTCAGTGTTTTTTAGGACTCCTAAAAAAAATTAAAACTATCAACTCGTCATCGCCTTTCAAAGGCTTTATCTTGCAAGGGAGGTCGATTCCGAAAAAAATTTATATGAACTACCCCTGCTTATTCTCATCGAGAAATTATCTCCCAAAGTCCCTCGCATTTGTTTACAGACACCCTGTATGGGTGCCTTAGGTATTCCGTTTGAGATAAACAGGTTTTATTGAATTTTTAGAGTTTTTCCCATTTTTTCAATAGATTTTCGCTGAATATTTATATTCAAGTTGAAGTTCAATGAAACGGAAGATTGAAATGTTAGGTGAGTTTGCAGCTAAGAAGTTGAAGAAAATTATTTCAAATTATTGCCAATAATGCGTTCAATTGAAAACCGATTTACGTGTTGTAGCTTTTCTTTCATTAATCAATAACACGTTATTGAAAGATAGTGTTGAAATGGCTAACAATAATAATCATATTTTGATCTTCATCAATCACTTTTTGCAATATTTTTATTATTTAATTCGTATACCCGAAATAATCATTTCTAAGGTACCGGTAAAAATATTCTCCAAAGAATACGCTACCAAATAGTTTCCTACAATTAATATAACAGTCAGACCCCAATTTTTCATTAGTTTTCCTTGCCCCATTTACAGAAACACCAATGAACATATTATATTTTCATATAACTCAATTAACAGAGACTCCACTCCATTTATTCATAATTCTACCCCCATAACATACATGAAAGTTAATGGAGTTACGACTTGATTATTTAATGGTGGTGGTCCATTATGAGAATATAATGCCGAAATTGCATGATAAAGACAGATAACCTGTTTTTATTGAAAGTAAACGTTATGGTTGGATATCGAGCATGTATTTCACAGGGTGATGCGAAATTTAAGGTACAAACGAAACGGAGAGAGAATATCCATAAAAAATGCATTCATCAATGGGTAAACGCAAATGAAAGAAAGCAGATATCTATTGTAATCTCTTATGCCTTCTCAGCCCTTCCTACTGCCACTCGCGTTGTCGGCAATAATTCCCGTTCCCGAAATACTTCTGCGGCAGTATCCAAGGCAGTGAGCATTTACATTTCACACTGCTGCAACATAATACACAATAATGAATTTGTTGGCACGATTAGGTATAGTGAGTTATTGTCGTGAGTATTGTAACTCGCTGCTTGTTTAAATATACTATTGATACCTAAGAAGCAGTTGAATAATGAAAATATGATTCAATAGGAGTAATGAAAAAACACTGCGCAAAAAAATTAACGCACATTCCGAAAATCTCAATTTTAATGAAAGTTAACTCTACATTGACTTTGTAACTTATTTTTTATGTTCTCTCGGGAAGGTTTTGTACGAAACAAGACACATTAAATGGAAGAAAAATTCAGGATTTCACCGAATCTTATGTGAAAGAAGAGAAATAAACAATTTCCAAAATACTGATTTGCTGATAAGTGATTCAATACTTGGTGTTTCCACCCCTTGCGTTAATTACAGGTCGGCAACGACGATTCATACTCAAAATGAAATTTTGAAATGTTTTGATCTAATCCTTCCCATATTTCTCTGAGTTGGGTTTCTAAGTCATTAAGTGTAGCTGGATGATTTCCTGAACTTCTCAGCCTTCTATTGAGGTCGTCCCAAACCTGCTCAATCGGATTGAGATCTGGACTTCTTGCTGGCCATTCCATTCGAGAGACTTCAACCTCTTCAAGGTACTCCTGAACGATGCGCGGCCGATGGGGTCTGGCATTTTCGTCCATAAAAATGAAATTTTCACCAATGTATGGGGCAAATGGCACTACATGCTCTTCAAGAATGTTCCTTAGATGCCTATCAGCATTCATAGCTCCATTATCAACTACCACTAGCTCTGTGCGAGCAGTCAAAGATATTCCACCTCATACCATAATCGATCCTACCCCGAAACCAGTAGTATTCAGAAAATTGCACTGAGCATATCTTTCATATGGACGTCTGTATACAAGGGAAAGTCGATCACAATGGTAAAGGCAGTATCTAGACTCATCTGCAAAGAGAACTTTTTTCCAAACAGCCTCTTCCCAATGGATATGCTCTCTCGCAAAATCCAAACGCGCCCTTCAATGGGCTGGGGTAAGAGCTCGGCCTCTTGCCTCGACAGGAGGCCTTAAATCATATTCTCTGAGGCAATTTCTTATTGTCTGAGTGCTAATTTGCACCCCATGAGTTTGCTCAAGCTGATTTTGAAGGAGGCGAGCGGTTGCAAACCGTTGTCTTAACGAAGAAACTCTCAAGTAACGTTCTTGAATGGCAGTTGTTACACGTGGTCTACCCTGTCCCGGTCTTCGGACATTCATACCTGTCTCCCTGAATCGCTGCAACATTCTGGACACACTTGTATGGGAAACTCCAAACCTTTGTGCAATTCTTGTGTATGTCCACCCTTCTTCTGGCAAAACTACCGCTTGGGCACATTCCTCTTGGGTCAAATTACGTGTTACGCGTTGTATAGCGATCGAGTGTAGAAAATCAAACGAAAGAAAAACTATTGATCACTAAAATTGATCAAGAACAACTGATTTCAGAATGGAGCCAATACATTCAAAATCTGATAATCTCATCTTTTTTTATTCCTACTGGGAAAAAAAACATCTGTATTGAAGAAAAACGTTGAAAGTGGAAAACGTATGCATGCATAATTTTGATAAAGATAATTATCATTGAAAACAACTTCAGTTTTAGAATGAATTTGAGATTTCCATAATGTGCGCTAATTTTTTTGCGCAGTGTATTTTCAATACGTGAATCACTCTTAACACTGTTGGCTTTCATCAAAAGTGTCCCGTTTAACGGCAGTCGTATAAAAACAATTTCTTGTGTATCGAATAAAGATACTGGTGAGTGAGCAAAGTAAGATTAATGCTCAGTATTTCCGCGAAACTCATCAAGAAGGAGCGCCAAGGGAGGAGACGAAATTAGACATTCCTCCGGCATGCCCGAAGATAATCCTGTACATATAGATAACAAAGAACGTGACTGCATACAAATTTGATCCGGGAAGAGAGCTACACAATAATGAATTTGTTGGCACGATCCAGACTGTAGGTTAGTCCGGACCGCATAGCGGCTCCGGTCGATAACAAAACTCTCCGGATTCTCTATCCAAGAACGCGCACTGTGCTGTTGCCGATTTTCGCCGGAATTCTTGGAATTGAACGAAATTGGTTTGGTGCGTGTTTCACATTGGAAGTTCAATGATGATCATAATAGTTCTTTATTTCAGATCGAATTCAATATGTGCTAGGCTATTTATTAAGGTTGCAAGGAATAAGAGGGTCTGGTCCTCTCTGAACAACTACATCTCATCTGCGAACCTAGTGATGTAATGATCAAGAAAGTAAACACTGAGAAAAACTTCAGGACATTGCTAAGTTAAAGAGAGGAACGGGAACGGGAATACACTGACTATAACCTCAAAGAAAATACTGTAAAATGGTATACAGATGGTTCTAAAACCTCTACAGGAGCTGGCGCTAGGATATATGGGCCAAGTACCAAGTGGGCACGGTCGCTAGACTCCTGTATGAGCGTCTTTCAAGCTGAAATCTTAGCTATTGAAAAATGTCTAGATATAAATCTGTTAAGAAACTATCAGAAGTGCGACATAGCCATAGATAGTCAAGCTGCTATTAAAGCACTGAACTCCTACTTCATCGACTCAAAGATGATCTGAGAGTGCCAGAACAAACTAAATGAGGTAGGCAAGAAAGATAAGGTCTTTTTAACCTGGGTTCCCGGGCATTCGGGAATCAAGGGAAACGAAGTGGCCAATAAACTTGCCAAAGAGGGCGCACAAATGTCACTCATTGGCCCAGAACCCTTCTGTGGTATAGGTAAATGTACCTATAAAAAGGAGTTTCTGGAGAAGGAGAAAGCCTTCTGGCGGAATCTCCCAGGAATGGATCATTCCAATAAGTTCCTTCGAAACAGCAAGATCCAAAAGATATCTGGATCTTGGTAGCAAACAATTACACATCCTCACTGGCTTTCTTACAGGAAACTGTCGCCTTAGGAAGCATCTCTTAAGGATGGGATTGTCGGACACTGACCCCCATTCACATAGTCATGGAATACTTTGCCATTGCGAGCCTAAGGAGAGAATGCCTTGGGCGAGAAACTTGTAAGAGTGAGGAACTAGCCTCGTTGAAGCCTTCACAGAGACTGGATTTCATCAGATCCCTGGAACTACGAACTACCGTTGCCTAGCAACGAAAATTAATATCCTTAGAACAGTTTCATTTCCCTATTTAATACCTACGTCGGTTCGAGTCCCATTTAAGTTTTACTGAATTTTTTTTATAATTTCATCTAGAATGTTTGGACATGCCAATAATTCAATTATTTTGAGTGTAGAACTCAAAACAAATTTTTTTCATTATTTCAGAGGTTTGAACGAAACATTTGAATAACTGTAGTAACGAAACCGTTCGATATTTTACAATTCTGTTTTCATATTCGTGATTGAAAATTTGAGAAGTACAATTGTACAAATTTCATCAATTTCGAGTGATATTTTTCATCGCTGTAGACATGTAAAAAAAATTGTGTTCGATTTTCGAAAAAAATTTTTGGCAGAAATTCTTAGGAAAATTGTTCGTTCAGTAAATAAAAGTCAGTTTGACAACCGAAAAAAAAATTAGGAACATTGCAGGTTTTCCCGCCATTTTGTGAATTTTTTTTTCGGAGATTTGACCAAAAATCGTTACTTTAAGTGTTATACATAACTGACCACACTCAAGAATCTTGCTCAAAAATGACGTTTGACACCCTGTATCTCGCTTATGCTTCGAAAACGGGATATATTGTATAAGGCAAAAATGATTCTCCCGATGTATTTTACACGTATATATATGTTTGTCCAGTTTATGATGAAACACCCTGTATATATTATAACTATTGAATTTTTAGACCTGTATGTGCTATTTCTTACATATAGGGTATTTATTATTTGTACTGTATTTGTAGTGTGTTGAAAATTTTTATCGTTTATTCATTTAGGCCTGAAGGAGTAGATGCAAATCTGTGAACGTCGCTGAATAAGGCATTAAAGGTTAATTTTTTGAGTATTCATTGTTCTTTTCCACATATTCATATTCAATACTAATCTGAAGGAATTAATTAAAATTATGAACGAATATTCCTAACGTTTATCATGTAAATTCTTTTATTTCCTATTTACGTTTATTATGAGAAGTAGGGCATTGGAAAAACTCTCCATTGAAAAGAATTCTCCCCCATTCGATTTTCCGATCCTATCTATCTCACTTCCGTCGCTTCGCCAACCGTAAAAATATCCGAAGGGGTTTGAAAATCAGTCTTTATGCTACTCCATCATTCGGAATAATGAACCGAAACGCGGAAATGGAAAGTCCAAATGGCTGAGCGTTTGGCAACGTCGCATTCCGCAGATGTGCTCGTTTTCGCTAGTCACACGGTCCCAAAAGAGGCGGCAACAGTAAACTCACGACCTCTGACATGAGAGGTCCTCAAACTACCCCCAATGCTGTTTCTTAATCGAACAGAAAAAACCGAACGAGACGAGGCGAAAATTTGCTAATTTTGAAAAGCTCAAATTTCTTTATGATGATGACCTAAAACATTGTGAGGTGCTCTTAAGAAGTGACAGGAGTTGAGTGAGCTTTTTAGGTTTGGATTGTTTGGGGGAAAATGACCAGACAGCTGTATACTCAGACGGTATGTTGAAAACTAGCTGAGCTTCATACCTCGCAATGTACTTTTTATTTCGAATATTAGAAGAAGTACAGATACATGATGTCTCCTGTTTTACTTGCTCACATAAACATTGATTGTGGCATCTATCGCGAAATAACTGCTTTTCAAGCATTATTTACTCTTGTGCAGTGTAGCCTTTCGAAAAATATATTGCTCGATTTATGAATTTTGATTTCTGAAACTTATACATAAATTATTTTGAAATAGAAAAGAGCAAACATAATACAATACATAAAACAAAAACAAAAATCCCTAACTGAGGTTAGTGCAAAACGGGGTACCACACTATTTTTTCGTATGATACCAGAGCTCAGGGAAAAACCTCAGTAGAAAAAAACCTGTCTCACCAACTTAAGAACTATTTGAATATTGAAGAATTTCTTCGGAATTCTGAACGTGGAACGAAAAAATCGAAGCAGAAAAACGGAACAGAAAAATAAAATGATTGAAACTCTATGAAATCGATTTAAAATTAATTACGCAATTCAAAAACGACTCGGTAACTTCATGTACAGCCCTTAAGCCATCCTGAAATTCAAATATGGGACAAATATTTATCAGATGTTATATTGTCCCTCTGCTTCTCCGCATTCGCAACTAGGATTTTCAACTGGATTCCACTTGAAAAGCATGCTATTTCAACGGCTATGACCTGTTCTTATACGATTATGAACAGTTCAAATTTTCCTTGGAAGATCAAATCCAGAACTTTATTGCAGGGATCATATATTAAATCTTTGTTTTGAATATAGGATTGCCAAATTGCTTATCGCTTTCATTCGAGGTCAGAAAATAATTGGTTCAAGTGATTTTAATCGAGGAATCTTATTATCTGGAATAGATAAAGAAAAGTATTCGATATGAATTTGTAGAAGAATTAAATTTATTCCAAATTTTCAAAGTTAGGGCCTGCCTTCGGATATGTTGGACGAACAATTTTCAAAAGAACTGGTAACCATGGTTTTGGTGTTGATTTTATTGTTCCAGTTACTATTATGAAATTATAAACATTAACATTATTGATGGTAGTGACTAGGAAGCATTGAGTACAAGATAGATACATTGGTCGATTACTTCCTAAAGTTTATAGACATTTTATTTCTAAATATTAAGAAGTAGGGTTGTGTTATATCGAATTTTAATAGAGAAGTACCATAAGAGTGGCCAACTAGCTGAAACACAATGAAAATCACGTCTATTTTTCATGCACTAAATCAACTTTCATTCGAATCTTAGATCTTAATAATCATATTCTGAAAAAATTGGATGTCACGAGATGTGCCATGTTCACCAGATTCGAACCTAAATTTCATTGTTTGATGAGAATAAAAAATTTATTGACATCTTCATAGGCCTTCAAGGTATCTAATATTATTTTGAACATCCTGATTGTTCTTGTTTTCATTCAATTAATTTATAAACTCATCTGTTCTCTTCAAATAGAACATAATAAACTTACCGTAGGCATATTATCACGTGAATGCGCTTAATAAAAATCACCTCAAAAGTAGCATTCATTCACTTAATGTTCACGAATTCAAAATATCACATAATCATGACCAGAACAGATTCAGCTCATCATAGTGGTTTTCATTTTGAGTTTTTTTCCTGAGAAACTCTTGACGTATTTTCATTCTAATAATAGTTACATACTACACTGCGCAAAAAAATTAACGCACATTCTGAAAATCTCAATTTTAATGAATGTTAACTATACATTGACTTTATAACCTATTTTTTGTTCTGTCGGAAAGGTTTTGAACGAAACAAGGCACACTAAATGGAAGAAAAATTCAGAAATTCACCGAATCTTATGTAAAAGAAGAGAAATAAACAATTTTCAAAATACTGGAATGCTGATAAGTGATTTAATACTTGGTATTTCCACCCCTTGCGTTAATTACAGTTCGGCAACGACGGTTCATACTCAAAATGAGTGATCTTAAAATGATCTGATCTAATCCTTCCCAGATTTCTCTGAGTTGGATCTGACATTTTCGTCCATAAAAATGAAATTTTCACCAATGTATGGGGCAAATGGCACATCATGCTCTCCAAGAATGTTCCTTATATACCTGTCAGCATTCATAGCTACATTATCAACGAACACTAGGTCTGTGCGAGCAGTCAAAGATATTCAACCCCATACTATAATCGATCCTCCCCCGAAACCAGTAGGTAGTATTCAGGAAATTGCACTGAGCATATCTTCATGTGGACGTCTGTATACAAGGGAACGTTGATCGCAATGGTAGAGGCAGAATCTAGACTCATCTGTGAAGAGAACTCTTTCCCAATCAGCCTCTTCCCAATGGATATGCTCTCTCGCAAAATCCAAACGCGCCTTCGATGGGCTGGGGTAAGAGCTGGGCCTCTTTCCGCGACACGAGGCCTTAAATCATATTCTCTGAGGCGATTTCTTATTATCTGAGTGCTAATTCGCACGCCATGAGTTTGATCAAGCTGATTTTGAAGTAGGCGAGCGGTTGCAAACCGTCGTCTCAACGAAGAAACTCTCAAGTAACGTTCTTGAATGGCAGTTGTTACTCGTGATCTACCCTGTCCTGGTCTTCGGACATTCATACCTGTCTCCCTGAATCGCTGCAACATTCTGGACACACTTGTATGGGAAACTCGAAACCTTTGTGCAATTCTTGTGTATGTCCACCCTTCTTCTGGCAAAACTACCGCTTGGGCACATTCCTCTTGGGTCAAATTACGTGTTTCGCGTTGCATAGCGATCGAGTGTAGAAAATCAAACGAAAGAAAAACTATTGATCACTAGAATTGATCGAGAACAACTGATTTCAGAATGAAGCCAATACATTCAAAATCTGATAATCTCATCTTTTTTTATTCCTGCTGGGAAAATCATCTGTATTGAAGAAAAACGTTGAAAGTGGATAACATATGCAAGCATAATTCTGATAAAAATAAATATCATTTAGAACACCTTCAGTTGTAGAATAAATTTGAGATTTCCATAATGTGCGTTAATTTTTTGCGCAGTGTATATCTCAAGGTCATATTTTATAAAATCTTCACAAATAATAATCAAATGCGAGCACTAAGTAGTTCTTGGGATTGATAAAATCATTCATTTTGAAACTTCTCAGAAACGTTGCCTTCGAGGAAAATACAAAAATAAAAATTGTTTTCAAATATTTCAATTTTATTGCTAAAATGCATTATTATCAAGACTTTAAATTATACTCACATCCACAGGTATCTGGACCCAATGGACATTACTTCCTGGTGGCCGGCAACCCGAATATCTTGGACAAGTTCTAGCATCTCTAGCGGTTTCTTTGGGTCCACTTGCCGCTGGTCTTGGAAAAGGATACAGTTCACCAGCGATAGCATCATTACAAGAAAGAGACGCAGATGCTTTCCTCATCAACGGCCAACAAGCATCCTGGTTAGCAAGCTTATCTTTGCTCGGTGCTCTATTTGGAGCCCCTTTAGGAGGTGCAGCAGTAAGATGGGGAAGAAGAAGAACTCTGATATTCGCGGGAGCGCCTTTATCTCTATGTTGGATCCTCACAGTATTTTCTGTGAGCGTAGAAGTGATGTGTTGTGCCGCCTTCGTCAGCGGCTTTCTAGTGGCCATAGTACAACTTTCTGCACAAGTATACGTAAGTGAAATAGCTACCCCTAGTATACGAGGGGGTTTAAGTGCACTTCTCAAGATAGCTGGACACATCGGCGTACTTGTAGCCTTTGCTGCAGGTGCTTTTCTTGACTGGCGTCAGCTGGCTGGTCTTATATCACTAGCACCAGCTGCTATGTGTGTCGCTATGTGGAAAATACCAGAAAGTCCCGGTTGGTTGGTACTTAGAGGTAGATTAACAGAAGCCGAAGAAGCTCTCAGATGGTTGAGAGGTGAAAACGCTGATCTGAGGTTCGAATTATCCGTCTTACGGGCTCACGTGCTGAATCAAGCAGTACCAGTGAGTCCAGCTTCGCTGATTAACAATCTGAAAACTCCAGTTTTTATTGCCTGCGGGCTTATGTTCTTCCAAAGGTTTTCTGGCGCTAACGCTTTCAATTTCTATGTGGTAAGTGTTTTTAAGGAACCTTTGGAGGTACGAATCCTCATTCTGCAGCTGTGGCTGTAGCTATTGTACAATTACTGTCATCACTTCTATCAGGACTTCTGGTAGATATAGCTGGAAGACTACCCCTTTTGGTGGCATCCAGTGTCTTGATGTCTTTTGCTTTGGCTTCGTTCGGTTCTTTTGCGTATTACGAAGATGTTCATCCGAAAACTGTACCGAATTTAGATTGGATACCGTTGCTGTGTGTATTGATATTTACTGTTGCCTTCACTTTAGGTATCAGTCCTATATCGTGGCTGTTAGTTACAGAACTTTTTGCTCTGGAACAGAGAGGTTTGGGTACAGCGTTAGCTACAGCTTTCAGCTATCTATGTGCATTTGTGGGTGTGAAAACTTTCGTAGACTTCCAAGAACTTTTCGGTCTGTACGGTGCTTTCTGGCTTTACGCGTTCATTTCTGTTTGTGGGCTGTGCTTTGTTGTTTGTTGCGTACCAGAAACAAAAGGAAAAGATTTGACAGAAATAGATGCGTACAGATGACCATGCGCTAACGGTTCAGCTCCAACGGTAGCTGTGAGCGTTGTTGAAAGATATTGCTGAACATATTACGAACACTCTAAAACGTATGAATTTTAGAGATCACAATCATGAGAATTCGTAGTGACTTGTTTTAAGGCCCAATTCAAAGTTTTTTGAGATCGATTCTGAAATGAGCTACATTCAATAATAGGAAACATTAGGAAATCTAGAAAACAGTACTTTTCAGCTTTCCGATCAATTAATCGAAGTAGGAATAGATATCGACAAATCAACAAATGAGATAAAATCATATCAATCATATATTGCTTTTGAAAGCAAAAATGAGGAGTAAGAACTTAAACTGTCTAAAGGTATAACATATTTGATTCAGATTCAGCTGCTCTCCAATACCCCAGTGCGTTTTGCCCTGAAGTTTCGAGCACCTGACTGGAAAGCAGCTAGGAAAATTTAACTCAGGATAGAGGACAATTCATCATTTTATATCAATTATCCCAAGTGATCGTTATGTGATGTGAATGAATTTACATGTCCATACACCAGATGAATCATTGAAATGAAAGATAATGCAGACGTAGTGTCATGAATATAAGACTTTTTCCGACAAAATACAGGGTTTTCTTTTGAGTTGGCCTATTAGACGTTTTTGGAGAACTAGTGAATATTTCTTTCTGAAAATTTAGAAGGAGGCTCGAGGATGAAAGAACTCTTCGCCTAAAATATTTTCAAGTCGACAGTGTTGTCACGTCTCGAACGCATTCTGCTTTCAATTGCAACTACCTATATTTTCATTTATGTATAGATTCAATACCAAATTTGCAGTATAACGTACTAAAAAAAGTTTCTCTGACACATAGACCTAATAAAATGGACACCGCATGAGAGAGGGAGGTCACTTGGTCGAATGTGATGGAGCTATTGTGGGCAATGTCAAATAAATGTAAATAAAAACACCAAGTAGATCATTCCAAATGAAATATCAAAAAATATATGACTTTATTTCAGAAATTAGTATAACTTAAATTATATTCACAGCATCAACTTCTTGTGGGCAAAGCAAAGCCTAAATCTTCCATATGATTTTGACAAGTTGCCCACAAACTTTCTCTCCTTTCTTTTCGATAAGATCGCATATGTCTTTCTCTCTCTAATGTATCCAAGTGGTCGATCTTCTGATAAGTTACGTGATTCTGCATCCATAGTAATTATAGATCTATGCTCTGACATGTACTGTTGCCAAGTTATTCACAAATTCTTGAAAATTTTGACATCTGCATTGCCAGTTTGGAAATGCAATATCTCGATTATTTTTTATGCGAGCGGAACCAAACTTAGCAGTCTCATAGTGGAGAATCCATGCATTCATGTGGTACATTCAGTATTCTGATACATCGTAAGGTTCTTTGAAGATTTTGCTCCGAAAATGTGGAACTTAATAATGAAATATTTCGAGATTTTCAAATGGCAACCCCATATTTAATTTACAGTATTCGATACTAAATGAAAAATGAATGGCTCTTACACTAATTATTTATTTTGTATAGTTTTGAATGACATGAAAAATACTGAAATTATTCAGTATTTACGGTCATGATTTATGGACATAATGCTGTGTGATTAAAGGTGAATTATCGAAATGATATAAATATAGGTAGTCCATTTGGAAATAAGAAAGTAGATATGTGTTTGAGATAGACGTGGCAACACTGTCGACTCGAGAATTTTAGGAAGAGTTCCTTCACCTCAAGGCTCCACCTAAAATTCAGAAAGAAATATTCAGTAGTTCTCCAAACGTCTAATAGGCCAACTTAAAAGGAATACCCTGTATGTTATCGATCACGTGGATAGCCTCTTCAGAATTTTTCATTATTTTCCATAAATGGTATAGCGCATTCTTTAGAGAATATTCGCCACACGGTTATGTAGGAGTATTATGTCTTCCCACCCATATTTGTACTTTTAAACACTGAAAAATATGAGTTCAAACAAAATAATATTACAGCTAAATCTATAAAGCATGTGACAGCTGTGGGTAATGACTCATTATTCACTAGTGATTATAATGGGTATTATTACGGCCGAGCAAAAAAACGGATAATGGGTAGATTATTAAATTTTTCATCAACTAAGATGACTTTGACCATCAGGCAACCAGCTCATTCTATTTTTCTGTCTACAATTATATGGAGGATCTTATATTGTTACCCTTTACACTCTAAAACACCCTATATTTGTTAATCCACGCATCGTCGAAAAGAATTATGGATGGATGCTTATATTGCAAGTTTCTCCTGAAAATCAACATCTCTGGCTTGCCTTCCACAAAAATTTCCAATTTATTTCTTATCGAAAACGTACGTTTGACTGCCAGGAGATTGATTAATCATTTGTTCCAATAGTGAAATTTATCATAATCAGCAGACAAGTTAGCGAAATAACTGTGGTTATTCTTGTAATTAGTTTGTTCCATACAGAAAGGAGGCATTTTCCTTGTGGTAATTTTATATCAATTTAGCTACTTTTCGTGAGAATTAGTTGACATAAAATTAGGTTTTTTCGATTTTTTCATTCAAAATGGTTGTCTTTCCTTCTCTGGAAATTCTAATGAAATTAAAGAAACTTAATAATATTGCAATATTTGAGTCTACACTTAAATAACTTAACTAAATTATTATTCGAACTGGGGGGTCATTATACCGATGATATATCGGGTGCCCCAAGGTGAGGGCCTATTAGAAATAACTTGGCAAATTATAATTTTTTTTGGTCCACCTTTATAACTGACAACTATAATTCAAAACAGTGACATAGATCAGATCAATATCTAATGACTTGCTAAATTTCTGACTTAAATCTCAAATATTGAGCGAACTAGAGTCATTTTCGTACACGCCAATTTGATCTAAAATTCGAAAAATAATTTATTACTAAAAACCGTAAAGATAGGTAGGAAAAGTGAGAGTGAATAGATTCAATATTTTATGGAGTATCATAAAAAAATAGAAATACCCATTTAAATAAAAAGTTGTTGCCAAATTACGTACATCGTCAACACTAAAATATGAAATGATTTCAAAATGTACCTTACATTGAGCTGTGTCTCAATTCTATGAACATGAGAATGTTTAACCGTTCAACAAAAATATCCTTTTCCTACGATCTCAAAATAAAAAGGTGATTTTAATGTTACGAAATTGATCATTAGTGACTCATTTTAATGCTCAATTTCAGCTATTTTAATGTGCAATCCTCATGGGACTGTTCACAGAGTATTCAGAAGCGCTACGAGAAATGTCAAAACTCTACTGGAACATAAATACATAGAAATTTTGATGATGAGAATGTATTTCAATCAAGCATTCATACACAATTCAGATTGAGATTGTAGGAAAAATCTTGTAATCAACTCGGTTATTAATCCCGAAGTATTAACGCGTTTGCTTCGCTCACGCATTAAAATATCTCGACCTCGACCATTAGTCGCTGTCTTTAATAACCTAGTTGATTAAATAACTAGGTATTAAAATAATTCGGAGGCAAAGCTCATTATCACAAAAATAACGGCATAATCCCAAATATTAATATTTAAAGGGAAGTGCGAGGATCTGACGGGTATATTGGGGATGAAATCGTCCTATTCAACAAAAAATGGGTCGTAGATTTCCGATATCGTATACCGGCGAGACATGAATTGATGACAAGATCCAGAATTCGGGCCTTTGTTAGGAATGTCAAGAAACACGTCATATATTGCTGGTGATAGAGAGGGTTGTCAAATTCCAGCTCGACTCAGAGCGAAATTGGCCTGATTTTCTGGCAGAGTTCTATGCGAACTCACTGGGTGGGTTCGGGAAAAGGATAACAACCACGAATAGTTCTATGCGATCCTTATTCGCTTGTGCGGATGACGCATTATTTATAAGTTTCTGCTTGAACTCTCCGGTCATAAGCCTTATTGGTGTTATTTTGTTTAAAAGTAGAGAATGAAATTAATCCATAAATATACAAACATATTGAACTCAACGTACAGAAAATGATCTAGAGCAGGCATGGGCAACCTACGGGTTGCGAATAGAATTTTCTTGGCCCTCAAATGAATTTTTTAACACATGACAAATCTCCAAATGAGCTCTTTGAATATGTAATGAGATCGTAGCAAATGCGAAAGAATATAATTTAAGAAGACATTATACTACCAAACATTTGCAAAAATTCGGAAGTTAGA
Organism: Propylea japonica; assembly: GCA_013421045.1. Classification (NCBI taxonomy): domain Eukaryota; kingdom Metazoa; phylum Arthropoda; class Insecta; order Coleoptera; family Coccinellidae; genus Propylea; species Propylea japonica. Next base: position 16,028,271 of record CM024240.1, on the reverse strand, counting down.
CTGAACAACTTAGAAATGAAAGAATAGAGAAGTTGAAAAAGAATTTGGTTGGACAGCAAAATATCTTTGTGAAAAGTAATGAAGAAGCTGAAGATATCGTTCGGGCAAGTTATATCGTAAGTAAGAAAAAAGCAGGACACTCGAAGACTTTCAGAAGGTGAATTTATGGCTGTGCTTGATACAACTCGTGGATACTTTCTATCCAGATGAAAGAAAACATTTACAGAAGTAATTCTATCAATAAGAACAGTCGAAAGACAAATATATGCAATAGCTGTAATTATAAAAGTCGCTTTTGGAAAAGTGGTGGAAACATCTGTTGCTTTTCCATAGCATTGGATGAAAGCGCTGACATTATTGATAAAGCACTGTAAGCAATCTTCATTCGCGTAGTCGTTCGAAATTACAGAGACTTGCTTACGCTGAAGCCAACCTAATATTGATGCTCTTACGAAAAAAACGCGATCTTAGGTGTCCCATTAAGAACTCTTGACTGATGAGTCACGGAGTTTTTGTTGAGTTATATCAGTTTTTTCATCTCTTCCATTGTGAGGAACATACCTATACATAATACAGTAGAGACTCGATAATCCGGAGAACGATAATCCGGATATTTACTAGTCCGGATTGACGTCAAGATTGTATTATGTCCTTATAATCCGGATTGCAAGACTAAATAATCCGAATTTCCGATCGTTGCATACGTGGTTTACAATTTCTAACTTGTCGTAACTCAATTTCTATGACGACGATCGGGCGTTCACAATGGTATAAGACAAAAAAATTAGACAAGAATAATTAATTGGTGGAATGGAATGTTTCTACCTCCAAACCATACAGCTTTGATACAGCATATGTATCATAATGATATTAAATTACCTAACAACACTGAAATACCGAAAAGGCCTTTTAGCACATATTTTTTCGATCCTCGAAGACGGGGATAATGTTAGCAAATGTATTTAGAGCATAGATCAATTCGATGCAGTCTGTTTATTCCATAACTCATGGCAATTACTGATATTCAGCTTCTGAAAGATATACAGGAGAAAGCCATTGTTCAGCATTCTTTTTCACTTATAGTAGAAAACGTAAAATATCTCATTATTCCAAATAATATATTTGTTTTATGAATTCGATAATAAAGCCTATATTTGTTTCAACCGTTTTTTTAAATTGCATCTTTACTAAATTGTAAGACGCGGTATTCCGGATTCCTCATTAATCCGGATCATCCCTTGCATTAATTGATCCGGATTATCGAGTCTCTACTGTATAAGGTTATTAAATTTTGTTCATTTTATTACTGTTAGAAATTTTATTCTGACCTGTGATCTACGAAATTTTTTTCTATTTGGCCCCTTACAAAAAAAATTTGCCCATGCCTGATCTAGATTCTAGAGCATCCACAAATAGCTGTTTCGACTTATTGGGTTTCTGATTTCTAGTCACCTACAGGGTTTTTCTCTTAAGTTGGCCTATTAGACGTTTTTGGAGAACTAGTGAATATTTCGTTCTGAAATTTTAAGTGAAGCCTTGAGGATGAACTAACTCTTCGCCTAAAATAGTTTCAAGTCGACAGTGTTGCCACTTCTATCTCAAACGCATATCTACTTTCTTAGTTCAAATGCAATTACCTATATTTTTATTTATGTATCGATTCAATACCAAATTCGCAGTATAACCTACTGCTGAGTATGGTTCCGTTCGCTCAGAAAATGATCAAGATTTTGTATTTCCAAACTTGCAATGCAGATGTAAAAAATTTCAAGAATTTGTGCATAACTTGGCAACATGAAATGTAATGCAAATGGTCTGAAAATGAGTCCTATCATATCACTAAAAAATTAATTAACAAATTGAGGCTCTTGGAGAACAAACAAAATGAATTCACAAATTTTCGTTTGTGCTCCAAGAGCCTTAATTTGTTAATCAATCTTTTAGTGAAATGATAGGACTCATTTTCAGACCATTTGCATCATTTTAGCAAGCATCCAATGGATTTTTTTCTGAAGGTTACCTGTGTGTTCATTCTGGGGAAATTCTGCCTTTTTTAATTTTTCGATTTATGTCACTGTTTTTTGTATTTATTATTTTTTTACTGACTTAGAATCAACTGATTTAATATCTTATTTGATTGTTTTAACTTTTTCTTTCTGTCTTTGTTCTTGATGTTTTCGGTTTTTAGCTTCACTTTTGTTTTTTACTCCTGAAAAACTTCTTATAGCTCGAAACATGTTGAGTCATTAAAATCACTCAAGTTATTTTTTGTAGAAAAGTGTTTTATGCCCCATAATTAAAATGAGAACCCTGTATGCCTTGCACAGATATAGAAAAATTGCCAATGTCACATGGTTCTTGCATCTCCACTACGCATGACCCTAGAAATCTCCTATTTCTTGAAGATAGCCGAATATACGGTCCAGATTCCAACAAAAACACTATGAAAAAAATATTTCTAGTCACATATATAACTCAGTCAAGCATAAACCTGAATAAGGCTAAAAGATAGAAGAACATAGGGGTAGCGAATCGATTTTCGCCAACTGAAATATACATATTTGCATTTGTTCGCTGACATTTCCGGAACGGTTTTTTGCGGAGGTCTCACAGTTCAACCTACCGTAACGATTATTGGAAATTGGATTACATTTTTATCCCGATCAGTTGGTTCTTTCTATACGTACCTTCCTAATGAATATGGGATCGGAAAATCGGATAGGAAAAGTAAGTGCATTAAGCAGCTGCCTGTAGCAAAGTGAATTAGATAAGGGTTTGGGCTGAAATTGGAAGGAAAGCATATTGGCGAATATTCCTGAATCCTCTTTTCCCAATGGAAACGTGTTATCTGTATCTAAGAGCTAACGGCCAAAGCTCCCAGGAAGGTCCTACCTTGGTTTACATGAATGAGTAGGGTATAGAACAAAAAACCTATTCAGATAATAATAATAGGTACTATCAAATAACCATGCGATAATAGGAGCGTATGAAAAAGCGCGATGGTTTCACGAGTACGCTTCAATCTTTACCGAATCTTCGAAGAGTAGAATTACAATACATATGCATACTCTACAATACATGTGTAATGTTTATTATTTATTTTTGTATTTACCGAATGGTGTATTAAAAGTACATAATTCAGAGCTTTTATCACTTAGCTGAAAATGCCAGAAGCCATCTTTCATGTCGATTACTGTAAATATACTTTTACCCGACAATCTATGAATCAAATCATCAGTTTTTGGCATAATATAATGTTCAAGGCAAAGTGACCTATTCAATGGTTTCGGATCCAAGCACAATCTTAACGATCCATTTGGTTTTTCAATAATGACTAATGAATTGACCCACTCTGTTGGATAATCCACTTTACTAATAATTTGTTCATTTTCCAATTGGAATAATGCTGTTTTCAACCTATCATATAAAGCTAGTGGTACTCTACGTGGTGTTTGTATGACAGATTTAGCATCTGGCTTTAGCTTTAATTCAATTTTACCGGGAATTTGTCCTGTACCTTTAAATATTTCAGTATATTGATTAAATAATGCATTTGGATCATCTGGCAAAATACCACCCACTGAATTCACACGAGCTATTAGTTTTAACTTTAAGCAATCACTAAGTCCTAATAATGGTTCAGTATCACAGTCAATAACCGTAAACCTAACATTAGTAATAATTTTTAATTCTACATGGTAAAATAACTTGACCTATAGGTTTCAATTTAAAATTGCCATATGATACAATTGTTATTTTAGATATCTCAACTTTTTTGTTATGAATGCCTAACAGTTTGAAAAACTTCAAGGGTAGTATACTTAATTCAGGGTTAGACATTTTCAATACTTTCCCTGCAACAAAAACAAAGAAGCTGGAGGACGTGTTGGAATGTTTCGACAGCCATTTCATTCCCAAAGTAAATGTTACAATGGAAACATTCAAGTTCAACAACATGCAACAAAAACTTGATCAAAATATTGATGCATTCATAACTGAACTAAAAAATCAAGCATCAAAATGTTCATTCATATGTACTAACGAAAACTGTAAGATGGTGGTTTTATTGTACGTTGAATAATTAATAAAATCCAAAAACATCATCACAGTTTTTAATAAAAATAAATATACAAAAATATATAATAAACATTACAACATATGAAGGGTTTTCCAATAAAATATATTATTTTGATATTCCAAGAAAAATGCCATCTTTCAATATAAATGATCGGATGTTTATTTCATTATAAAGATTAAATAAGAAACTATGCCATTAATTGAGGAAAATAACATCAGGCAAATGACCACTACAACCACGCTCACAGGATCATATCCTTTTAATGAAATTTTCCATAACCATATCGCAAAGTGGCTGCCCTATGTCCTCGATAGCCTCACGAATTCCATCTTTGAGGTCTTGAATCGACGCTGGGCTATTGGCGTAAACCTTCTCTTTCACGTGACCCAAAGGAAGGAGTCGAAAGGTGTTAAATCACAAGATCTCGGTGGCCAATTGTGATCACCTCTTCGGGAGATAACACGATGGATCATATTTTTATCCCGATCAGTTGGTTCTTTCTATACGTACCTTCCTAATGAATATGGGATCGGACAAGCAGATAGGAAAAGAAAATGCACGTGGCTCCAAAGGAAGAAGTCGTGTTAAATCACAAGATCTCGGTGGCCAATTGTGATCACCTTTTCGGGAGATAACACAGTCCGTAAACTTTTAGAGATTCAGAGATCAATGGTTTCGTTGCTTGTGTGGCACGTAGCGCCGTCTTGTTGAAAGTAACTTTGTCCAGATCAATACTATCCAATGTCGACCATAAAAAATGTTTTATCATCTCTCGATAGCGCAATCCATTCACCGTAACTGTTGCTCCAGCCTCATTTTCGAAAAAGTAAGGTCCAATGACTCCGCCGGACCATAAACCGCACCAAACAGTCACACGTGAGGATAGAGAGGCTTTTCAACAATAACTCTTGGGTTTTCCGAGCCCCGGATTCGACAATTTTGCTAGTTGACGAAGCCACCGAGATGGAAATGGGCCTCATCACTCAAGGTGATTTGTCGATGGAATTGCGGATCATTTTCATGCATTTCAACGACAGAATCAGCAAAGGCACGACGTTGTTGATGATCGGTCGGCTTGAGTTCTTGTGTTAACTGAACTTAAGACACAAATCTTTATGCAAAATACGGTGTAATGACGTTTGTGGAATGCCTAATTCTAAAGAACGAACCTGTGTTTTCTTCAACACTTTCGACCTCAGCAGCAATATTCTAGGCTGTTCTTGAGCGACGTGCACGGGTTTTATTCTTCATATCACTAACTTGTCCCAACAGCACTAATATTTTCACCAATTCCTTATTGCGGTCCGACAAGGTGCTTCACGACGAAAAAAAATGTTCGAGTTTTACGAACCGTCTCTGCCAAATTTTCACCATTTTTATAGTGAATTTAAATAATTTCAATGCGTTCTTGAAGCGTGTACCGTTCCATTTTTATAAAGGGCGTAGTTTCTACTTGTCAAATGTCAAAAAATGACAGCTTCAAACGTAACATCTACCGAAACAGCGGGCTATTCAATTTCAATTCAAATTTCTGGACATACTGTATATAAGTATATAACATCCTAAAGTTTGTCGCAATTATTCACTAACACCCTGTATGCGTAAGTTCGTTGACTTTTCTTGAACGATTTCGTTCACCATATTCTCTGTCTCTCAATTCAACCGACCGTAATGATTATTGGAAATTGGATTACATTTTTATCTGTTGCCTCTCTCTGTGCTCCTAATGAATATGGGGCCGGAAAACGGATAGAAGTAAATGCATTAAAGAGATGCCTTCAGCAAACTGGATTAGATAAGGGCTGGAAATGAAATTGGAAGGAAGAATATTGGCAAATAATTCGTAAATCCTCTTTTCCAATGGATATCTACAAGTTTACTGTCAGATATGAGATATACTGGGAATATTCTGTTCTTATCGTTATTGGAATTTTATAAATTCTTCTTCGGAATTTTCTCATGAAATGGAGCAAATTCTCCACTTACATCGATAGTACAATTTCTCGAATAGCAGCAGTGTAATCTTCAGGGAGATTAATGTTTTGTAGACTTTTATTACTTCACATCGTTTTAAGACGAATTTCAAGAATCTGAGAATCTCAATTTCAATTTTCATCAAAAAAATGTTCATGTGTTAAAAAATATCGATTTGGTCAAATGCGTGCCTTTCTACGGATCAGAGGTTTTTCGTTTTATTAAGTACCGGTTAGTTTGAAAACTGTGTTGGATGCTCTTGGGAGGAAAATTCGATGTCGCGTACCAACTCCTGAAAATTTGCAGCAGCTCATTGATGCTCTAATTGATTCAAAACCTTAATGAGGACATGCCGAGACGAATTGAACCTGTTATCTGCGTCTGGGCGGAAAACGCGTTATGTTTTGACTTTGTTTGCAGTTGTTTTCATTAGGTCAGAATTTCAGATTGCATTGGTTGAAGTACTGTTGTAGCCTTAGCGAAATGTAATGTTTTACTAAAACCATGTATCTTCAACAAAAATTGAGCAATTGTTATGAATGAAGAATTAAATTGTCAAGAGAAGATGTGTCTTGATAATGGAATGAGAAATCACACGGTGAAACAACTGAAACACACCAGGGGTGGTCAGGGTAAAAAAACAGATTTTGTTCCACCCTGCATCAAATGACGTTTTCTTGAAATTCAAAACTGGTGATTGATTAAGGATGAATATACCTACAATTAAAAAAAATCAATCGAATCCGACTTGAAATAACATATTTATGAGTTAACAAACTTCATCGTTTTTTTGAGTGGATCGATTTTTCTGCCGTGAGTGTATTTCTATTTGAAAAAATGAAATAAAATATAGGGGTGCGGCGCCTAGGGGGTGAGAGACATTATAATAATGATAAATTGCATAATGATAAATTGATGTATTATTGACGAATTACGTTACTTTTTCTGCACCCTGTATTTGCGTAAGTTCTTTGACTTTTCTTCAACGATTTCGTTCACATATTTTCTGTCTCTCAATTCAACCGACCGTAATGATTATTGGAAATTGGATTACATTTTTATCTGTTGCCTCTCTCTGTGCCTCTTAATGAATATGGGGCCGGGAAACGGATAGAAGTAAATACATTAAAGAGATGCCTTCAGCAAACTGGATTAGATAAGGTTGGAAATGAAATTGGAAGGAAGAATATTGGCAAATAATTCGTAAATCAATCCTCTTTTCCAATGGATACAAGTTATCTGTCAGATATGAGATACTGCGAATATCTGTTCTTATCGTTATTGGAATTTTATAAATTCTTCTTCGGAATTTTCTCATGAAATGGAGCAAATTCTCCACTTACATCGATAGTACAATTTCTCGAATAGCAGCAGTGTAATCTTCAGGGAGATTAATGTTTGGTAGACTTTTATTACTTCACATCTTTTTAAGACGAATTTCATGAATCTGAGAATTCTCAATTCAATTTTCATCCAAAAATGTTCATGTGTTAAAAAATATCGATTTTGTCAAATGCGTGCCTTTCTACGGATCAGAGGTTTTTCGTTTTATAAGTACCGTTAGTTTGAAAACTGTGTTTGGATGCTCTTGGGAGGAAAATTTCGATCTCGCGTACCAACTTCTGAAAATTTGCAGCAGCTCATAGATGCTCTAACTGATTCAAAAACCTCAATGAGGACATGTCGAGACGAATTGCACCTGTTAGGCAAGGCGCAAAATGACTCGCAGCTTCGTGAGGTGACGCAGCGTGAGTCACGGCGAGATTTTGTAAATCTAATAATAAATACGTCCGCGCATACACAATCGCAGTGTGACGTGACGCAGGTTTTGCTTAACGTGACCCTGCGAAACGCAGTGTCGATCCCGCAGTTTCTGGTATGTATTCACGGTGAGTCGTAGTGGAAATGGAAGAAAAATTAATTGAAGCAGTGCGAATTCGGCAAGTTTTGTACGATACAAGCCATGTAGACTATATGAGGACAAAACTAAAAACTGAATGGGTTACGTTTTAGCCGAAAATTATTTTCAAATTGTCCGTCGTTAAATTCTCTGATTTAAGCAAATTCTCCGTGACTTATTCCTCTTTTTAAGTATAAACTTCTCGATGCCTTCTTTTAGTCAGTTTAGAGGTAAAAAATATCATTTCGGATACGAACTCATCTCCCAAATCAGATGCAGAATTCAAGTCAAACAAAAGAGCAGTAGATATTTCCATTCTGAGCCTGTACCCAACTGCGTTATAGCAATCACCAGCAAGTACTGCGATCGTATTTGCGCGGTTCCCGCGTTCGCAGCTCACCTATTCAAAATTCCGCCGTGACTCACGCTGCGTCACCTCACGAAGCTGCGAGTCATTTTGCGCCTTGCCTTATCTGCTTCTGGCGGAAAACACTTTATGTTTTCGACTTTATTTTCAGGTTGTTTTCATTAGGTCAGAATTTTAGATTGAATTGGTAAAGTACTGTTGTAGCCTTAGCGAAATTTAATGTTTTACTTAAAACCCTGTATCTTCGACAAAAATTGAGCTATTGTTATGAAGAAGAATTAAATTGTCAAGAGAAGAGTGTCTTGATAATGGAGAGAAAGAAATCACACGGTGAAATAAGTGGAACACACCAGGAGTGGTTCTAAAGTTAGGTATAAAAAAAACAGATTTTGCTCCACCCTGCATAAAATGACTTACGCCGAGTTTTCTTGAATTTCAAAACTGGTGAATGATTATTAAGGATAAATATAACTACAATTGAAAAAAATTTCAATCGAATCGGACTTCGGGACTTGAAATAACAATATACCTTGTTACCAATACCCATTCAAGAGTGATATTCTTTGAATATTTCGTTATAAGGAGAATTTACTTCGTTTTAGAGGGTGTTTTTAATATGGAACTTGGAATCAAGGTGCAATGTCTTGGACGAAATTCGTTATACAGACGTTCGTTATAGGTCAGGCCCGTATTCTGTACAAGTGATCTTTCCTCAGAGGAAGAAGTAAACTTTACTTTACTTCTTCCTCTTCTTTCAAAGCCTATACGAACTTTTATTGCGCGAGTCCCTCTTTTGCCTGCAGAAATGCACACCGCGCAATGAAGTTCGTATTCGCTTTGAAAGATCACTTGTCGAGAATACGGGCCAGGAGCCGTATTCTCGAGATGTGATATTCGAAAACGTATACGAACTTCATTGCGCGAGTCCCTGTTTACCTGCAAAAATGCACACCAATGAAGTTCGTATCGTTTTCGAATATCACTTCTCGAGAATACGGCACCTGTTCCACTGTATTTGGATTTTCTTCTCCACTCGCTGCTAACAAATAATTACCATCATGTGTGCGAGTATTTCTTTGTCGTTCTGGTACCCTTTCAAATTTGTTAACAATACGACGACTAGTGAGTCCATTAACTGAATAATGTCCATAATTCTTCTTAAATTTCTTTTCAGAATTCACAATTGCGCACTGATTTGTGATGAAACAATTCGACAATATCCAAACGTTGTTTAAACATCAACATTATGTTTCCATATTAATAACAATTGGCATAACAATTGTAATTTCCATTACAACAATTTTAAAATATATGGATTGAAATATATTCTGGGAGGATTCTGCATTCTGAAAAAAACCTTATAGGTTTTCTCTACCAATTGTAAAATCTTCAGAATTGTGTGTTTTTTCATTTTCAGTCTAATTGACATTGAAAGTTGTCAACACATAGAGATGTTGATTTATTTGATTTTGAAATTGAAATGAAGTGCTTCTGCGAAAATCTTTGCACTTATTTGTCAGGAGCAAATTGGTCTTGAAAAAATTGTTGTCTAACAGTGAAGCTGAAAAAGGAAATAAATGAAAAGGACAATGTAACGTTTCGGTGTCTATATCAGACACCTTCTTCAGACAAACTCGTAAAATCTTCAGAATTGTGCGTTTTTTCATTTGCTGTCTAATTGACTAATTCACATTGAAAGTTGTCAACACATAGAGATGTTGATTTATTTAATTTTGAAATTTCCTGATGTCATTTCTTTCTTCAATAAATCAATCCAAATACGATCTATTCCAACAGAACAATTGGCCAAATTATCTACTTCATCTAACAAAATACATGTGGATTCCTTAATTTTCCTTTTATAATTATCAGGTTCCGTTATTAGGATCTTTGTGTTGTTCCAGTTCATCATATGATCTCCGCTATTTGAACATACATGATCAGCGATTTGCGATCTTGTAATGTCTCTATTTTTGATATTGTTCTTATGTTCCCGTTTTCTTATCTCTAAAGGTCTTGATGTCTCTCCTGTATAAGATTTTCCACATATACAGGGAATATTGTAAACACAATTTTTTTATTTTTGTCTCATTCATTGGTTTCGTTCTGGTTAGAATGGATCTCAAATCATTTTGTGTTTTGAAAACAGTTCTCATGTTGAATTTGGAACCAATTCTTCTTATTTTCTCTGAAAGGCCAGGAATATAAGGAATGACGTTTAACAAATTTGGTTGTTCTTGACGTTTTTCTGTTTGTACCTGATCATCATTAGAATTTTGACAAATAAGTGCAAAGATTCTCGCAGGAGCACTTCTTAATTAAAAATTTGTTATTATTTCTTTTCAGAGATTGGGAGTGAAACCTATAAAGTTTTTCAGAAATTTTGAAATATCCCTATAGGAAAACACTTCAAATCTTATGTTCAGAGAGTTCGATGAGATTGAAGATGTTTTGAAGCTGATTTCGCTCTCTCATCTTAGCACTATGGATTTTCCTTCAAAACCTAGTCCGGGCCTGCTTTTTCCCTATTCCATCTACCGTTTTTATCGAAATTATAAATGAGTTGGTTGCGGAACGTCTAATAATGAAACTTAAATAGATTTTCGTATCAGCTGTACCCAAACCTGGTCTGGCAGTAAAATTGAAAACCTTTTGCGGCTGAAATTGATGGATGGAAAAATTCCATTTGAGTAATGACTTTTTGATACATATATATGACTAAACCTGCATTAATCTCATGAACGGTGATAACCATCGTAATTTATATCGAATTCAGAGCTTATAACTTCTTCCATTAATCAGAATATTTTATATCATTATGATGTATCTGATTATTATAATGAATGACAATAATAATTCGTTATGAAAATTAACTGAGTGATATGAAGTAATCAGTTTATTCGATTTGCATAATGTATGAGCGTAATGAATGTTTTACATTTAGATGATATAGAATCTTCATATTTGTGAACTAGTTTTTGGAATAATTATAATTATGTTGATTTATTATAATCATTGTTGAAAATAATTGTAAACCAGACACTTATTGCACCAAACTGCTTTGTCGTAATTCACATAAAAAGAAGAGGTGAAAAATTGTAAAAAAATATTTCCCAAGACTCCAAGAGAAATAAGAAATTTCACAGTTCGGAAATACATACAGGGTGTCCCGGAAAATGTGGGAAATCTCTCGGATTCAGATAGAACATAAAAAATAAGATGACAAGTTCCCATCATTTTTTTCCTAGCTACCCTCCCTACGAAGATGCGACCTCCTAAATGACGCCACTGGAAATTCATTTTAGTGTAATAAATTTCAATTATGTACTTACTTTTTTCATTATTTTTTTTTCGAAAACGGTTCATTTCATCGACACTGAACAAGAGTACCTTTTCTTTAGCTTAATGTTCAAGGTATTCAAATTTGTTTTTTAGCACCTTATCATACAGGGTGTTGAAAATGTAAGCTTTAAAATGTACAACCCAGTCCGCCCCTGGTAAACTGAACAAGCTTATTGAAATTTGAGTGCGGTGATTTAAGAGATCCTTAATACTATAATCATAACAATTTTCATCAAATTATATCGAGTAGTTTGAAACTTATTCCACTAAAATGGATTTCCAGTGGCGTCACTTAGGGGATCGTAACTTCGTAGGGAGGGTCGCTAGGAAAAAAAATTATGGGAACTTGTCATCTTCATTTTTTATGTTCTATCTGAATCCGAGAGATTTCCCACATTTTTCTGGACACCCTGTATAGCAAAATGTAATTGACAATAATTGCAAAGTAGTTGATGGAATAGGTGGTATTCTGGTGGTCTGAATGTAACCGATATTCATTTTTACCTGGGTATAATTTTAATATTTGAGCCATTATGAAATATACGTATGGTTCAACCTGCTCATGTGCTATACAGTGTGTTCCATTTCATACGAGCCAACCCGTATATTTCTGATCCCATAGTGATTGGAAAAATGGAATAATGATACTTCATTTGAATGCCTTGGAACAACCTTTTTTACAACGGTGCATGGAAAACGTAATTTTCATGAGCCATCTTGAATTTTGGTTATCTTAAAAGAATTAATTTCATTTTTTCTCAAGTTATAGGAAATAATCCCAAAAAATGAATGAAAAATCAAGACATTTTCTTGGTTTGCCTTCATTTTTTGTGCTTAGAAGGTGTTCATCTGGTTATAATGCGTTTCTTCGATAATTTATTATAAATAAATACTACTTTTCTGATTTGTTTGAAATTTTAAGAATAATCATGGTGTACACATTGCAAAGACGCATGTATCAACAAAATCAATATTCTTTTTTTTAATAACCAAAATATCCAGGGTGGCTCATTTGATCTAAAAAATTGTTTTATTGGAGAGAACAGATCTTCAAAATTACGTTTATCATATACCGTTGTAAAGAAGCTTCCAAGGCCTTTCAAATAGAGTATCACTTGACGCGTCGAACCCCCTATTCAATTTTGAAGGATTCAAACTCCTTCAAACCTCAAATATACGTCAAAAGATGCCCCCCAAAGAAAATCATTGTTGACTGAAATTTATGTGGAAAAAAATCATATTCATTTATAGCGTAAATTCTTCACCATTCTTCACCAAAATTTAATGAATATTTTATAGTGATTTACTATTTACCCAGGTCCCAGACACTCTGTATATTGGTTACATATTGGCCTGTCCGCTTCACAAAAACTGAATTTATTGCGAAGCATTTTATACTAAAATGAAAATTTATTATACACCAATGATTGAATGTAGAAATTATTGGTTACATGCATTTCAATAGTTTTTACATGAAATATTTACATCACCTTTATAGTCAATTCCTTATAATGCATAGTGATACTTTAGAGTCAATTGTACACTAGATGATAGTTTTAGGATATTTTTTTGGATGCTTATGAAAAATCATTGCTCTTCACAATTGTATTGCTGATACTTTTACCGAACTGTACTTACAGATATCTCATTGTACATATCTTCAATTGCCACAAATCTTGATTTATGGAAATAGTCCATGGGCCAGTGCCTGTTTTCATAATGATTACTAACAATATGAATATTTGTGAGTAGATTCATTTTGACGAGACGTCCAACTTTTTCCTCTACGAAAATTCTCGATAATGAGGGCTAATACATTATGGAGGCGTCAAAAGTGTTGAATGGGTGAATGTTCAAATTTTATTACTAACAGCTACTTTATAAATTAATCTTCAAATAATTTTATTAAAAATTGGAAAACAATAATTGTCCTACCAAAATGATGATTCTATCAAAGTGTCCCCCACTCCCAACATATAACAACAACTAGGTCTAAAAAAATTATTAATAACCAGCTGATTTTTTCACTGTTGCTTGCAAATATTTCCTTTATGAACTGGTCACATTGTCCTACAAATTGAGTGGTACGTTTTTCAAGTCCTACGCTCGGAAATTGTAAATTGTTTGTAATCATTTTGAATTGTGGGTTCTGTGGTACAATTTCTGAGGCAGGACTGGAAAAACGAACCACTCAATTTGTAGGACAATGTGACCAGTTCATAAAGGCTAAGCAACAGTGAAAAAATCAGCCGGTTAGTAATAATTTTTTTAGACCTAGTTGTTGATATATGTTGGGAGTGGGGAACACTTTGATAGAATCATCATTTTTGTAGGACAATTATTGTTTTCAATTTGTAATAAAATTGTTTCAAGATTTAATTTATAAAGTAGCTGTTAGTAATTAAATTTGAACATTCACCCATTTAACACTTTTGACGCCTCCATACTGTATTAGCCCTCACTATCGAGAATTTTCGTAGAGGAAAAAGTTGGGCGTCTCGTCAAATTGAAGCTACTCACAAATATTCAGATTGTTAGTTATCATTATGAAAAACAGGCGCTGGCCCATGGACTAAAACCTTTAGGAATTTATGATAAGAATCCAACATATTCATGATATTTCTCGAATAATTTAGAAATCATTCATATCTGAATAACAGAATATTATTCTTCTCGAACTCATATCAAAAATCTGCTCAAATTTACTGATGAAATACACTGACCTAATCAGAGAATATCAGAATTCTTGCAAATAAAGTTGGCAGAAATACATAGTTTATAATAAAAAACAATTTTGAATTGTACAATATAATAATAGATGTACTTCAATAGTGTACTCTATTGATATTATGTTATTTGTCACATTTTAACTACTGTTTACTGATAGCTGAATATCTCAACGATAATTCCCTGACAATATGAAACGATATGACAATATTGACCGATTTGACAATATTATAACGATAGTAATTTTCGAATGACTTGTTCAAATTATTTAGGTGCTACCTAGAAGCTTTAGTATTATAATTAGCATGGATAATCAATGATTCGTACCAAATTAGAATTAGAAAAAAGCGATGTCTGACGATGTTGTATTTTCGATATCTTTATGGCGATATCAACCAAATTCAAAAATTATCTGATTATGAAATTTGTATAAGTTTGTTTATTCGATGAAAACTATGCAATGTGGAGTTTAAATGAAGTAGTTGTTATCGAAAATTAACTTTATCGAGGGAGATATACACATATTAAAAAATAATAATATATTCGAATACATTCAAATTTATTATTCACATTGTTCCATTTGATATATTGATTATTCATTGAATGGAAATTTTTATTCATCTCTATTTCGACTTCTGCTTTGAAATTTGGAAAACTGTGAATTATGTTCAATATATTTATTCACGAATTTCTAGAATTTGGGGCCAAAATCTGAATATCATTTGAAAAAAATAAACCTGTTTCATTGTGCTGTGTGTATATTCATTCAAAATTCGGTTGAAATCGCCATACAGAAAAAATCTATAAGCTCAAATTCACTAGCCTGATAACAAGACAATATTGTAAATAAGAGAATCTAAGTAAGTATATGAATTATTGCATTATCAAAAGAACTATCTTAATGATGTTTTATCCGCCTAATTTCAGAGCTGCATTTGAAGTAATTTCTTTTATTCAGTAATTCATTTCCTCTATACAGGTTGAAGCAGATATTCACCCAATTTTGAAACAACAATTTGTACAAGAACTACTATTGTTCTACATACAGGTGTTCCAGAATTTTCATCCAAGCTATTCATTGAGAAATTATTCATTTTTTTATGAATGCTGTGTTTCTTCTGGTGACCACAAAAAATAACAGCTGACTTAAACTTCAAAATGAGTTAATACAATATTTTCATCGTAAAATTTTTTATAAAAACAAAAAAAACCGCTTCAAATCACAAGACACGATTTCCATACAAAATTACTCCATGACAATTTCAGAAATTTTTCGGGGAAATAAAAAGATTTTAATTCTCTTGACAACTGTGCAATGAACGATGAAAATCTATGGATCAAATTTGTTCAGGAATGAACGAGAATTGATTTTTTTCTCCAGAAATATTCAACGCAAAACCCACATAGACCTAACTGGTGAAAAAAATTAATAGTTTACATAAGAATATTAAAACCTTGAGATGAAACCGTGAACCAATTTTAATAAAAATATCTGCAATAGCATGATAGTAATTCTTAGAATGTTATTTTCTTGAAACTTTACTATCCTGTAATAGTATCTCAAAAGTGCATTTGCGACATACAGGATTTTCCTTTTAAGTTGGACTGTTAGACGTTTTTGGAGAACTAGTGAATATTTCGTTCTGAAATTTTACGTGAAACCTTGAGGATAAGGAACACTTCGCCTAAATATTTTCAAGTCGACAGTGTTGCCACGTCTATCTTAAAGCATATCTACTTTCTAATTTAAATCCAACTACCTATTTTTAATTTATGTATCGATTCAATACTAAATTCGCAGTATAACCTACTAAAAAAAAATTCTGTCATGCACTGTTGCCAAGTTATACACAAATTCTTGAAATTTTTTACATCTGCATTGCAAGTTTGGAAATGCAATATCTCGATTATTTTCTATGCGAACGTTACCAAACTCAGCAGTCTCATAGTAGAGATGCCATACATTCATGTGGTATATTCAGTATTTTGATACATCTTGAGGTTATCATTTGACAATCTCGAAATATTTCAATTTTAAGATCCACATTTTCGTATCAAAATTTTTCGAAGAACTTTACGATGTATCAAAATACTGAATGCATAGATTCTCTACTGTGAGACTGCTGAGTTTGGTTCGGTTCGCATAGAAAATAATCGAGATATTGCATTTCCAAACTGGCAATGCAGATGTAAAAATTTCAAGAATTTGTGCATAACTGGGCAACAGTGCATGTCAGAGAAATTTTTTTAGTAAATTATAATGCGAATTTGGTATTGAATCAATGCATAAATAAAAATATAGGTACATAGTTGCATTTGAAATAAGAAAGTAGATATGCGCGTTTGAGATAGAAGTGGCAACACGGTCGACTTGAAAATATTTTAGGCGAAGAGTTCCTTCATCCTCAAGGCTCCACATAAAATTTCAGAAAGAAATATTCACTAATTCTTCAAAAAAGTCTAATAGGCCAACTTAAAAGGAAAACCTTGTATGTTCATATGAAGTTTTCTTCTCAAAATGGCATTTTGCAACATTGCCATTTTCTGGTTTTGTTTCAAATACAGCTCTGATCAGATATTAGGTTTCGTTTGGTACTTCGAGTCTTTATAGCTGTCATAGCTGGACTATGACTCCATGTGATGTCTTATGAAAAAAAACATGTATGTATATGTGTTGATAGTTTGAGCTTTGACAATAATTTTGAGATGCTCCTTTTTATATTAGCTCACTTTTTACTAGAGAAAGTTTATAAATAATAAATATCAAATATACATTGCATTGCTGTTCAATTTTTTTCACACCTTCAGTCCTAGGTATGTAAGTACTTACCAAAGGGTGTTCCAATAAGAGGTGCCATTTTTCAATATATGTAAATGATCGGATAATTATTTCATTATGAAGAAGAAGCTATGCCGTTAATAGTGGAAAATAACATCAAAAAATGGCCACCACGACCACGCTTACAGAACCATTTCCTTTCAATGAAAATTTCCATAACCAAATCGCAAAGTGGCTGCCCTATGTCCTTGATAACCTCACGAATTCCATCTTTGAGGTCTTGAATCGACGCTGGGTTATTGGCGTAGACCTTCTCTTTCACGTGGCCCCAAAGGAAGAAGTCGCAAGGTGTTAAATCACAAGATCTCGGTGGCCAATTGTGATCGTCTCTTCGAGAGATAACACGGTCTGGAACATTTTCATGCATTTCAACGACCCAATAAGCAAAGACACGACGTTGTTGATGATCGGCCGGCTTCAGTTCTCGTGTTAACTGAACTTTATTAGCCTTAAGACCCAATTCTATATTCAAAATACGGTGTAATGACGTTTTTGGAATGCATAATTCCAAAGAACGACGAGGAATAGACAAACCTGGGTTTTCTTCAACACTTTCGGCTACAGCAGCAATATTCTCGGCTGTTCTTGAGCGACGTGCACGGGTTTTATCTTAGACTAAGTATATAAGTAAGTATATAAGGATATAGTCTAAGGGTTTTATTCTTCACATCACTAAATTGTCCCAACAGCTCGAATTTTTCCACCAATTTCTTTATTGCGGTCCGACAACGTGCTTCACGATGACCCAAAAATGTTCGAGTTTTACAAAACGTCTCTGGTAAATTTTCACCATTTTTATAGTGAATTTTAATAATTTCAATGCGTTCTTGAAGCATGTATCGCTGTCAAAAAATGACAGCTTCAAACGTGACATCTACCGAAATAGCGGCTATTCAAAATAACACCTCTTATTGGAAAACCCAATATTTCGAAAACACAAAAGTTTATCCCACTTTGTTGATTTTGAGCGAGTGTTATATCGTTCTGCCAAAATGTCTGATGACGAATATCGCGGCCACATTCAAGATAGTCATAATAAGCCTCACGCAAAATTTTGAGACTATACAGGCTGTTCCTAAATTGAACGTACAAACGGAAAGGAGAGATTCCTTGAGTAAGTTCAAGAAAAGAAACTCCCATATAACATGGGGTCGCAAACGTTTCGTTTTCGAGATACAGGGTGTTAAAGTTTTAATCAAAAACATGTGGATTATACGAGTTAATCGAATCTTTATGAATCATCGCTACAGATCAGGAAAATTTGCATAAAAACTGACACTGAATTCGTTCACCACAGCTTACAAAGTGGCCTTCCCATCATAATTGGATTTTCACGAGGATTTCGAGAGAATCGTTCAAATTTTTTTCTCGAAATCATTGGTAGATACGACAAAACTACAAGAGACCGAGAAGTTTAGTATAAGAACAAAGCTTCTTTTCACATTTTTTCAAATTAACAGTTGCCCACTAAAAAAAAGTTCTGCAGAAGAACAGGTGGCAGTGTTCCAGAAAAAATATCACCCTGTAGATCTTCTATCGAAATTGCCATGCCAAGTGGTGAGAACTCTCAAATGTAATATCTATGCCAAATTTCAGTTGTATATCTTGTGAAGTGTAGATACTATGAGAAAAAAACTTAAAAAAAAAAAAAAAATCAAACTTCAACACTCTGTATCTCGAAAACGAAACGTTTGCGACCCCATGTTTATGGGACTTTTTTTTCTTAAACTCACTTAAGGAATCTCCCCTTTTCGTTTGTACGTTCAATTTAGGAACACCCTGTATGTATAATGTTAACAGAACCATTGAAAATTGGAATATTGAAAAGAAAAATCTTTATATTTCCATAACAAGATATTCGATTGGAGTGAAATTTATTTTGCGAATGCATATTGATATACTGAATGTTCATGCAAAATGTCAAGAGGATCGCATCATCAGAACCATAGAATTTCATTTTTTTTAGTTAAAGATTTTTAACATATTTAATTTTTTTAATAATTTCCAGAATATAATTTTGATCGTACTGAGATTTTGCATTAATATTCTTAGCATGAATCTCAAATCCTATACAAAATTTTGAGGTAATAGCATTATTGCTCCACCAATGAACGAGCACTCAGAAGCACCTGCTCAAGGTTTTTCTTAATTTTTTCTATTTTGCAAATGAAGTAGGGAAGTAATAAATGATATGCTATTGACATCTGAAGTACCTACTACTGATATCATCTTCGAACTTGTTTTCCTAATGATATCAGTTGTTTATGAGGACACCTTTATTATATCTCAATATTCTAAATGAATACAAATCGAATTAGATCGTTAAAAATAACAGGTTTCTTTGTTATCGAGAACATGGTTGATTCAACGATGAAAGAACGGATTCAGTTTTATCAAAACATGGTTTATCGACTAACTTTCAATGAATTTTAACATAGATGCAGGTATTGTTTTATCTAATTGCGGAGCTGAATCTATATCGAAGATTGTTGCCGCAATATGAATATTATTTTCATTTATGATTTTATGCTGATAATATCTATATCAATAAAACAGGATCTATGATTACCGTCAAAATGCCATATCTTCCAAACGACTGCACCAAATTAAATAATTCTTTTCTTGTTGTGTTTATAATTGCCAGGGCAAGGTTTATACAACAAAATATTTCCAAATAAATCGTTCAGTGAAAAGTGAAAGACTTTCCTTTTTCGTACTGTCATACGACTAGGGATTGCAAATTTACCGAATTTCAATTTACCGGTAATTCGGTAAATTATTTGAAACATTACCGATTTACCGGTATTTACCGGTTTTTTCTTCCCGAAAAAAAGAATTAACCCACAAAATGAACAACAAAACTTTATTTAATTCTTAATCTATAATAAACACAGGAATGTGAAACTCTAGGTAAACTAAAAATAATAATATGGATTTTTTTTGTTTTATAAAAAAGGCCCTAAGAAAACGCAGTTTTCAAGACTGTTCCTCAGAGTGAAAAGGAAACCTAGAGTTGCCTTCACGCATTTTTTATGCAGCCAAGTGGAATCTGTTTATATCGCGAACAAACTTCGGGCGTTGCGAAATCGTGCCGTATGTTTATTCCGTATTGGGATAATTGCTTTACCGCTCTCCAATCTGATACTTACGGCTTGCGTCTGTTATAGATAATTCTGTCAGTTTGGCAACATTGTCTGTAAGTGTTCAGTTTCTTGATGCTATGTGTACATTTTCATTTCGATTTGACGTGAGAAAACTGAATATTTCAATGATTTGGTGGCAGTTTATTGTTGCTTAAGGCTATTCCGTTAATTATAGCTAGGCTAGGGCAAAATTACAAAAATGTTATATTATATTCAGGAAAAGGAGAAATGCAAATCCAACCAATTGTTTATGTCACCCCAGTGTGGCAGTGAAATGCTTTCCATCTCACAATCAAAATCCGACTCAAAATTCAAAAATTACAGACTGTCATATTTCAAATTCAGTGTTTACTTTGATACTCAATCACAAGGAGCTCGAAGATAGCTACGTTTGGAATTTTTCGATTTTTTCGTTGTTATCTTGTTAGCCATGATATTATGGCAGAGGATGAGCAGCTAGCACAAAAGTTGATATGCCATTCGAAAGTACACTAAATGAGGTATTTTTCAATGAGAAGAAAAGATGTGCAGAGTTATTAATATTTCATCGAAAAAACCGTTGGAAAAATTGGACTGATTTTTTTGTTAACTTCAGAATCGTGATATTCTTCTCCTTACCACGCCTGCAATAAGAGTGTTTTATACACACAGACTCTCTTATCTTGAAGTTTGTCCACTTTAAAAGTAACACCTATACAGTGTGTCTGGTCATGACTTAGCGATAATTTAAGGCCATCAAATATACCTAATATTATCGACAAAAACACCCATATTGGGAAGTTTAACCCCTTAGTTTTGGAGTAGCCCCTATTTTAAATTTACTTTTTTATTTTTGGTGGACCCTTCCAAATAATATCAATTTCTTTGAACATAAAGGTCCTACAGATGTGAAAAAAATGTTTTTTGAAAGATGATACTACAACCTTTCCTTAAAGTAGAACAAAATGAAAACGTTCAACTTGAAAATGCCATAAAAAATTCTTTAAAAAAATTTTAGTAAAAAACTGTACCTACTGATTTTTTTAGTAAATCCGCAATAGTACATTGTAGTATAATTTGAGAGTTATTACTGTTCGAACATGACCACTACGCGAGAGCCCCAATTTTTTTTGCTATAGGTCGTCATGAGGGCCACTGCCTGTCTACAAAGCAGAGGCTGCCATTTTGAGAAATTTTTATGATTAATTTGTTTATTTGATCATTAAAAATTATCGAAAGTACAGTACTGAGATTTATTTTATCAATTTTCATAAGGATCATGTACGAATTACTATCTAATTATGCAAGGGCGTAGCCAGGGGGGGGTTTTGGGGGTTCAAACCCCCCCCCGAAATGTTTCAGAGTTATTTTTTGTTGCAAAAAAATAGGTTTACCTAACCTAACCAGGAATATCTATGTTGAATATTGTTTCCGAAGTAGGAAAAGGATTATTGAATTCTTAAAAACAACAAATACTTGCTATACAAAAAGCGACCCTCACAATTCCTGGCACCTACAAAG
The DNA here is from genome assembly GCA_013421045.1 of Propylea japonica. Lineage (NCBI taxonomy): Eukaryota > Metazoa > Arthropoda > Insecta > Coleoptera > Coccinellidae > Propylea > Propylea japonica. The sequence goes on along the minus strand of CM024240.1, from coordinate 16,006,401 downwards.
TCAATTGCCAAAATGTTCTTTTCACATCTGTGGGACCTTTATGTTCAAAGTAATCGATATTATTCGGAAGGGTCAACTAAAATTAAAAAGTAAATTTAAAATGAGGGCCACTCCAAAACTGAGGGGGTAAACTCCCCAATGTGGGTGTTTTTGTCGATAAAATTAGGTATATTTGATGCCCATCAATTATCGCTTAGTCATGACCAAACAAACTGTATAAACATGAGTCTACAAATTGGCTTTTTGGAGATATAAGTGATTTTCGATTTTTCAAAATTTTAACTATACTTGGGCAACCAAGGACGATAAGTTACAGATGTCTCAGGCAGGGGCGGGCCTAAGGGAGGAACGATCCCCCCCAATGTTGAACAGATGATGAATTTTCAAAGCAGTTGGTAAATTTTCGAAACAGTTGGAAAAATATCAAAACACCACGATTTCACAATAAGCTAAGTCCGGTTCTGTTCGCATAGCAGTCACATGATCAACAATATGGAGAGCCAAAGACAGTGGGACCACGACATCCAATCACAAACCGACAAATAAATGTATAGAGATAAGTAATTTCTGTTTGTATTCTTATCGTAGAACCACAATATTATGACGAATAATTAATCGAAGGGGGAACTGAGCAGATACCAGTGAAATTCTTAAATAATACTCTCGTTACATAGCAGGATTATTATTGAATTGTGTACTGTGAATGAGTGAAACATCAAAAATGGAAAGTCTACCAGTAACTCTAATCGTCAAAGCTCCTAATCAACAAATTGAAGATCAAACAGTGAAGTGCGAACTGTCATGGACAATAAATAATTGAAACAACATCTTTCGGAGGTCTATCCAAGTAAACCTGTAAGTTTCTCGACATTCTCTATCAAATATAAACATTGACGATGGGTGTCTAGCTCTAATGGAAGGTTAATATTATACAAATGATGATTCCAAACGAATCCAAAGTTCAGTTCTACGTATTCGCCAATGTAGTTCCTAATTTCGTTTGAAAATTTTTGTTCACATTGGGTTGATGCAGTAAATTTAGAGCTGTCAAATTTCTTTCCTATCTGAACTTTCTTATTTTGTTTATTACTACTTCCTCTAATGTTTATAATTGCGTACTTGAGCTGTCAATTCATGGCAGATTAATCACCCGAATAAAACCATTTTAGATACATATTTCATTGGGAATGCATTGTTCTTATTTTCATCTTGTTTTCAGCCGAAGAATGAGCAAAAACTTATATATTCTGGTCAATTACTAAGTGATTCTCTGATACTAAAAGATGTCCTAAGGCAATACGAAGGACAAGAAACACACACTGTCCATTTAGTCTGCACTCCTAAACAGGAACCTGTACCCCCAAAGAGAAACATGTCGACCCCAGCACCAAGCAATCCCCCGCAAGTCAATAGGACTACTAGTACCTCTGACAGTAGGCCCAATATCCAAAATTTTGGAAATATGGGTGTACCATGGATACCCGAAGGTGTACAGATAGATCCCAACTATGCCGCTCATATGGTAGCAATGCAGCATGCCTATTTTCAATATATAAACCAGTATATGCAACTGTAAGTATTTATTCCATCAAAATATTACTTTGTATATAGTTTTTTTGAGCACTTGTACTTAAACGAGTGCTAAATCGTTTTGCCCAAATGTCTGTAGTTTTCTAATTTTGAGCCGAAAATGGTCTCAAACGATAGGATTCGACTCCCTGATGACAAATTCGTGGTCAAATTTAATTCTGTCCGTTGGCACAATAACATTTTCAGGGCGAGTTCGGTTCCCAAATGCCTCAGTTAAGTTCGTTAACCAGCCAAATCGTACAGGGTGTTCAATAAAGTATGACCTTTCATAATTTTTGTTCCTCAATATCTCAGACAAAACGGACCCAATTGAAATGAAATTTTGCATCCAAATGAAAGATGCTCTTAGTAAGCCTCATGCATCCCGACAGAGACCTATGGTCTTCATCAAACAGGCTTCTTAGTCCAGAAGGTCCCACCTGGTTCACTGATGGCTCTGTCACAGCAACAGGGTCTGGGGCCGGAATCGTGGGTCCTCACTTTAATCAGGCTATCCCTCTGGGGAAGGACTGTTCCATTGTGCAGGCTGAGCTATTTGCGGTTCTTGCATGCGCACTGGAAAACATTCGCAGGGGATACTCTGGCCAGCACATTTATATGTTGCGACAGCCAGGGAACTCTGAAATCTCTATCTGATGTTAGAGTTGACTCTCTTCTGGTAGAAGAATGCAGGAAAGCTCTGCGTGGGCTGGGCTCTGATAACTTTTTGAAAGTGGTCTGGTGTCCGGCTCATGCGGATATACCTGGTAACGTCAAGGCAGATGAACTGGCTAGGCGGGGAGCCGGATTAGCATTTGTTGGTCCGGAGCCTTCGCTGCCAATCTGTCGCACATCTGTCAGAAGTTTCTTCAGAACTGGCTGAACAGGGAATTTTCCTCGGAATGGAGCGCAGGGGTGGGCCTGAGGTGGTCGAGGATTCTCATTGAGAGACCGTCCTCGCGATCTGAGGTCAATAGGCTTCTGCTGCTGGAGAGGAAACAACTCAGTCTGGTGACTGGTGCATTGACTGGTCACCTGTTTAACAAGCATTTGAAGAGAATGGGATTGACGAGCTGCTCCCTATGCCGGTGGTGCAGGAGTACTGATGAACGGTTGAGCATATTTTGTTCAACTGTGAAAACCTTACTGAGTTAAGGTCAACACACCTAGGAAATCCAACACCTTCTATTCCTATGGTGAGAGGGACCACTCCTGGCAGGCTCGCGACATTTCTGTCTTCGTGTCTGAGGAGCTGAGTCTCTGTAGAATGATGCGGGTGAACAATGGGCCACTAGGCCTCAGTTCGGCCGGTAAGGCACCGCACAGAGAAGAAGAAGAAGAAGCCTCATGCAAAATTTTTTGACTATAGTCCTTGTTTATGTAACTCTAGTTGTCCAATGAAGTGTAGTTCGGGGAGTTAGCTCACAGAGGGTTTTGGTCAACTTCACTATTTGCTGTTATATATCCCCATCTTCGTCTACACTATTTAGCAACATTTGACTTAATTTGCGCGCAATGAATTCGTAGTAAAATTCAAATTGAATGTATGAATGGGCACATCTAACCAAAGCTCCCTCTGTGAGCTAACTCCCCGAACTACACTTCATTGGACAACTAGAGTTACATAAACAAGGCTATAGTGTAAACAGAACCATAGAAAATTCAAATATTGAAAAGAATATTCTTTATTTTTCCATAACAAGATATCCGATTCGAGTGAAACTTATTTTGTGAGTGAAGATGGATGTATTTTTCAACATTCAAATAAAGACGCTATTATTATTAAGATTAATATACTGAAAGTTCATGCGAAATTTCAAGGAGATCGCATTATCTGAACCATAAAAAATTCATTTGGAATATTTGAAAGAAGAATCTTCTACATATTTCCATAACAAGATATCCGATTTGTGTGCTTTTTATTTTGTATATGAAGATTGATATACTGAATGTTAATGCAAAATTTCAACAGGATCGTATCATCAAAACCATAGAATTCAATATTTTCAATTGTCAAGCTCTCACATATTTGAGTTTTAGAAGAATTTCCAGAATATTTTTCTTATCGTGTTGAGATTTTGCATTTATATATTAAGTATTAATCTCAAGTCTTATACAAAATTTTGAGGTAATAGCATTATTGCTCCACAAATAAATGAGCGCTCAAGAGGACCTACTCAGATCTTTCTTAAAAAATATCTTTTCTTTTCTGGTAAATTTAACAGTTTCTTTAGTATGAAATACATTATTTTGAAAACAGGTTTTTTTAAATTTTCTATTCTAAGGATTCCAACGCCTTTGTATCATTTTGAGCTGCTAAAGATGAAATTTTCACCCGAATACTCATTTAGAAATTTTCTTCATTTTTCTATAACTAAAGAACAATTTGACCGATTTTACTAATAAACAAACTTATCCAAGATATTCCAACCACTCATGCAAGAAAGCGTGAGTGAAGTTTACTATAGTCCGTTAACGAAAGATTAAGCCGTTGGTTGGCCATGGAAATTTGCTATATTCCACTGTGTATCCTTGAATTTTAGGTTATGTTGTTTATTTTCTTGTTAGATGATACGCAATGTTGTGAATATTGCATAGAGTTCTCTGATATCTCGCAAGCTCTTCGAACAGGGTCGGTTACATTTGGCAACGTTGACTTTATTTTACGTTATAACAGCGAATACTGCCAACTAAAGATAAATAAACAAACGCCTACTAGAGTCCGTTCACGAAAGTTTGAGCGCATAGTAGGCGTTTGATTATTTATCATAACGTAAAATAAAGTCAACGTTGCCGAATGTACACGGCCTCGTCCGACGAGGTTGCTAGTTAACAGAGAACTCTTTGCAATATTGACAACATTGCGTATCAATCTGACCAGAAAATAAACAACTTAACCTGAAAATTTAATATACACAGTAGGGGCGTTCGGCATCGACATCGGACGTGTCGGATCGATCTAAACCGTTCGTTTATTACATCCGGATTGGGGGGAATACACATCTGTACCGTTCGTCATAAAAATCTGAGCAATCGGACGTCGATCTTTTCGCTCGGTCTATTTCGACGGAGCAAAGCGATTATGTTTATTTTTTTTATATTTTTTTGTTTTATGTTGAGTTTCCCGATCCGACAACCGATAGATTGAAAAATTCTAACAGTTTTATTCTTCTGTTTTCATTTATTCATTAAAAACTCAATTAATTCATTAAAATTTTTCAATATAGCTATCGTAGTTATAAATGGGCAGGAGGAGATATTGCTTTCCCGTTTCTTTTTCGTGTAATTAATCAATTAATTGATCAGGATCTTTCGGTACATATCGGTTATTATATGTTCTGTGGGTACAACTATCGCCGTATTGAACGACCAGAAGGGGATATTGCATTACTCGTTTCTTTTGCATTCAGTGCCTTTGCCCTAATTATTTATTGAGATTTTTGGAAGAACTACTAAAAGGGTGAAAGTATCGTTAAAAGATGAGCATATTTCCCAAAATAGTGATCTTTGAAATCTCATAATCTATAAAAGTAGATCAGAGCAGTATGTTCTGTGGCAGATGCTCTGTACCGTTCGTTTATTCCCAGATATTTCAGATTTATCTGTACGATCTGTGGTCACGTGACTAAAAAATCCGTCCGCTCGCGGAGGTCAATGCCGAACGCCCCTATTGGAATATGCCAAATTGTCATGGCCAACCGACGGCTCAACTTTCGTGAACGGACTATATGCGCTCAAACTTTCGTGAACGGACTATAGCTCTAAAATAGACAGCCATTATTTGAATTGACTTTATTTGACAACAATTTAAATTGTTTTCAGTGCTGCCAACTCTTACGGCGCCTCCCAGTTATACCAAACGAATGTAGCAACACCACACATTCCAAACTACGAAGTACCCCCAGTAGCTCAGCAGGTTAACCAACAGAATAACGAGAACGAACCACAACCAGCTCCTGCGCAGGAACCGCAAAGAGATTTAGAAAACAACGAAAGAGATTGGTTAGACAATTTTTATGCGATAAGCAGGCTGCTAGTACTCTTCAGCGTTGTGTATTTCTACTCTAGCTTTTTGAGGTTCTTCCTAGTTCTTCTTCTGGGGTCCATTATGTATCTGTACCAAGTAGGCCTTTTCAGGAATGTGAATAATAATAACAATAATAATAATACGGTACCTGGAGACCCGGGGCGCCTCAGGAGGAACAGGCTCCTTCAAGATTCACTCTAGTATGGACATTTTTTACAACATTTTTTGCTCTTTGTTACCGGAAGTACCGAACGCTGTATGAAACTTTGGCCAGATGGAAAAGTTTATTTATTTCAATATAGTTTATTTGGAATGAGTAAATAATTGATTGTGAGAATCTCTGAATGCCTATAATGCTGTAGTGAATTTTTCAGTCATTATACAGGTTTTGTTCGTAGACGAATACAGAAATAGCAATGATGAAAATTCATTAAAATCATTTGCGTTATCGTTGATATTGTTGGTTTTCGAAGTGAAACATTAGATATAATTGATGATTTCCATGTGGAGTATTGTTCCTTATAGTTTGTTAGGATTGCTTGAAGGAACGTCCAAAATGTGAACATTTTTTTGTTGATAGCATGGTTCAGTGCGGGAGTGATGAATAACTTTTTAAATTTGTTTTCATAATAATATACTAGATTGTCCCGCTTTCAGAATAAGATTTCTCAATCAGTTTTTATCATATCAGGCCTAAAGTGATCCATTCTTTGTGTTGATAGAAGATTTCCTTAAATAATCAAAATGTAGACCAATCCTTTTTTTAAATGACAGTTATCCACATCACTTGATGGTGATAAGTGAAAAAAAATTATAGTAAAATGAAACCCATTGTAAAGGCAGAAAATAACAAAAATAGAAGGAAAAAAATTTACTGATAATCTAAGATCGGAAAAGTAGCAGGTGTTTGTTTTTCATTTTTTCTTATTTCAAAGAAATTTGTTTTATGGACTTTGGGGAAAACTTACCTTTTAAGTCCCAAACATACTGTAATTCTTTTATTCAAAATATTCATTTTTATAATTTTTTTTCTTAAGTAATACTTAAAAGTTCATGAGTGAATTCAATTCGAAGTAAACTATTCATTGAAGACTCATTTGATCTGTTAGATGTGATAACTCGTTACTATAACGGGGCTCGTATTTAGAAACGAGGCATCACAACTCAACCTTATTTTTGTACATATTCCACAAGCCCAGTGATGAGTACACTCCGCGAAATTACACAATTCTGAAGAGAAATTCCAGAAATTTAACATTTTGTATATTATATATATAAAAAACTGTACATATAAAAAATGGTATACCAATGAAAAGCATCTTTTGATTTGACGGTAGATGCTTTTATAATGAATTAACTAGAATCAGTTGAAATAAAGTAATTATTCGTTATTAATTTTTGTAAAACCTTTTATTCATGTATATCTATCATTAGTGTAATTGTTGGTTTTCTTGTATGATTATTTGTTGCTCTCTAATATTATGATGAGGATTTTTAAATCAATAAACTTGTTTAAATATAATCGTATTGTTCATTTTGTGTAAAATAACATATTATGAACAGTAGGTTCAGTATTTCCACCAAATAAATGTCAGAATGACGAGTCACACATTCCAAACTATGAAGTCCCCCCTGTAGCTCAGCAGGTTAACAAACAGAATAACGAGATAGGGATGGTCGAGTATTTACGTAACAGGTATTTGTAACAGGTATCGGTCGTGGAACAGTTGGAACAAGTATGGATTTCAAAAAATACCAGTTCCAAAAGTAACAGTAACACACTACACAAGTTACAGTTGTTACGCAGCATATTTGAAGAATATCTGTTCCATAGAACAGGTAGTTTTTTCCCCATGATCTGTTCCCACTACTGAATACGAGTATTATTGTAGAGACGTGTTACGGCGTACGATTACTCATAGTAAATGGCTCTGTTCACGAGAACCAGTATTTTTCAATCATCCCAAATTTTTATTCAAAATACAGTTATATTAACTGTGATGTGACGAATATGACGATAATGAAGAAATCAATTCGTATTTTCGGAGTAATATCGATCTTTTATCAGCTATGTGGTAATTTTCAAATATTTATTAAATAAATTGAATAGAAAATAAGCATAGTAAAAATCGATATTTGCGGGAAATGATCTAAAACAACTTGGTTCGGCTCGTTGATCAAGAATTCGAAATAAAAAGTATAATTATTGTAAACACTGAACACAAGACAAATTTAAGAGCTACCGAATTACCGATTTGAATTTTTCAGGTCTGTGGCATGATTATCTAAAAAAAAATATTATTTGAGACATTAAATTACACAAATTTCACTGTTTTAAAATACAGAAGAAAATACAAATGTACGACTTTCAGAGTATTTCTAATATATTCGAGAAATATCGGAACAGTCACAGTAATACTGGCTGTTACTATAAAGCTTAGGCACAATTTTGGGATAACAGTTACTCAGGTACTCGTTGGTATTTCTAAGGGTACGTGGAACATTGAGATCGAAAGCTGGACCTGGTACCAGGAACAACTATACCTTTTCAACTTCATTGAGACTAATCACATTCATATTGGGATTAAGCAAATTCAAAATGACATTAAGCAACTTCAAATGGTAAACACAATCGAATTGAAAATTAACACATTCAAAATGAGACTAATCAATCTCATATTGGGATAGACATTTCCACTTGAATTTGATACTGATACACAGGATGCGTAAGATTAGAGGGGGTGATTCCTCATATCATTTTATGAAAAAAGTTTCCATAAATAATGTAGGTCCTGAAATGCATTTTTTCCAAGATGAATGGTGTTGAAGTTTTACTTAAAAACTGAATAAAATATGTGTACACCGCTGAGATATTTCTTACAATTATTTTTGAATTCTTCGTTCAATTGTTAGTAAAACCTTCTACTTCTTGTTCGAGCGGGGCGCCGCTTTTATGTAAGAAAATTAAACATCTTTACACTTATTTATCGTCACTTTAACACATAGTATGAGGGCTCAACGTTGAGATGTTTTATTTTTTCTCTCATGAAACGGTGCCCCACAGGAAAAAACGGCAGAAAACATTTTTGTCACAAAAATTAAATTCAAATATGTATATTTGTTAGTTTGAAATATCTAGTGGCGTAGGTAGGTAACACATTATTTCGGCCAGTTTTTAAGTAAAATTTCAACACCCTGTATCTTGGAAACAATGTATTTCTGGACCTACATTTGTTGGAACTTTTTCTCATAAAATAATGTGAGAAATGACCCTTAAATCTTTCGCATCTATTCAAAAACCCTTCATATTGTCAAAATTATTTGTGTTCAGATAAATCTGCTTTTAAAACATCGCTGCTTCCGATTCTTTAATGTAACGCGACATAGTTTCTATGCAGAACCCACAAAATGATCTGATGAATACCTTCATTATTTGACAATATTTGGAATATCAAAGTCAGTGGAAATGTCAGTTCCCAATATGATAATGATTACTCCCATTTTGAATGTGTTTATTCCTTCCCAATTAGATTGTGTTTACCATTTTGAAGTTGGTTAATGTCATTTTGAATTTGTTTAATCTCAATTTGAATGTGATTAGTCTTATTTGAAGTTGAAAAGGTATAGTATTTTGAACAGGTATTTGTAACAGGTATGTCTCTGTCACAGTAACAGTCCGGAACTGTTACCGATAAAATATGGTATCAGCCATCCCTATAACGAGAATGAACCCAACCAGCTCCTGCGCAGGAACCGCAAAGAGATTTAGAAAACAACGAAAGAGATGTTAGATAATTTTATGCGTTTGATTTATCTCTACTCTACTAGCTTTTTGAGATTCTTCCTAGTTTCTTCTTCTGGGATCCATTATGTATCTGTACCAAGTAGGCCTTTTCAGGAATGTGAATAATAATAACAACAATAACAATACGGTACCTGGGGATCCTGGAGCGCCTCAGGAGAACAGGCTCCTTCACGATTTACTCTAGTATGGACATTTTTTACAACATTTTTTGCTTCTTTGTTACCGGAATACCAAACGCTGTATGAATGAATTTTGGCCAGATGGAAAAGTTTATTTATTTCAATATAGTATTATTTGGAATGAGTAAATCATTAATTTTGCAAAATCTCTGAATGCCTATAAATGCTGTAGTGAATTTTTCAGTCATTATACAGGTTTTTGTTCGTAGACGAATACAGAAATAGCAATGATGAAAAATCATTTGCGTTATCGTTGATATTGTTGGTTTTCGAAGTGAAACATTAGATATAAATTGATGATTTCCATGTGGAGTATTGTTCCTTATAGTTTGTTAGGATTGCTTGAAGGAACGTCCAAAATGTTGAACATTTTTTTGTTGATAGCATGGTTCGATGCAGGAGTGATGAATAACCTTTCAATTTGTTTTCATAATAGTATACTAGATTTGTCCCGCTTTCAGAATAAGATTTCTCAATCAGTTTTTATCTTATCTTATCAGGCCTAAAGTGATCCATTTTTTGTGTTGATAGAAGATTTGCTTAAATAATCAAAATGTAGACCAATCCTTTTTTTAAATGACAGTTATCCACATCACTAATTCATATAGACCAGGTCAAAATCCTTTTAAAATGGTGATAAGTGAAAAAAAAATTATAGTGAAATGAAACCCATTGTAAAAGGCAGAAAATAACAAAAATGGAAGGAAAAAATTTACTTGCGATCTAAGATCGGAAATAGTAGCAGGTGTTTGTTTTTTTTATTTTTTTTTCAAGTAAATCAGTTTTATAGACTTTGGGGAAAACTTACCTTTCAAGTCCCAAACATACTGTAATTTTTTTATTCAAAATATTCATTTCTATAACGTTTAACAACTTAAAACGAATAACTATCATAATTTTTTTTCTTAAGTAATCGACCCTGGTCTAATACTTAAAAGTTCATGAGGGAATTCAATTCGAAGTAAACTTCATTGAAGACTCATTTGATCTGTTAGATGTGATAACTCGTTACTATAACAGGGCGCGTATTTAGAAACGAGGCATCACAACTCAACCTTATTTTTGTACATATTACACAAGCCCAGTGATGAGTACACTCTGCAAAATTATACAATTCTGAAGAGAAATTCCAGAAATTTAACATTTTGTATATTGATATATATAAAAAAACTGTACATATAAAAAATTGTATACCAATGAAGCATCTTTTAGTTCGACAGTAGATGCTTTTATAATGAATTAACTAGAATCAGTTGAAATAAAGTAATTATTCGTTTATTAATTTTTGTAAAACCTTTTATTCATGTATATCTATCATTAGTGTAATTGTTGGTTTTCTTGTATGATTATTTGTTGCTCCTAATATTATGATGAGGACATTTAATCAATAAACTTGTTTAAATATAATCATATTGTTTCATTTTGTGTAAAATAACATATTATGAACACTAGGTTCAGTATTTCCACCAAATAAATGTCAGAATGACGAGTCACACATTCCAAACTATGAAGTCCCCCCTGTAGCTCAGCAGGTTAACCAAAATAACGAGAATGAACCACAACCAGCTCCTGCGCAGGAACCGCAAAGATTGGTTAGATAATTTTTATGCTTTGTGTATTTCTACTCTAGCTTTTTGAGGTTCTTCCTAGTTCTTCTTCTGAGATCCATTATGTATCTGTACCAAGTAGGCCTTTTCAGAAACGTGAATAATAATAACAACAATAACAATACGGTACCTGGGGATCCTGGAGCGCCTCAGGAGGAACAGGCTCCTTCACGATTTACTCTAGTATGGACATTTTTTACAACATTTTTTGCTTCTTTGTTACCGGAAGTACCGAACGCTGTATGAAATTTTGGCCAGACGGAAAAGTTATTTATTTCAATATAGTATTATTTGGAATGAGTAAATGATTAATTTGTGAGAATCTCTGAATGCCTATAAATGCTGTAGTGAATTTTTCAGTCATTATACAGGTTTTTGTTCGTAGACGAATACAGAAATAGCAATGATGAAAATTTATTGAAATCATTTGCGTTATCGTTGATATTGTTGGTTTTCGAAGTGAAACATTAGATATAAATTGGTGATTTCCATGTGGAGTATTGTTCCTTATAGTTTGTTAGGATTGCTTGAAGGAACGTCTAAAATGTTGAACATTTTTTGTTGATAGCATGGTTCGATGCAGGAGTGATGAATAACCTTTTAAATTTATTTTCATAATGAAATACTAGATTTGTCCCGCTTTCAGAATAAGATTTCTCAATCATTTTTTATCATATCAGGCTAAAGTGATCCATTTTTTATTTTGATAGAGATTTGCTTAAATAATCAAAATGTAGACCAATCTTTTTTTTAAATGACAGTTATCCACATCACTCTATTCATATAGACCAGGTCAAATCCTTTTAAAATAGAGATAAGTGAAAAAAAATTATAGTAAAATGAAACCCACTGGATAAGGCAGAAAATAACAAAAATAGAAGGAAAAAAATTTACTGGCGATCTAAGATCGAAAGTAGTAGCAGGTGTTAGTTTATTTTTTTTATTTCAAGGAAATTTGTTTTATGGACTTTGGGGAAAACTTACCTTTTAAGTCCCAAACAAACTGTAATTCTTTTATTCAAAATATTCATTTTTATAATTTTTTTTCTTAAGTAATCGACCCTGGTCTAATACTTAAAAGTTCATGAGTGAATTCAATTCGAAGTAAACTATTCATTGAAGACTCATTTGATCTGTTAGATGTGATAACTCGTTACTATAACAGGGCTCGTATTTAGAAACGAGGCATCACAACTCAACCTTTTTTGTACATATTCCACAAGCCCAGTGATGAGTACACTCCGCAAAATTACACAATTCTGAAGAGAAGTTCCAGAAATTTAACATTTTGTATATTATATATATAAAAAAACTGTACATATAAAAAATTGTATACCAATGAAGCATCTTTTAATTCGACAGTAGATGCTTTTATAATGAATTAACTAGAATCAGTTGAAATAAAGTAATTATTCGTTATTAATTTTTTGTAAAACCTTTTATTCATGTATATCTATCATTAGTGTAATTGTTGGTTTTCTTGTATGATTATTTGTTGCTCCTAATATTATGATGAGGACATTTATCAATAAACTTGTTTAAATATAATCATATTGTTTCATTTTGTGTAAAATAACATATTATTTCATAGTAACATAGTATTTCCACCAAATAAATGTCAGAATGACGAGTCATGATTCGCTTTACAAAGTGATAGTTGACGAGAAAAGATTTGGAGAGACAAGGCAGAATAGAGCGACTCAATTTTGCCTGGGAAGTTGCGCCCTTTTTTTAGGCGGATCGATAATGTGCTGGAGGGGTATAATTTAAGTCGCTTTACCCATCTTTTTATCGTTGAACTGAGCGCACAATGACTATCTACGTAGAAAACATCATTGAAACAATCATTGTAATTTGTGAGAATCTCTGAATGCCTATGCATGCTGTAGTGAATTTTTCAGTCATTATACAGGTTTTTGTTTGTAGACGAATACAGAAATAGCAATGATGAAAATTCATTAAAATCATTTGCGTTATCGTTGATATTGTTGGTTTTCGAAGTGAAACGTTAGATATAAATTGATGATTTCCATGTGGAGTATTGTTCCTTATAGTTTGTTAGGATTGCTTGAAGGAACGTCCAAAATGTTGAACATTTTTTTGTTGATAGCGTGGTTCGATGCAGGAGTGATGAATAACCTTTTAAATTTGTTTTCATAATAATATACTAGATTTGTCCCGCTTTCAGAATAAGATTTCTCAATCATTTTTTATCATATCAGGCCTAAAGTGATCCATTTTTGTGTTGATAGAAGATTTGCCTAAATAATCAAAATGTAGACCAATCCTCATTTTAAATGACGGTTATCCACATTACTTATTCTTATAGACCAGGTCAAAATCTTTTTGAAATGGTGATAAGTGAAAAAAAAATTATAGTAAAACGAAACCCATTGGAAAAGGCAGAAAATAACAAAAATGGAAGGAAAAAATTTACTTGCGATCTAAGATCGGAAATAGTAGCAAGTGTTTGTTTTTTAATTTTTTTTTCAAGGAAATCAGTTTTATAGACTTTGGGGAAAACTTACCTTTCAAGTCCCAAACATACTGTAATTTTTTCATTCAAAATATTCATTTCTATAATGTTTATCAACTTAAAAACGAGTAACCATCAAATTTTTTTTTCTTAAGTAATCGACCCTGGTCTAATACTTAAAAGTTCATGAGTGAATTCAATTCGAAGTAAACTTCATTGAAGACTCATTTGATTCGTTAGATGTGATAACTCGTTACTATAACGGGGCTCGTATTTAGAAACGAGGCATCACAACTCACCTTATTTTTGTACATATTCCACAAGCCCAGTGATGAGTACACTCCGCAAAATTATACAATTCTGAAGAGAAATTCCAGAAATTTAACATTTTGTATATTATATATATAAAAAAACTGTACATATAAAAATTGTATACCATGAAGCATCTTTTGATTCGACAGTAGATGCTTTTATAATGAATTAACTAGAATCAGTTGAAATAAAGTAATTATTCGTTATTAATTTTTTGTAAAACCTTTTATTCATGTATATCTATCATTAGTGTAATTGTTGGTTTTCTTGTATGATTATTTGTTGCTCCTAATATTATGAATGAGGACATTTAATCAATAAACTTGTTTACTATAGTCATATGGTTTCATTTTGTGTAAAATATCATATTATGAACACTATGTTCAGTATTTCCACCAAAAAATGTCAGAATGACGAGTCATGATTCGTTTACAAAGTGATAGTTGACGAGAAAAGATTTGGAGAGAAGGCAGATAAGTCGCTTTATCCATCTTTTTCTTACGTAGAAAAAACATTGAAACAATCATTGTTCCACTTCGCAACAAATTCGGGGATAATTCATCTACATATAAGGATTCTAAGGCCTCCTTCATAATGGAGCGGTGAGCAAAGCAGTGAGGAGATCTCTCTCATATAAAAGAGTTGGCTGTTCATAGTAGAGCAGCGAGGTTCTCACAAAATGTCTTCGAAAATAAATATGAGGTATTCTTCAACAGAAAATTTGGTATTTGATGAAAAAACAGAAAATTAGTTGAACTAGAAACTGGAATGGGGAATTTCACCTCCTTTTGGGAATAACAATAGTTATTTTCTACAAGCGTGCACTTCATTCTCTTTCCCGCACGTATTTCAATTCGTAAAGAGTCACATTCCAAATAGTGTGGGAAAAACCCCTGCTATTCCATTACCGCACGCAAATGCGTGTGGTAATGGATTAGCAAGGGTTTTTCTCGCACGCTTTTTCTAAAGAATAAACTGAATAATGATATATCTCTATGCCACCGACGACGTTACTATGGAAACGGCATGTAAATAAGACTTGTCAGAGACTTTTGTCATTCATGTGTATTTAGAATGATCAATTCACATTTGATCTCTGTGTGTTGAAATCGATCTCGTATAAGCGCTTGTAGAAAAATATTGTTCCTAACTCGTGCGGAAAGTGTTTTTCCCGCACTCAACTGCTTACCCAAACTCCGCTTCGCGTTGGGTAACGGCAGTTTCGTGCGGGAAAATATCACTTGCACTTGCAATCGCACTTGTTAGGAAATAGTTATTTTCCTAACAAGTGCGGAAAGTGAGTTTGGGTAAGCAGTTGAGTGCGGGAAAAACACTTTCCGCACGAGTTAGGAACAATATTTTTTCTACAAGCGCTTATACGAGATCGATTTCAACACCAGATCAAATGTGAATTGATCATTCTAAATACACATGAATGACAAAAGTCTCTGACAAGTCGTTATTCGTTATTATCACACGCATTTGCGTTATTCTTTAGGAAAAGCGTGCGAGAAAAACCCTTGCTAATCCATTACCACACGCATTTGCGTGCGGTAATGGAATAGCAGGGGTTTTTCCCACACTGTTTGGCAATGTGACTCTTTACGAATTGAAATACGTGCGGGAAAGAGAATGAAAGTGCACGCTTGTAGAAAAAATCAATTATTTCTCATTTTCCCTATTTGATTTCATCCCCGAAGCACAGAGTTAGTTTAGTTTAAAAATGGGTTACAGTTCACTGCGACCTCAAGGTCTATTGTGTCCCCTTACAGCTGTTCTGGCCACACCCTTCACAGCTCGCCTTCCAATTCCAGAGATCCAATGAAATCTAATATCTCTGAAGGCTTCAACGAGGCTAGTTCCTCACTCTTGCAATTTTCTCGCCCAAGGCATTCTCTCCTTAGGCTCGCAATCCCAAAGCATTCCGTGAATAGGTGAATGGGGGGTTTCTTCCTCCTCCCCACAGAACCTACACTCGTCAGTGTCCGACAATCCCATCCTCAACAGGTGCTTCCTGAGGCGACAGTGTCCTGTAAGAAAGCCAGTGAGGAGGTGTAATTGTTTCTTACCAGGTCCTGATATCTTTTGTAACTTAGTGGAATGATCCATTCCTGGGAATTCCGCCAGAGTTTTTCCCTCTAGGCTTTCTCCTTCTCCAGAGAACTCCTTCTTATAGGTACATTTAAAGAGGGGTTACAGTTCACTGCGACCTTAAGGTCTATTGTGCTATAGGTACATTTACCTATACCACAGAAGGGTTCTGGGCCAATGAGGGATATTCTTGCGCCCTCTTTGGCAAGTGTATTGGCTTCTTGGTTTCCTTCGATTCCCGAATGGCTGAAAACTCAGATCAAAAAAACCTTATTTTTCTTACCTACCTCATTGAGTTTGTTCCAGCTCTCCCAGATCATCTTTGAGTTGATGACGTAGGAGCTCAGTGCTTTAATAGCAGCTTGACTATCTGAATGTATGGCTATATCGCCCTTCTGATAGTTTTTTTCTAGATTTATATCTATACATCTTTCAACATCTAAGATTTCCGCTTGAAAGCTCATACAGGAGCCTAGAGATAGTGCACACTTGGTACTTGGCCCATACATCCCAGCGCCAGCTCCTGTAGAGGTTTTGGAACCATCTGTATACCATTTTACGGTATTTTCTTGGAGGTTATAGTCGGTGTATTCCCGTTCCCATTCCTCTCTTTTACTTACCAATGTCCTGAAGTTTTTCTCAGTGTTTACTTTCTTGATCATTACATCACTAGGGAGGATCGCAGATGAGATGTAGTTGTTCAGAGAGGACCACTCTCATTCTAAAGCACAGAGTAACAAAGATTCCTATCAAATATATGGCAATTGAAATAATGGAAAATATTCACCTCATTTCCAGGTCATAGATTGTTTATTTCTGGAGAAATCTAGGGAATCAAGAGTTTCAAAGATGTGTGTATTTCATTGCCTCTTGCACCATTCAAAGAAATATATCGTTTCAACTTATTATTTTATTATTGAAATAACATAAGAATAACATATGTACAATAAACTACTCCAAAAGAAATCTAGTTAAATAAAATCATCATTTCACTTCAACTACTCATCGAGTGAATTGAAATTCAATATATTCCATTCATCGTTCATCTTTTGTATAGATAGGTAATGTAAAAAATAGATTTTAGTAAACCTCACACATTATACAATCTTCGAAATTGTTTTGATAAATTCATTATTCCTGAACACAAAATTAGGACTAAGTGATTTCACAAGGAAGATAAACCCCATATATTTACATACCATCTTATAGATTATTGTGTGAGATTCAAATTGATAGATGAATTGATTTGCCGCTTACAGTGCTTGCTATTAATCATTATGCGGCTGCAACAAACTTTCAATATTACGTGGCAATATACAAGCTGTAATCCTTCTACAAATTGGTAAAAAACAATTGTATTAAACAGGGGATTTAAAATTCCATTATTCAACTGAGTAAGTAAGTCATTAAGATATAAGTAAAAAGAGTTGCACAATATTAACAATTTTTGTGTCGCTATTCAAAAAAGGTTTTACATATTGTATATTCCTAAAGTTTCGTTTTACACAACTCATCTGAAAAATTCATCCATGTGTATAGTTTCATTTGATAGAACTCATAGCATAATCGAATATAAAATAGACTTCATAAAATATTCATTTCTTGACAACAATTTTATCACACAAAATATCAAAAAGACAATCAAATGACTCATTATAATTAAAACCAATGTATTTTCCTCCTGAATTCGAATAGGTGGACGATGTTTGTTGCTCTGATAAAATAAACAGCACTTTCACACTGCGATTGAAAAATATGCTTTTCATGTGCGCCTACAGTTCTTGCACTCTCAAATAAATCTATTCAGCAAATAATAATAACCAGAAGTGAATAAGCATTTTGAGATCTAGAAAATGACTTATTTCACCATTAATCATGATACATGTAATTTTTTATAATAATAATTAAGTGGTGATGTCATGAGACAATTCTCATGAAAACATCGAAATAAAACATTATCGAGTTTGCAAAAGCTAATATAAAATATCGTAATTTGAAAGTAGAAGATTCTGGCCTGTTTGAAAAATTTTACAACGTCAATTTCTATATAAGTTCTATAATTTACTTAAAATTTAGAGATATTCAACTTATCTAACGAAATTTGAAATTTTTTTACAATTATGTATGTAAATACATTAAAATAATCACCATTACTAAATCAAATTTTGTCTTCATTATTATATTTCCCGATTTTGGAAACAATAAGCAAAAAATAAATTCAGTGACAGTGAAGGATTATAATATACAGGGTGGCCGGACGATTGACGTCAATAAAAAAAAACAGGTTCCTCATGTCATGGGGTATTCGAATCACCCCCATGTATGTTATCCGATTTTTCCCGGTTTCCGAGTTATGATTTTTTTTATGAAATCTGAGAATTTTCAACTTGAATATCTTCGAATTTTTTTTTAAAGAAAAGTAAAAGACTTTTCTGATATTTTTTGTTGTAAATAGATCGCCATGAAACTTTTATACATAAAATAACCAGCATCGTAAATTTGATAAAAATTATGGAAATGTTGGTCTCAAGTGAGAAAGTTACGTATTTTCGATCATGATCTAAATTTTCAAATTTGAATTAAAAATAAACAGGTTACTTCATGGTTTCTTAGTAGGCTTAAAAACTGCGCTCAACACTCAGCTTTCAGAATCATTAATAAAAAATGGTACTCATCAGTCTACTTTTGCTAGAATTAGCCTTCAAGTCAGCGAGGTGGAAAAATCAAAGAACTAGACGATTACTCAAAATTTATTTTTTGCCATTTTGAGATTTTTCTGATCCAGCTATGATAGAAAATGCTGAAAATTAATAAAAATTAGCTTTATAAGAAAAGTTTTAGATAGAAAAAGAAAAAGTATGGCAATAAATCACACATCATGTAGATAAAAGAAAGTTATTTATAAAATTTACAATAGGTTTTCAAAAAGGCCAACTCCAGCCTCAATACACATGCTACACCTTCCCAAAATTTATTTATTCATTTATTTTTTTTATTGTAATTTTTATAAATAATTTTTTTTATCTACATGATTGTGATTTATTGCCATACCTTTTTCTTTTTCTTATCCAAAACTCTTCTCCTAAAGCAATTTTCAGCATTTTCTATCATAACTTGATCAGAAAAATCTTAAAATGGCAAAAAATAATTTTTGAGTAAACGTCTAGTTTTTTGATTTTTTCCACCTCGCTGACTTTGAAGGCTAATTCTAGCAAAAGTAGACTGTTGAGTACCATTTTTTATTAATGATTCTGAAAGCTGAGTATTGAGCGCAGTTTTTAAGCCTACTAAGAAACCATGAAGTAAACTGTTCACATTTTTAATTCAAATTTGAAAATTTAGATCATGATCCAAAATACGTAACTTTCTCACTTGAGACCAACATTTCCATAATTTTCATCAAAGTTACGATGCTGGTTATTTTATGTATAAAAGTACAATTCATGGCGATCTATTCACAACAAAAAAATATCAGAAAAGTGTTTTACTTTTCTTTAAAAAAAATTTTGAAGATGTTCAAGTTGAAAATTCTCAGATTTCATAAAAAAAATCATAACTCGGAAACCGTGAAAAATCGGATAACATACATGGGGGTGATACGAATACCCCATGACATGAGGAACCTGTTTTTTTTTTATTGACGTCAATCGTCCGGCCACCCTGTATAAACAATTGAAGAAGAATCACAGTTGAGATGATAAAAAGACCGAAAATGACACTGACATCTTCTCGATTATAATTCTTTCAAAGTCGAAAAAGACATACATCTTTTCAATCTTAAATCGGAACAAACTTGGGTGAATCGATAATATGATAAAAACAAGATTTTCTGCAACTTCAGAGGTCATTGAAAAAATTGTAATTACGATATTTTAGGACCGTGAGATCTCACACGAATGAAATACCTATTGAATATTAAAAACTACAACGAATAACAAGGCAATTTTCGAGAACACAAGGTATCCAACAAAAATGCAAGAAATTATTGTAGGAAATGCATCAGAAAATTAAAGAACCAAATGCTCCAAGTCAGATGCAAAAGATAATGAAAATTCGAATTCATCTATAGTTGTAAAAATAGAGAGAGAAATATACAAAATAAATTATTTTCGCTATAAACGAGGTTTTTATTAAATTTCTTTGTTTGACAACATTGGTAAAACAAAGGCATAAAAAATTTCTTGAAATCTTCAGTCCATAACAACTAATACTTTCTGGATATTCTTATTGAGTTTTAAGCTTTCAAATAAAATATTTTGTTTTCAGAAAAGAATCGAATAAATATCCTAAACATTGTGTTACATTTTCAGTTGATAAAATTCAAAAATACATCTCCCTCAAAATTCTATTCTTCGATGGATCGAATCATCCCAGGGTTAATTTTTGGAACCTCTGTAAGTTTTACTACAACTACGGATGAATCCAATTTTTCTCCTAATGCACCTTTTCCTATTCGGAACATGTTGGAAACACAACCGTTTTAATTGGACGACTTGCTCAACAGTTGTGAATAGCAGTTAGCCAAAGTTTGGATCAAATAATCATTAACCGTAACAAACGTATGTAGTGCATAAACACCACCATGTAAGAAAGTTGGTAAATATTTGAATTTTGAGGTCCAGCAGATATTATCTAGATTTTGTGTGTCATCATATTCATTTAATCCTTCTGAATAACATCAGTGAATCCAATTGATGGCGGTCTGTCTTAGATTAGAAAAATGGGCCCCCTAAGTTTGAAAAAAATTCCATCTTTACGTCAAGTTCTCCACTACAAGCACACATAATTACTGTTCCAATTCAGTCTATAAATCACCTTTGAACTTTTACACATCAATACGATTAGTTTCATTTCAGGTATATCCAATAATTAATGCAAAAACATCGCAATTCTAGGGGTACCACGTATACCCAAATTCTAGGGAGGTCTACCATTTTTAATGGTACGTTTGGCACTGCCGCATATTCTTTCAGGCGAATATGATGCGATGCCTTTGCGTAATTCACGCTATCATTTAATATGTCACTCGGCGAGGGACTGAGCAGTGTTGCCAAATTTACCATGAAGAATTCGTACTTCTAGAATTTCAATATTTTTACATAAATTATTGAATATAGCTGAAACAAAACTAAGGAATCGTTATAGTAAATGTGCCAGCGCCTGTTTCTCATAATTATTACTAACAATCTGAATATTTGTGAGTAGCTTCATTTTGACGGGACGCCAAACTTTTTCCTCTACGAAAATTCTCGATAGTGAGGGCTAATACAGTATGAGACGTCGAACGTGTTAAATGGGTGAATGTTCAAATTTTATTACTAACAGCTACAGCTAAATCTTGAAACAATTTTTATTACAAATTAAAAACAATAATTGTCCTACAAAAATGATGATTCTATCAGTGTCCCCCACTCCCAAAATATATCAACAACTAGGTCTAAAAAAATTATTACTAACCGGCTGATTTTTTCACTGTTGCTTAGCAAATATTTCCTTTATGAACTGGTCACATTGTCCTACAAATTGAGTGGTACGTTTTTCCAGTCCTACGCTTGGAAATTGTCAATTGTTAGTTATCATTTTAAATTGTTGGTTCTGTGGAACAATTTCTGAGGTAGGACTGGAAAATCGTTCCACTCAATTTGTAGGAAATGTGACCAGTACATAAAGAAAATATTTGCTAAGCAACAGTGAAAAAATCAGCCGGTTAGTAATAATTTTTTTAGACCTAGTTTTTGATATATGTTGGGAGTGGGGGACACTTTGATAGACTCATCATTTTTGTAGGACAATTATTGTTTTCAATTTGTAATAAAATTGTTTCAAGATTTAATTTATAAAGTAGCTGTTAGTAATAAAATTTGAACATTCACCCATTTAACACTTTTGACGCCTCCATACTGTATTAGCCCTCACTATCGAGAATTTTCGTAGAGGAAAAAGTTGGGCGTCTCGTCAGAATGAAGCTACTCACAAATATTCAGATTGTTAGTAATCATTATAAAAAACAGGCGCTGGCCCATGGACTATTATGTGATAGTTCCAAATTAATTTAAGACTAAATTGGAACAGTAAAACTGTGTGTTTATAGTGGAAAAAGTGACGTGAAGATGGAACATTTTTGGAACTCTGGGGGCCCATATTTTCTACACTTAATCAGACAGCCACCCGTTGGTTTCAATAAAGTTGTTCAGAAGTTCTAAATGAACATAATGACCCCAAAACCTGGTCGATATCCGATGGACCCGAAAATTCAAATCCTTACAAAAAGTTTATTTTTATCCAGAGCGTAACATTTCCATTCCACATCAATTCAGGTAGAAACAAAAAAATTATCAACAAACCTTATCATTATCTCCTGAACAAAGTAAAGGCATAACCGGCGATCATTCATTGTGTATCGTCCCTGATCAGTTGTTAAATCTTCCACACTGTCTTCAAAGATCTCCTGAACTTCGCGGCAAATGACGGTTCACCTCACAATCCATCTATTTTTGGCAGTCAGCAACAGCGACAACTCGCTAGTGGATTCGTCGAAAAGTGTGGCAACGTCGCTGATGGACCATACTGCGGTCACTGCTCGAGGATCTCTGATAGGGAGGTGAAGGCACATGCGCCCAGACCGCTGGTCGACATCAGACGCACCAGTTCTTGCGCGTGCGCCACTGCGACCTCCAGTGGCGGCCGTCGAGGTTTATTATTTGATTCTGTCGTAATAAAATAATGATGAAGAAAAATTTGAGATAAGATCTGAAATCTGAATAGGTGCTTTTGAGCGCTCGTTCGTTGGTGAAGCAATCAGACTATTACCTCACAATTTTGTAATGGACTCCAGATTGATACAGGGTCTCTATAAATGATTGTAACAGCGCAGTTGGCTTTGGATTATTTTCATTTGGCTGCTTCCTATGCAAACCACAAAATTCTGTGATCATTCTATGCTCTGATTGGTATTCTGTAATTCAAAGCCAACTGCGCTGTTACAATCATTTATAAAGACCCTGTACTAACTATATGAATGCAAAATCTCGGCATGATCGGAATTATATTCTTGAAATCATACAAAAAATGAAATTTGTTGAACATCGATAACTAAAAATATCAAATTTCTATGGTTCTGATTTCACAATACAGTGGAACTTCCCTATAACGAAAGTCTCTATGTAACGAATTTCATACAAGACATTGCACCTTGAATCGAAATTCCATGTTGAAAACACCCTCTAAAACGAAGTAAATTCTCTCTATAACGAAATATTCAAAAAACATCACTCTTGGAATGGGTATTGGTAAGAAGGCACACCTAAGGGTGGGTTTTTCCGAAATTTTTTCCGGACGTACGTAATAAATCCCGACATTGAACTAAATCATTACGGCGGGCATAGAGATCCTTCTGAAACAGTTCTAAATACACCCCTGGCTGTTTGGTTTCAATCTAACCATTACGCTAGTGTGAAAGTTGTGCGAAAATGTCTAAAAGGAAGTGCTAAAGTTTGAATGATAAACTCAAATTTATCAGTGAAGTCGACCGAGACATTGCCGACTATAGAAACAAATGTTCTGTATAACGAATTTTTTTTGCGGATTTAGCGCTTTCGTCAAGTTCCACTGTATATGAATGCAAAATATCCGCACGATCGGAATTATATTTCGGAAATTATTTAAATAATTAAATATGTAAAAAGTCGATAACTAAAAATATCAAAGTTCTATGGTTGAGATTTCAAAATCCTTTTGAAAATTTGAGTATTCACTTACTTCTCCAATTTGAATTATTAAATTCGATTTTATTTCAATCGAAAGTTTTTCATTGGAATATTAGAATTTTACGATATACTAGTTCTCCAAAAACTTCTAATAGGCCAAGTTGGGAGGAAAACCCTGCCATTCTGATGAAATATTATTCATTATGATTATTCCACTTTTTTGTCAATGTCTACTAAGAAAAAAACACTGCCTGAATACTGTTTTTTTATATTAATCAAGTTTAGGATTGAAATACTCACCTAAAATAGCTGAATTGAGGGAAGCACATATGTTTTCTCTCTCCGATGCACGTAACTGCCATCCAACAGGACTTGTCCAAGGATTTGAATATGCTAATAAACTAAAGCATCCTAAAAATAATTCTATATATAATTCGACTTATCAAGTAATGCATGTTTAAATGATTCTATTATTCTATACTGTCAAAGTAAAAAGTGAGTAAAATGGTTGACACTCACTTGGGCTAATAGTCCAAGTGAAAACTTGTCTACGCATGCTCCCAACACAGGTGAGAACGATGGACCATTATGAAGTTAAGTTACCCTGGCTTTGACAGGTAAACGGCATTAAAGGGGTGCAAATACTGATCTAAATTCGTCAAATTTAAAGTGTGATTTTTTGGTATTACCTCAGAATATCATTGAAAATCACGTCATTAATTGCCAGACACTTACTATAGTGGCAACCCTTGCCAGACACCCTTAATGTTCATTAAATTATATGTAATTCTACTTACGTTATAGTATGAAAGCTGATTTTTATATATAATACTTGGGTAATAATTAGATAATGTTTCCTCATTAGCCAGACATTTTTGATAGTGCCAACCCTTTGCCACACAAGCATATAGTTTAGCTGCAGGTGCGAGCGCAAGACAGTATATATGAGTGGTGTGAGTGAGACGGCATGATTATAATGACGTATGCAAATAAATTTTTTGGTACAGATTTATATAACTAATCATTTAAGTGAATCTCAAAAACATCTGAAGAAAAGGCATTCGATGCTGCAACTAAATAAAATTGTTGAAAATTTTAATTTATTCTTTTAACATTTAATTTAGTTGTAGCATGTCTTTTCTTCAGATGTTTTTGAGATTCACTTAAATGATAGTTATATAAATCTGTACCAAAAATGTATTTGCATACGTCATTATAATCATACCATCTCACTCGCACCCACTCATATGTACTGTCTTGCGCTCGCCCCTGCACCTAAACTACATGCTTGTCTGGCAAAGGGTTGGCACTATCAAAAATTCTGGCTAATGAGGAAACATTATCTAATTATTACCCAAGTATTATATATAAAAATCAGCTTTTATACTATAACGTAAGCAGAATTACATATAATTTAATGAACATTAAGGTGTCTGGCAAGGGGTTGTCACTATATTAAGTGTCTGGCAATTAATGACGTGATTTTTAACGATATTCTGAAGGTAATACCAAAAAATCACACTTTATTATTTGACGAATTTAGATCAGTATTTTACACCCCTTCAATACCGTTTACCTGCCAAAGCCAGGGTAACCCAAATTTCATAATGGTCCATCGTTCTTACCTGTGTTGGGAGCATGCGTAGACAAGTTTTCAGCTTTTATAAAATAACGAAGGTCTGGGGTTCACGGGCTCTTGCTCTATAAGAGGCGCATCAAGATCCGAATTGTAAGACGCGAGACAGGTTAAACTCGTACTTGGAATAAGCGAAGCGCTCGAAAGGAACGCCTCATTTTCTGCCGGAGAAGTTTGCATTGAATCAAATTGACACTCGCTCATCTAGGCGCGCGAAAGAAGAGCGGAGAAGATCCTTGGGGCATTTGCGTGTCAAATTTCTCGAGACGGCTTGCGGCAAAGGTAATAAAAAATTATTGCAGCCTGGAGATAGGGGGAATTTCTTCCGATGACTGCTCGACGCATCGCCTAGCCCACTGCGTGGACCTCGGCGAAATAACGCTTCGGTTCTCGTCGCGCCTCTTGAGTTGAACCCAAGTGAGCGTCGTCCTAAACTTTAGCCCCTCCCCTCCATAGAACATTCGTTAGTATCGGTCGGACGTTTTCGGACAATAAACATACACTGCCTCGTTCACTATAGAGAGGTCGTAGCGATAGAAAGGGCAAAGAGGTTACTTAACTTCATACTCTCCTGAAATAGACCTTACAGTCCGTTCACGAAAGTTTGAGGCCGCCCGTTGGCCATGACAATTTGGCATATTCCACTGTGTATATTAAAATTTTAGGTTATGTTCTTTATTTCTTGTCAGATTGATACGCAATGTTGTCAATAGGTCATAGAGTTCTCTGATAACTCGGAACTCGTCGGACGACGCCGGGTACATTTACAACGTTAACTTTGCTTTGCGCTCAATAATACGTAAACGGAGTATAGATATAAGAACGAGATACTACAGTAATAACAAAAAATTCATAATAATCTATATTAACAAAACAGGATCTACAGTTACCGTCAAAATGCCATATCTTTCAAAAGACTGCACCAAATTGGATAATTCTTTTTTTGTTGTGTTCATAATTGCCAGGGCAAGGTTTATGTAAGAAATTATTTCCAAAAGTGAAGTTACATCAAGTGGCATAACTTGGTTTTCCGAGTCAGGTAGTATTCAGTAAATATACTAACCTCCAACATTTTCTGATTAGTTTCATTTACTACTTTATCAGCTGTTAACCTTTGGCTCAGACTGTACAGTTCTCTGCCGAATTCTAATATTCTCTCTACCTCTGGTTGTGTACAAGCCTTTTTACTACAGGGTTCATCCACATCTGCAACACAGCGACATTAAGAGTTTATTAGTTTATCAATGAGAGCAATAAATTGGTCCAAGTGCAGAAAGGTAGTCGCTCACCCATATCTTCATCGTCGTTATTATCACAGGTATGACTAACGTCTTGAGAATCATCAATATGGCTATTTCCATTCTGATATCCATTTGTGCTGACACTTGTCTTTGTTATACAATCACCATGTCCGTTCTGTGACTCCTCGGTCACGTCCATTTCAATATCATTGTTACCTATTACAGCATCATCTGGATAGTTCCCTTTATGAAAAGTATTAGTCTGATTCATGGCTGAAAGAACAGAGAATATTTTTCAATTTAATTAATTAAACAAGATTTATTTCTTTTGATTTTAGCTGTTTGCCAAAATGAATGTCGTAATGAATTAAGGTTAAGTGCTTGTGTTGAGCCCAACGATAAGCAACTGGATTCAATCAGTTACGTGGCACGTAAATCTCTTGAATATACAACTGTTCAACTGAACGGAAAAATTCTCTGTCTGATGCATTGTATATCGTATCACATGGGCTGAAAAGTCCTGGGCCTAACACATAGATGGCGCAAGTTTTAGTGCAGTCACTTTTTTTTTCAGTAAAACTAACCTTCAAAAGAAAGCTGTTAAATTTCATGACATTCTATTCATTAGTTTGTGAGTTATTGTGTTAAGAGTTTTTTTTCATTTCAATGCTATGGATCAAAAACAATTTCGTGTTTTAGTTTTACACTGCTTCTTGATGGGAAAAATACCGTTCAAGCGAAGCAAGGGCTTGAGAAGTGTGTGTTAAGTGGGGACTCCTTCAAAACAACAATAAAACGTTGGTTTGCTGACTTCAAACGTGGTCGTAGAGACACCGATGATGCAGAACGCAGTGGACGTCCTAATGAGGTGGTAACACCAGAAAGAATAAAAAAAATCCACAAAATCGTTTTGAATGATCAAAAAGTGAAGTTGCGTGAGTTAGCTGACATTGTAAAGATATCAAAAGAACGTGTTGGCTTTATATTGCATGAGCATTTGAATATGAGAAAGCTCTGTTCAAAGTGGGTGCCGCGTTTGCTCACTGTTGACAAAAACAAGAACGTGTTGATGCTTCTGAGCAGTTTCTGGCCATGTTGTTTAACGGAACAAACCGGATTATTGCGTCGATATGTGTCAATGAATGCAACATGGATCCATCACTTCACTCCGGAATCGGAATCACGATCGTCATCTGAGTGGACAGCAACTAGTGAACCTCGTCCGAATCGCTCGAAAGCACAACAATCGGCTGGAAAGGTTATGTCCTCGGTATTTTGGGATGTGCGTGGTGTAATATTCATCGACTATCTTGAGAAAGGAAATACCATCAACAGTGAATATTATATAGCGTTATTGGAGCGTTTGAAGCCGAAATTGCAAAGAAACGACCGCATATGGCAATGAAAACAATGTTGTTTCATCAAGACAACGCACGGTGTCACAAGTCATCAAAAAGACTGGCAAAACTACGTGAATGAACTCCGAATTGCTCCTACATCCACCGTATTCGCCAGATTTTGCTCCAAGCGACTACTGGCTGTTCACAGACCTGAAAAAAATTGCTCGCCGGTAAGAAATTTCGCACGAATGATGAGGTTATCGCTGAAACTGAGGCTATTTTAAGGCAAAGATAAATCGTTCTACAAAAGTGGTATTGAAATGTTAGAGCGGCGCTGGAACGATTGCGTTGCTCTTGATGGAGATAATGTTGATGAAGAAATCTAATTTTGGACCAAAAAACCGTGTTTTCTTTGTTAGGCCCGGGACTTTTCAGCCCATGTGGTATGTTTCCTATAGTCCGTTCATGAAAGTTTGAGCCGTCGGTTGGCCATGACAATTTGGCATATTCCACTGTGTATATTGAAATTTTAGGTTATGGTGTTTATTATCTTGTCAGATTGATACGCAATGTTGTCAATATTTTATAGAGTTCTCTGATAACCCGAAAGCTCGTCGGATGAGGCCGGGTACATTCGACAACGTTGACTTTATTTACGTTATGACAGCAAATACTGCCAACTTCAGATAAATATACAAACGCCTACTATGCGCTCAAAATTTCGTGAACGGACTATATGTATTATTTTCGCTAAAGTTACTAACCTTGAACCTCTTGCTGTTTCTGTTTATTATTGAAATTTTTGGTGGATTGTATAACTGAAGTCAACACGGGACTGGCAGACCTCGGGGACGAACCATTGTTGCTACCGGTACAACTTTTCTTCAAACTAATATCCAAATCAGATCCATTGATCATTTCTACGAACTGACGACACTTCAACATGAACAGTAGATTCTGATTGTTCTCCAGCAAACCAGGATATAATTTGAAGGTTCTTTCTATGGCTTCTCCCATCTTGCCGGCCAGTACCAATTTCAGGATCTCTGAAAAAAGGGACTTTTAAAGCAAAATGATTATTTTTGTATGAAATTTCTGTTCTACAGACAAGCTCTGTATGCCTCTATTATTCTGAGCTATTCTCCATACTGATGAGGCCTGATAGGACGAAATAACTATCAATGGATGCTCCAGATGATATTACTTCTTTGTATGTTCTTTGAATGTTGACAAGATTTGTTCCAAACAGTGGCGTCTTGTCCTATGAGGCACGTGAGGCAGTACCTCACCAATTAAATTCCCAAAATTACAAATATCAATCGAATGAATCCAATTTTTATTAATCGAGTTATCATTCTAAAGGGTTTTCCAAAAAGAGGTGTTATTTTGAATAGCCCGCTATTTCGTTCGGTAGATTTTACGTTTGAAGCTGTCATTTTTTGACATTTGACAAGTAGAAACTACGCCATTAAGAAAAATGGAACAATACATGCTTCAAGAACGCATTGAAATTATTTGAATTCACTATAAAAATGGTGAAAATTTGGCAGAGACGGTTCGTAAAACTGGAAAATTTTTGGGGGGTCGTGAAGCACCCTGTCGGACCGCAATAAAGAAATTGGTGAAAAATTCGAGCTGCTGGGACAAGTTAGTGATGTGAAGAATAAAACCAGTGCACGTCGCTCAAGAACAGCCGACACTATTGCTGCTGTAGCTTTTCTAAAATAATGCTGGAGCAATGGATTGCGCTATCGAAAGATGATTAATGATTTTTTATGCCGACATTTGATAGTTTTGACCTGGACAACGTTTACTTTCAACAAAACGGCGCTTCGTGCCATACAAGCAACGAAACCATTGATCTTTTGCGGGAAAAGTTTCCGGACTGTTTTATCTCTCGAAGAGGTGATCACAATTGGCCACCGAGGTCTTGTGATGTAACACCTTGCGACTTCTTCCTTCGGGGTCACGTGAAAGAGAAGGTCTACGCAATAGCCCAGCGTCGATTCAAAGATGGAATTCGTGAGGCTATCGAGAACATAGAGCAGTCACTTTGCGATAGGGTTATGGAAAATTTCATGATCCTGTAAGCGTGGTCGTGGTGGTCATTTGCCTGATGTTATTTTCCACTATTGAAGGCATAGCTTCTTCTTTATAATGAAATGAACATCCGATCATTCATATTGAAAAATGGCATTTTTCTTTGAATATCAAAATAACACCTCTTATTGGAAAACCCTTTTTTCTTGAGTCTCAATTCTCTATACGATACTGCACTGGATCTCGGCTTGCCATAATATCCGATCTCAATTTTTAAACGGGTACAGAATAAGAAGTAACCCTATAAGATGCCTTCACACATTTGTTGACGCAGCCAAGTAGAATCTGTTTATGAACGCGAACAACATTCCGGCGTTGCGAACTTGTGCCGTATCTTTATTCCGTACTGGGATAATTGTTCTACCGCTTCCCTACTCTGATACTACCGGCTAGCGACGGTTACAGACAATTGTGTCAGTTTGGTGGCAGTTTATTGTTGCTTAAGAGTATTGCGGTAATTACAGCTATGGCAAAATTACGAAAATTTTGTATTATATTCAGGAATTGTAGAAATGAAAATCTAACCTATTGTTTACTTCACCCCAGTGCGGCAGTGAAATGCTTTACGTCTATCCGTTTACTTCTTACTCTGAACTCTGGATCATATTACATCGTTGTATGTTTTTTGAACATGGACGAAATTAGCTTCAAAGTATGAGTTTAAGACCCGTTTGCACCAGTACCCCTTAAAAGGATTACTTAACTAATGCTCAGTTGCAGGAACGTCCATTAAAATTTAAAGGTCCATTAAACCCTTAATCCTCCATTAGTTCCTTGTAATAATGAAGGATTAAGAGTTTAATGGACCTTTAAATTTTAATGGACGTTCCTGCAACTGACACTATGTGTTACTTAAAGTTAATGGTCGCTTAAATTTATCATCAGTTGCATGACTGTCACTTAACAGAATCTTAAGTAAGGGGCCCTTAACTCTCCTATCTAGTGATATTTCAGTTTTTCATTTTGCGCAACTTCACCCTAGTTGAATAAAGCCATTTCATTGGCTGACCGGTTGCCGTCGTAACGTAGCCGATGAGTGTTTTCATTTCAAAAACCTAACTTTACTTTATATTGGTTGATTTTTAATCGCTTAATTGACATTTTTTCATTTTTCTGCTTTCTTTAATCTTATGGAGGTAAATAAATTAATTGGCAGAATCTGTAAAACTTACTTTTCCTGTTTTTTATGGAACTAAGATCTTCTGAAAAGGGTGTGTTTGTGATTTGAGCAAATGCTTCAGCCGTATTACAGTAACCATGATGTATTAAGTATGAAGATACCATTCTGAAAAAAGTTCAAAGAAATAAACTGCAAAAAAATCTAACTCGGTCATCTCACTTGCTCAGTATGGCCTGCCATTCTCCCTGACTTTCTGGCACTGGAAAATTGTAGATTTCCATTTTTGTCTTTGTTCTCAGTTCGTTCATCATGTCTTCGATGTCGAATAAAAACGGTTCTTGTCCGAAATTCGCGTCGACAACTTCTCCGGGTGTTTGTAAACCGACTGTTGGATAAAGATTAGGCTGAAAATGAGAATACAAATGAGCTACATGCTATGAGAAATTAATTATTTTATGATTATTGTTCTACTGCCAACAAATTAGAGGCTGAACTATAGATTACTGAAAATCTGATATGAAAAGAACTTAATGGTGGTATTCTGTTTTCATTTGTAAGCCTAAATGTAACTTTTCATAAGCTTACAGGAAAATTGCAATTTTGGACCTCTTCAAGGGATCTGTAGCTTACAGAAATCGTTACATATTTACGAGTACTCGACAGGTGATCGGAAGCATCATTGAATGAAACATTGGGTACGTTCAGAAGCACTCAACTGTTGGGAACAGTTGAGAAAGCGATAGCGTTCAGCAAAACCGCTGACAAATCGATGTTTCTCAGCAGATGTCGATTTCTGGCAGCGGTAAAAATTTGCGCTTTGTAACTAATCTGACCGCTGAGACATGCGCATATACCTATTTTGTGATTTGTTTATGTTTAGGTTTTTCAGTTGAATTTTAGTATTGTTGTGTTCTGTGAGTAAAGTTTATTTAGGAGTATTTTGGTTATTCCAATCTTCAATTTTTAATCTACAAGTACAATCACAAAAAGTTTCTCAACTGGATATCAAAAAATAAGGTTATATATCATGTCAGATTTGTAAATCACTTAGCGAAGCGTTCAGAAAATTTTCCTCCGCTGAAATCAACTCTACTCAACTGATTTTTGATTTAATCCAACAAGTTGAGTGCTGCTGAATGTACCCATGTGAGGTTACCTTGAATGGTTTGTTTATTTTAGGACGAACACCAACGATTTATTATAAGAAATTCATGATGAATAAAAATAATAGAGCTTTGTTCATTGGATTATTATCGGAAGAAAATCATAACAGGTAAAACATTGTTCAATAATAGACATGACCTGAAAATCATCTTTTTTAAAGTAGGAACTCATGAGAATTGGATGGAAAAGGTTGCGTGATCAAATGAATCCATTTGAAATACCGCATGCCCAGAAAATGTTCAGATTGAAGAAATGCCGAATGCCCAGTTTTGGAACATGTTCAGATTGAAGAACCAGTAAGAAAACTTAATAAATGCTTTACAGCAATTTTAACAAGAAATTTTTTCTTCTTGTTTTCAATTTATTAGATGAAAGAAACAAACGCATACTACATTCACATGAATGTATTTTCGAATTCAAATCAAAACGATTTACTCAAAATACATAAAGTTTCATGATCAAATCTTACGATTGAAGGTTATGTTTTTTGATGAGTAGTTCAAAAGTGACACTGTAAATAAGAAAGTTACAGGAACCATTCCAGAATCTGTAAGTCGGCCAGTTACAGATCAATCGTACATTTGGCATCGGCATCGACATCGGACGTGTCGGATCGATCTGAACCGTTCGTTTATTACATCCGGATTGAGGGATGTCGATCTTTTCGCTCGGTCTATTTCGACGGAGCAAAGCGATTTTATCCATAGAGTTTTATGTTTTTTATATATTTTTTTGTTTTATGTTGAGTTTCCTGATTCGACAACCGATAGATTGAAAAATTTTAACACTTTTATTCTTCTGTTTTCATTTATTCATTAAAAACTTAATTAATCAATTAATTAGGATCTTTCGGTACAACTATCGCCGTATCGATCGACCAGAAGGGGATATTGCATTCCTTGTTTCCTTTGCATTCAGTGCCTTTACACCTAATTATTTAATTGAGATTTCACTGAAGAGCTACGAAAAGGGTCAAAATATCGTTAAAAGATGAGCATATTTCCTAAAATAGTGATCTTTGAAATCTCATAATCTATAAAAGTAGAGCAGTATGTTCTGTGGCAGATGCTCTGTACCGTTCGTTTATTCCCAGATATTACAGATGAATCTGTACGATCTGTGGACACGTGACTAAAAAATCCGTCTGCTCGCGGAGGTCAATGCCGAACGGGCTTAGTATCGTAACTTACAGATGAAAAGCAGAATACCACCATAAGTTCAGAATAGAGGGCATTCAATCGATTCTAACAGACCAAACTTGTTTTGCGGAAATCCGCTGTTACTAAGAGGTCATGTTAGCGAAAATAAAAATTGTGGTCAACTGGATATTTTCAATCAGATGAAGAATCATACACAGAGATGTCATAGATAATAATTGATAATAATTATACTTACAGGTAGGTCCCTGAAGGCGATACCTAAATGATGGCCGTTTTTCGTGTAGAAACAAGTATTGTCCACCAAATTGACACCACAACCTATAACGTCACCTGTTGTGAAAGTTGGCCCATACGGTTGGCCAGTTCCCGAAGAGCAAAATGAATGTCCGTCGTCTCCGTGATAACCATACGACTGCTTATCCCAACCTGAAATTTATATATCCTTTAATATAGGAGTATAGCTTGTTTCCTTGAATACCATAACTAACATGAATATGTACACAAATTTAAATGGGTCATTAATTAACACAATATTTTTTCCACTTATAATCCGATTTTTTATTTGATTTTTAGTGTGCCTTTTCACAATTCAATAGGCCTTTTCGGATACTTACTCGGGTTAACTCGATCCCTAACCTTCGCGTTCGTTTACCTAACCCGAACATCCAACCCGTGTTCGGAAAGTACGGTGCTATTAACTCGATCACTGACTCTGGTTGATCTATCGTAACCCTACATGAGAGCAGGGTTATACAGTCAACGCATGCGCACTGCAGTTTAATTTTGTATTCGAAAGAGCCGGGAATTAGTCTTCTACTCTTTTCTTAGTAATTTCATACATTCTGTTCATAAAAATTATGGAAAGAGAAGAGAATTTGGCTCAATGTAAAATGTGTGGTTCCATGAGCCAAGAAAATAATGTGAAACAACTTCTTCATAACTTTGTATACAGATTTTTCTGTGCTAAGCTACAGCTTTCTTAACTTCTTAAACATAGTTACTCAGAGATAACATTAAACATGGAAGGGCACAACAGAAATTATAAGAAAGATTTCACAAAAGCCAATAAATGAAAGAAAAAAGTAAAGACATAGACTGAGACTGAAAAAATAAATTCATAAATATTTGGTTAGTTATGGATACGTCTGACACTTCAAATTCTAAACCTGATGTGTTCGTATCCTCAGAACCTGGGTCCGTGATCCGAGTAGATCCGTCACGTGACCAAATAGATCGAGTTAATAACCCTGAGTAAGTTTCCGAAAACGCCTAATCCAACCTATAGTCCGTTCACGAAACTTTGAGCTGTTGGTTGGCCATGGAAATTTGGCATTTTCCACTGTGTATATTAAAATTTTAGGTTGTGTTATTTATTTTCTAGCAGATTTATACGCAATGTTGTCAATATTGCATAGAGTTCTCTGATAACTCACAAGCTCGTCGGACAAGGCCGGGTACATTCGGCAATGTGGACTTTATTTTACGTTATGAGATCAAATACTGCCAACTTCAGATAAATGAACAAACGCCTACTATGCGCTCAAACTTTCGTGAACGGACTATACATACCACAAAATTAACACAAGAACCATGCAATGGAAAGTACCAAACAAAGGTACCAGGGGCCTATTGCACCAAATACTTTGCTACTATTCGCTTGGCACTTTTCACTTTTCAAATGAATTACGTTGCAGGAAACGCATTCCTAATTGAAAAGTGCAATGTGAAAAGTCAAGTGCAAAGGGAAAAACAGTTAGCAGAAATTGAACTTTGGGAGAAATGATGTGCTACATAATTAATTTTCACTTTGTAAATTGTCAGAATGCAAAGTGCAAAGTGAAAAGTTGCAAAATATTTTGGTAGGCCCCTGGTCACAATAAAACTTAACCTTTCGAACATTTTATGCATGATGTGCTAATTAAAATTGTATGATTACTGGTTTGAGTAAAGTTTTTTTTCGTTCAACTGTCAAATATGTATTCACAATTTTGTGATCAAATTCCCTCTGTGCGCATCGCTCTGTGCATGGGCACAGTACTGATGTATTAAATTCAACTCGATTCATCAGATTAATATGAGCGATTGCAATAATGTAGTGTTATTTCTCTCTTATCGTTGGAAGTGGCTTAATTCATAATTCACTTCATCAAATTACAAAGGCAATTGCTGAATTGAACATAATTGTGTGGCATTTTTGCGTACTCCCGTGGAAGCGGCAAGATGTCAAAAAAAATCAGCTGCAATTTTTTTACGTTCTTCAAGTGAGTAAGACTATATCAATATAACGAAAAAATGTACATAGGTCGCGGAAACTCAGAATTTGCCATTTCTTTTGAACAGACCTCGTATACCGTCGATTTCACTCAATTTGTTTGAGGCACCCGGCCATGTCTTTAGAAGGCCGTGGTTTAACCTAATGGTACAAGAGCCTTTCAACTCAAATCCCAAAAGTCACAACACAACATACGGATAAAACTATGACGCCCTCATTTCTACAAAAAAGCGCACAATTTTACAAAACAAGAACGAAGTCCCTTTACCTATCATACCTGGTAATCTGTTCATATTTACTCCTTGGGCGGAAAGTCCAATACCCATGTATCCGTCTCTGCCTTTGCTGACGATTCTAACCTCAAAATAATACAGGCCACACGATGCCGGTATAGGATGGGTGGCTTGGACGCTAGCAGCATCCCTGTGAGTCTTACCATGTCCTGAAAATAAAAAAAATCCTGATTCAATTTCTCTAAATCCAATACCATCAGTAACTAATTTGGAGCTAACTCTGGTGTCAATTGAGATAATTGGATTCAA
The DNA here is from genome assembly GCA_013421045.1 of Propylea japonica. Lineage (NCBI taxonomy): Eukaryota > Metazoa > Arthropoda > Insecta > Coleoptera > Coccinellidae > Propylea > Propylea japonica. Next base: position 15,970,054 of record CM024240.1, on the reverse strand, counting down.
TTTGATATTAAAAAAAAAATAAGAAAAGCCCTGAGCAGGTGCTTTGAGCGCTCGTTCATTGGTGGAGCAATGAAGCAATTAGATCAGAATTTTGTATAAAACTTGAGATTGATACTAAATATATGAAACTCATCTGCTAACCTCCCTAGTGAAGTAATGTGCAAGAAAGTAAACACTGAGAAAAACTCAAAACATTACTAAGTACAAGAGAGGAATGGGAACGGGAATACACCGACTATTACCTCGAAGAAAATGGTAAAATGGTATACAGATGGTTCCAAAACCTCTACAGGAGCAGGAGCTGGGATATACGGGCCAAGCACCAAGTGTGCACTGTCGCTAGGCTCCTGTATGAGCGGTCTTTCAAGCCGAAATCTTAGCTATTGAAAGATGTCTATAATATAGATATAAATCTGGAAAGAATCTATCAGAAGTGCGATGAAGCCATACACTCAGATAGTCAAGCTGCTATTAAAGCACTGAGTTCCTACGTCATCGACTCAAAGATGATCTGGGAGAGCCGGAACTCAATGAGGTAGGCAAGAAAAATAAGGTCTTTTTAATCTTGGTTCCCGGCCATTCGGGAATCAAAGGAAACGAAGAGGCCAATACACTTGCCAAAGAGGGCGCACGAATGTCACTCATTGGCCCAGAACCCTTCTTTGGTATAGGTGAATGTACCTATAAGTGGGAGTTTCTGGAGAAGGAGAAAGCCGAGAAGGAAAAACTCCGGTGGAATCTCCAGGGATGGATCATTCCACTAAGTTCCTTTGGAACTTTGAAACAGCAAGATCCAAAGATATTTGGATCTTAGTAAGAAACAATTACACCGCCTTAATGGGCTTTCTTACAGGACATTGTCGCCTCAGGAAGCACCTGTTGAGGATGGGAAATCGGACACTGACAAGTGTAGGTTCTGTGGGGAGGGAAAGAAACCCCCATTCTCCTATTCAAGGAATGCTTTGCCATCGCGAGCCTAAGAGAGAGAATGCCTTGGTCGAAAAAACTTGTAAGAGTGAGGAAATAGCCTCGATTAAACCTTCACAGATATGGATTTCATCAGATCTCTGTAACTGGAAGGCAACTGTGAAGGGTGTGGTCAAAACAGCTCTGTAAGGGGCACAATAGACCTGGAGGTCGCAGTGAACAGTAACCCCTTTTTAAACTAAACTTCAAACTAAACTCTGGTATCAACTGAAGTAAATACAGTATTTGAGATAGGTGGCACAAAAAATGGATTCAATTTGATATTACAAAAGAAATAAGAAAAGCTCTGAGCAGGTGCTTTGAGCGCTCGTTCATTAGTGGAGCAATGAGGCTATTACCTCAAAATTTTGTATGAAACTTGAGATTGATACTAAACATATGAAGGCAAAATACCAGGACGATCGGAAATTCATTCTAACAATTCAAAAAATTGATTATGTATGTAAAAAAGAAAAATTAAATTCTATGCTTCAGGTACGTAATTCGATCCTTCAGAAATTTTGCATGAACATTCAGTATAACAATCTTCATTAATAGAATAAATTTCACTCGAATCGGATATCTTGTTATGGAAATGTTAAGATTCTTCCTTTCAATATTCCAATTGATTTTTCTATGGTTCTGTTAACACTATGCCCACAAAATTTGCAAGAGGCTTATTATGAGCATCTTGCCGCAAAATTTCATTTCGATTGGTTTCTATCATAGAAATTATAACTATAATTATAAGGTTAGTATATCTATGGTTTCTATCTTCGATATGGAGTAACAAGAATTTTTAATGACCATATTTTATGGAACACCTTGTACGATTTGGCTGGTTAACGAACTTAACCGAGGCCTTCGGAAGCCGAACTCACCCTGAAAATCTCAAGTCTATAGGACAATCTCTTCGAAAGTTATTGTGCTAACGGCCGGACGGACGGCCCCACGGACAGAATTGAATTTGACCACGGATTCTTCATCAGGAAGTCGAACTCAGAGTGAAAAGTAAAATTAGAGAGGCCTTCATGCATTTGTTGACGCAGCCAAGTTTATTGACGCGAACAACATTCCGGCGTTGCGAACTTGTGCCGTATCTTTATTCCGTATTGGGATAATTGGTCTACCGCTCCTCTACTCTGATTCTAACGACTAGCGACATTCATAGACAATTCTGTCAGTTTGGCAAAATCGTCTGTTAGTGTTTATTTACTCGATGCGTCGTGTTTACATTTTCATTTCGGTTTGACGTTCATAAACTGAATATTATTCTACTGATTTGGTGGCAGTTTATTGTTGCTTAATAAGGGTATTCCGGTGATCATAGCTATGGCAAAACATCAGAACCGATTTGGCCTGTTTAAGACTTTGATCGCGAAATTCGGGTCCCAAACCTACCCTCAAATTTGCAAATCTCTTCATCCGTTCGAGAGTTATCGTGTTCACGACCGGTCTGACAGAATTACTTTTGACCTCATATTCTTCATCAGTGGGTCCAACGAAGTCGTTTGAGACCACTCTCGGCTCAAAATTAGAAAATTACAGACATCAGGGAAAAACGATAACTGTTCTCTTAGGAACAAGCGCGTAAGAACTGCTATAATGTTTTAACAACACATTCAGGAGAAAAATTTACATGTATTTCAGTAACTTATTTATTTTTCGCAACCACTGTCTGTATATTTTTCAGCTAGGGAAAATGATTCAAAATAAACAAATTGATTCAACCCGACTTTCACAGTATTTTGAAATGATTTGTGACTCGAAAGTAATAAATGGTGTTTTTTCTCATTTTGATTCCATGACATCTCATTGAATCCTAACTAAAGGGTTTTCCAATAAGAGGTGTTATTTCGATAGATGTCACGTTTGAAGCTGTCATTTTTTGACATTTGACAAGTAGAAACTACGCCATTTATAAAAAAGGAACGATACACGTTTCAAGAACGCATTGAAATTATTAAAATTCACTATAAAAATGGTGAAAATTTGGCAGAGACGGTTCGTAAAACTCGAACATTTTTGAGTCGTCGTGAAGCACCTTGTCGGACCGCAATAAAGAAATTGGTGGAAAAATTCGAGCTGTTGGGACAAGTTGGTGAAGTGAAGAATAAAACCCGTGCACGTCGCTCAAGAACAGCCGAGAATATTGCTGTTGTAGCCGAAAGTGTTGAAGAAAACCCAGGATTGTCCATTCCTCGTCGTTCTTTGGAATTTTTGAATTTTTTTATGGCCGAAATTGGATAGTATTGATCTGGACAAAGTTTTCTTTCAACAAGACGGCGCTACGTGCCACACAAGCAACGAAACCATTGATCTTTTGCGGGATTAGTTTCCGCACCGTGTTATCTCTGGAAGAGATGATCACAATTGGCCACCGAGATCTTGTGATTTAAAACCTTGCGACTTCTTCCTTTGGAGCCACTTGAAAGAGAAGGTCTACGCCAATAGCCCAGCGTCGATTCAAGACCTCAAAAATGGAATTCGTGAGGCAAACGAGGACATAGGGCAGCTACTTTGCGATTTGGTTATGGAAAATTTCATTGAAAGGATATGGTCCTGTAAGCTTGGACGTGGTAGTCATTTGCCTGATGTTATTCTCCACTATAAACGGCATAGCTTCTTGTTTATAATGATATAAACATCCGATCATTTATATTGAAAAATGGCATTTTTCTTTGAATATCAAAATAACACCTCTTATTGGAAAACCCTTTATTTGTATTCAGTACATATTGGACACATGAAATAAGAAAAGTTGTGAAATTTACGTTTTGAAGATCTAGACATCCCATCTCATCTGAGGAAATTAATAATGCGTATTCCACAATATGAGAAATTTCAACTTAATTCACCAATTCTATACTTGCCCTATTCTGAGGAAACATTTCTAGTTATTGCCAATCTTTAATATTCAATGAAAAACAAATTAATTATCGGATGCCATTGGCAGACGAACAAATAAATGAATGAAACTAAAAATATAATTAGTTGAACAAGGCAAAGGAGACGGAAAAGTATGTTTTGAAACTTTCGAAAGTATGAGAATCACATTTGAAACATAATTTGGAAATAACTTTCCACAGAATTTTCAAGTTCCCACTACGTCTTATTTAGAACGGTAGGAATGATAATGGTTCTAGACGTGAGAATTGCGCAGAATACCATGGGAAACGCAATCGTACGCACTAGAAAATTATGAAATGTGATCCTCACAAAAGAAACCCCTTACCCCCGCGTCATAATCAGCTGATTTCTTTGTTTGAACACAGAAGAAATTCTACAAAACACGGTCGATGACATATCACCACTCCACCAACATTTCCTCGAGAAACAATTAGCAACGAAGGAAATTACTTCTCCACGAACACAAAACTAATACGAGCAATAAAAATAAACAGATTCTTATCCCCGATAAACATACCTTTGTAATGTACACGCAAATTGTTCTGAGACAATCCAATATATGTATATTTTTCCTTTGTGCTCCAGGCTCTTGGTAGTGGCGTTTTCTCTTCCTTCACTGCTGGGTAAAGTTTTTTCAAACGATCCACCATTCCATTTTGTTTTTCAAACTGCTGATCCATTGCACTCCGATCAGAATTCACGGCAGCCATTTCCAAAACTCCCTTCTACAACCAATGTCATGAAATTGGATTCTGTCTTCTGTCTGTTTTGAGAGAATCTCAGTAGACATGCGTTGAAATTTTGACACCCTGAGATCGACTGATAGATGGCGCTAGCGTTGGTATTTGAAAAATTGAGTATCAAAATCAATGATTTCCTCTTACAGGAAAAGGAAAATAGAACATTATTAGATTTGATAAACCTGCAATTATTACAGAAAAGAGTACCTTTCTGAATTATTCAATTTTCTTACTTAATTGGAAGTATCCAAGATTCTGTATTTTGGATATTTCCTCCTTTGTGGCATTTTATTGAATCACAAAAAATTATAATAAACATTTTCCTTTTAAAAATTCTCAATAGGCCGTAAAGGCTTCGTTACGGAGCTACAGGGTGTTGAAATTTGGTTTATTCTTCATAACTCCTGCAGTTTTTAAGATATTCGGTCCAAATTTGGAATATGAGCTATTTTCAATAGTCTCCATCATTGCACGTCCTGAATCTTAACGAGAATCTACAGGGTGTTTTCTTTTCCTGAGCCATGTCTCCTTTTTCCCTCTCAAACAATATCAAATATATTTGATATTGAATAAGCTTAAGTTGAGTCTCAGATGACGAACTATCAAAATAAAAGCAAATTTTGGGCATACCTATCGAGTATTTCTATTATGTTTTTAAATAACATACAATCGTTCAATAATTTTTCACTCGAAAACGGTAAGAGATACGAAAAAATTACAAGAGTCGAAAAAGTTTCTAAATTGAAGGAAGATATCAAAAATTGATTTAACGCTGATCAGTGGCATACCGCAAAAAAGTTTGAGAGGGAAAAAGGAAAAAAATAAATAATTTTTTACTCGAAAACGGTTAGCGAAAAAATTACAGCAGTCAAAAAAGTTTCTAAATTGAACGAAGATATCAAAAATTGATTTCACGCTGATCAGTGGCGTACCGCAAAAAGTTTGTGAGGGAAAAAGGAGACATGGCTCCGGAAAAGAAAACATCACCCTGTAGATTTCAGTTGAGATTCAGGACGTGCAATGATGGAGACTGTTGAAAATAACTCGCATTCCAAATTTGGACTGAATATCTCAAAAACTTCAGGAGTTATGAAGAAAAAACCAATTTTTTTTGAAATTTCAAAACCCTGTAGCTCCTTAACGAAGCTTTTGCGGACCCATGTTTATATGGACCTTTTTTCTTGAAATTATAGGTAGATTCGTCCCCTTAAGTTGTGACATACTATTATGTAACACCCTGTATAAACCAGTTAAATATTCAGTTTCATATCTACACATGTCAACTGAACACAGACGTTATCTATTCGATATTGATTTTTAGTCTCTCTTCCCATTTCTAGCTGGAAATAAATCAAGGCAGTTATACTATCGCTGCAATTATCGGTTATTTACACTTCTTGGGAATAATTGATGAAGAGTTTGAGCGTCTGGAGGTTGAAAGCAATTTTACAGATAATTTCGATTGAGTTTTATATAATCTTAAATGAGGTACCTAATAATTTATTCAGTTCGTTCTGTGCTCTGGTAACTTGAATCTGACGCTACTCACTATTGGGCACTCTGAGATGATGTGCATGGCTCCTTAAATACAGCCCTAATTACGAATGAAAAAAATTATTGTCCCAAGCTATTTGGAATAGGTTCGTAGTCTGGATATCCCTGCTGAGTTTGTCAATAATTAACAACTATAATCGGTCCTAAAGCTACGGAGTTGTCGTAATTTTAAATTCATTTCTTTTTATGTTCTCTAAACCATAATTTCGATTGGGAATCGAGTTATTTAGTAACCTAAGAACGGTTCAAAATACTGTGAGGATTGACCATTCAAAAAACCAGTTATGTATTTTTGAAACTGTTCCGCATATTTCGTTGAAATTTCACGAAAAGCTTTATTGAAAAACAATCAGGTGTATAAGATTTCGGAAAAAAGTACTCATGTATGAAATATTCTTTACATAGCAGTACTTAACTAAAGTACTTAAAAAATTGAAGTACTTATTTATGTTATTTCGTGCGTGGAGATTTCATCAGAACAAAGATTGTGTATAAGTACCAGTGTACTCTCCTTGGTATGGATTCCAGGACATGCAAGAATCAAAGGAGAAAGCCTCTGGCGGAATCTCCCAGGGATGGATCATTCCACTAAGTTCCTTAGGAACTTTGAAACAGCAAGTTCCAAAAAATATCAGGATCTTGGTAAGAAACAATTACACCTCCTCACTGGCTTTCTTACAGGACACTGTCGCCTCAGGAAGCACCTGTTGAGGATGGGATTTTCGGACACTGACGAGTGTAGGTTCTGTGGGGAGGAGGAAGAAACCCCCATTCACCTAATCACGGAATGCTTTGGCATTGCGAGCCTAAGGAGAGAATGCCTTGGGCGAGAAACTTGTAAGAGTGATGACTAGCCTCGTTGAAGCCTTCACAGATATATGTTTGCATTATATATCTGGAACTGGAAGGCGAGCTGTGAAGGGTATGGCCAGAACAGCTCTGTAAGGGGGCACAATAGACCTTGAGGTCGCAGTGAACTGTAACCCCTTTTTTAAACTAAACTAAAAATCAAAGGAAACAAGGAGGCTGCAAATCTTGCTGGAAAGTGGTCTTCAACTCTTTTCAGAGGAACAGAACGCTTTTGTTTCCCTCTGGGGAAGGACTGTTCCATTGTGCAGGCTGAGCTATTTGCGGTTCTTGCATGCGCACTAGAAAATATTCGCAGGGGATACTCTGGCCAGCACATTTACATATGTTGCGACAGCCAGGGAACTCTGAAATCTCTATCCGATGTTAGAGTTGATTTTCTTTTGGTAGAAGAATGCAGGAAAGCTCTGCGTGGGCTGGGCTCTGATAACTTTTTGAAAGTAATCTGGTGTCCGGCTCACGCGGATATACCTGGTAACGTTAAGGCAGATGAACTGGCTAGGCGGGGAGCCGGATTAGCATTTGTTGGTCCGGAGCCTGCGCTGCCAATCTGTCGCACATCTGTCAGAAGTTTCTTCAGGAACTGGCTGAACAGGGAATTTTCCTCGGAATGGAGCGCAGGGGTGGGCCTAAGGTGGTCGAGGATTCTCATTGAGAGACGTCCTCGCGATCTGAGGTCAATAGACTTTGTTGCTGGAGGGAGGAAACAACTCGGTCTGGTGACTGGTGCATTGACTGGTCACCTGTTTAACAAGCATTTGAAGAGAATGGGATTGACGAGCTGCTCCCTATGCCGGTGGTGCAGGAGTACTGATGAAACGGTTGAGCATATTTTGTTCAACTGTGAGAACCTTAATGAGTTAAGGTCAACACACCTAGGTAATCCAACACCTTCTATCCCTATGGTGAGAGGGACCACTCCTGGCAGGCTCGCGACATTTCTGTCTTCGTGTCTGAGTCTCTATAGAACGATGCGGGTGAACAATGGGCCACTAGGCCTCAGTTCGGCCGGAAAGGCACCGCACAGAGAAGGAAGAAGAAGATAGGGAAAAACACCTACGAAAAAAAATTCTTGAAGAAGGAATCGGAAGAATGTTAGTGTAGCAGAGACTGAATCTGGAGTACTCAAAACAAAATTCCTGGGAATTCTAATACTGAGATATAAAAGATTTTTAAAACTCAGCAAGAACAGGCTACACATTCTTGAAGGGGGACACTTTGAGTGACTGTAGATTCTGTGGGAAGACAAGGACTCTCCAGAACACCCTGTAATAGAATAGATAGTCTTACCGTTGGTCACCAACACAAGGAGTGTGTGGATTGAAAATATACATATTTTCCTTCAGATACATACAACTGAATTTCTGGTACTGAAATGATACACATAAAAATTATAAATACCATAATATATTAAACAGCTTTGAAGAAAAATATCACTTATATATTACTAGTACATCCATTCACAATGTTCTTTTCAATTCTTATAGAAAATGTGCATTTTCAAACTATTACTATAAATGAACAATACATTCTAGCTTGTTTTATTTTCGGCCATCATGTCCAAAATGTATTTATATTCCAATCGATCTCGCCATAAATTCCTTATCCTCTCTTTTCTATAACCCAGAACCTTCCTGCATTCAATTAAACTCTCTTTGATCTGTCTTATTCTAACACGGTTTTCATTAACAATTTGTGAAACATTTCCAAACATCTGCATTACTAAAGTAAGATCCTCTTCGTGTTTTGAAACTAATTCATCTAATCTCTGATCACATAGTCTATATTGCATTTCCAAATTTGCTTTTTCCCTGTCTCTTTGTTCATCTGTTTCACTAGCTGTAAGACTTCTGATGACAGACATTAAAACCCTGGTTTCTTTTATAGGTTTCACACCCCTTGGGGGTTTGAACGGAGGCTCCTCCATTGTTTTATTCAGTAAATCACGTTCCAGTTATCACAAATAGGACACTATTCAGTTTTTAACGAAAAGGATTATGAAATTTTCATTCCACAGATTATATTTTATTATAATATTTTTCAATTTTTACAAATTTTGTCCAGGGTTCAGAATCAAAATATTATGACAAGTATATGACAAATGACATAAATGTCGGAGTTTCGGACCATAGAAATTTCATAAATATTGGGCACGGGCATAAATTTGTACAGAAGTAAAATTACCTATGAAGACAATTCATTATATCATTAAACACAAATGAAAATTTCATTAAAAGTTTGAAAAAATATATTTTGTATTTAATACCCAATATTTTACGAAATCCACTATCATTACTGCTGAAATAGGTCTTCCATTTATGCAAACTAATTCTACACAAGCATTTTTTATTGCTTTTATACTAATTTTGATGTTAACACCTGTTAAATCTTCAAATTTCAATTGCTTCATTGAACCAGCACCAGCACTACCCGAAGATTCTGCCGATGACGATGGTCTTTTTGAAAAACTTTTTTCGCCTATGTATAACTTGTATTCTTCTTTATGATTCCTCTGGATGTGTCTTTGTAAGTTTGATGCGTGTTTTCCCTGCATTTGTACCTTACAGATATTGCACACCGATTTGTTTTCTTCTTTAAGGTGTTGAAAATATTTAAAAATTTCACTCTTTTCTTTGCCCATGCTGCATGCTTTGAACTCTTCGAAGATAAAAAATTTATGCTTACAAGCCTAAGCCACAGCGATGAGCGATTCGAATAAGTTCTAAGTTCAGGAAGAAAATTTAAATTTTCAAGTTGATACATCACATACATGTGAATCACAGAAATAGATAGACCAGTTCAGTTATTTTGTGCTCTAACCATAAATTCGAGGAAGAAGAATAATTTCTTTATGTATTCTATAGAGATATTTGGCCTCTGTGCTGTGGGAAAGAACCGGAGTATTGCATTTTTTTTTAAGGTTCGGTTCGGGTTCACGGTTCGGGAGTTCAAATCATAAGGTTCAGGTTCACTCCGGGTTTGCCAAAATTTAGGGGTTTAATCCGGTTTTTGGGTTCGGGTTCGGTTGGTTCAGGTCCCTGAATGAAATAAATAATTATAGCATGAAATTAAATTTTCATTTATTCTTTTAATCTTTTTTGAATTATAGGTGCATAGGACTAAAAAAAACTTTGACGTACAATGAAGAAGATCATTATTTTTATGTCAATTGACAGTTTTGACAATTAACCTCAATTTTATTATCTGTCATCTGTGGTTAGTGTTTGATACAGTTTTGTTTTCCCAATATTACTTTATTTATATTATCAGAACTCCAAAAAATGTCGAATTCTACAGCACTAGCATCCTTAACAGCGATTTATACAGATTCTGAGGGCGAAGAAGAAAGAAGTGATGAAGAAAATGAAGATAACAGTAATACTGAAAATACAAGCTCTCCAAACAACGAAGGCAGAGCAATTTCTATACCTTCAAGTCCATCTGTTCCTTCTGTTAGGGTTACAACAAAAGTAGCAAAACTAGTCTCCTATCACGACGATACTATCGTTTCGGAGGATGAAAATGAAGTTGATGAAAATGCACCACCTCATGAAGTTATACTACTTACCGATGAGAATCAAAATCCTGAAGAGGAAGTAATAGAAGATGGGGTGGTTATACCACCAGAACCTCCAGGAAATTGTTCATCCGATTTACAAGACAAAATCGCAAAATATTATGATAAAATGAAAAATGAGAAATTGGATATGAATGCTTTCATTGAGAAGAGGAAAGACTTCAGAAACCCAAGTATTTATGAAAAATTGTTGCAGTTCTGTGCTATCAATGAACTTGGTGAGTATATTTATATTTCTATGTAATGGATACTTAATAATAATCAAAACAATATGTTCGATGCAAATATTTTTTTCACCTAAAATCTTAAAAGAAAGTAATTTCTCATACTTTAATTATAGGTACAAATTATCCAGCCTCAATCTATGATCCATTAAAATGGAACAAAGAGTCCTATTATGAGGAACTCGCCAAAGTTCAGAAGGCTGAAATAGAAAAAAGAGAAAAAGAGCGAAAAACTAAAGAGTTCACTATTGGCAGCTTGAAGAAGGAAGATGAATCCAGAAAACGCAAAAGTAAATGGGATCAGCCTGGTGGAAATAATCCTACTAATATAAGACCTGCTGGTTTAGCACAACCTCCTACTCTTACAACTAGCGCTACAGGTACGAAAAGTACGGTTATATCTGCATTTGGATCTTTACCAAAGAAACCTAGACCATGAATTCATAATTGTTAAATTAATTTTGTAAATATTAAATTAATCCATCTAAACATCAAACAGAATTTAGGTAAGGAAATGTAAATAAAAGAAGTTGAATACAAATTAGTTAGTCTATTAATCAAGACATTTTCTCTCTTCCACTAGAATCAATTTCAGATAACCGGTTATCATTTTGGTTAACCAATTGCATTCAAGCGGTTTTGGTTATTTTTGGTTCAAAGTAATGATATCATGAATTAGCCCTTCAACGTCATTGATTTGAACAGCAAATGACCAAACTCAAGAGCTGGGTTAAACTTCTGGTTATTAGAAAAGTAGGGTTGTATGCGGCAAATTTCAAAAGATGTTGACTGACGAAGCATACTTGAAGAAGATATGTATTTGTGAGCTTAGCCAAGTTGCGATTTATTTTGAGAAAACTATTTCAATTAACGGCTTAGTTTCACTCATTTAGGAATTAAACTTATCTATTGAAATCTCTAAGTTAGGTTCGGGAATAAACGCATCCAAAAGCTTCTGACTTGTTAATATTATTTAAAATAGAATTGTCCGAAGTTCTTAAAGATTGCTGATATTGTTGAGTATAACAAAAAGTTCTTTCTTTACTTAGATAATGGAAAAAGCTTTTTGTTAAAATTGATAGCTCTTGACTGAAAATTATGGATTTGTGTTTGAGTTCCGAAAAAACTTTTATTTAAATACCACAGCGATATCTATACATGTGAATTTGATCTATTAGGTATTGTCCTCCTGTATATTTTCGGTAATATTTTCTTCTCAAATCATTTCTGTCAGAACAAAAAACTTTTTTATCAAGCGGAACATTCCGAAAAACATATTTTCATCGTTACATTGAATCCATGTTTCAAACATTTTGGGATGCATGGAGTTGAACTTGAAGCATAATAATTTACATTTGCAAATCGAATTTTGTATTTATTGCATAAAACATAAATCAATATAAATATAACCTATATTGAGAAATAACAAGAAACCGCATTCAAGAGGCGAGGGCTGGTTATTTGTTGTAGGACAAAAAGGGAATAACCAAGGACTGAACCAATGATAACCGCAGTTATTATTGGTTATCCGCTTGAAATTGATTTAAATGAACTGTTCGAACACAAAAACGGCACCCCACGCTAAAAAAAGGCAGAATAAATTTGAGGTCACAAATTTAACGTAAAATTTAAAAATAATTGTTACTTTGAAATATCTCAGTGGCCTACCACTTTTTTAGTCAGTTTCAAGGTAAACTTGTGTCTTCGAAAAAATGCACCTACTTCATTTATGGAAACCTTTTTTCATATAAAAGGTGACCTAAGGAGTCACCCCTTTCATTTTTTTGGGGTTTTTCAGATATGGAATATTGAATTGAAGGAAATGAAAGTTACACCTTGACTTTATTTCTTTGAAATTAAATACAAAAACTGTATAATAATATGCAATGATACAATTTGAAAGAACTGACTAGAGGAACTTAACTTCCTATCATTTCTACCTTCACATTTCGATGTGTTAAATTAAAAATATTTGTGTTTTTTCAGTACAATTTTGTATACTCCCAGTTAATAACACCAAATTTGACAACACTATTGTCAAAATAGGATTTCTCTGTAAAATGCTATCCAAGGAATAGATTATAAGTAATTTTTTTTCGATGGGAGAATTCGTTCTCTATCATAATAACAACATTAGTTATGGTTAACGGAGCAGTCAAAACTAGAAGGTAGACTATTCACTATATCAGACATAATAAATACTTCAAATCGTCTATCAACGAACTTTTCCGTATTTACATATTTCATAAAATACATAACACACATTATGTATTCAACAATTACAAATGATTTAGTACCCGAAACATTTATTCTTTTAACTACTGATCATTAACAAAGATCTAAAGCGTTATGTACTTTATGTCTTTTGGTTGAAGTCATTCGCAGCAACTCGCAGAAAATTCCCTTGGATATAGAGGTAAATCACTTTTCGAAATACGAATAATGGGATGCGACTTGAATGATTAAAATGCGAACTGAACGAATTTTGGTGTCATTATAATGAACGAACATAATGGCTACACTGAGCTCGTATAAAGAATAAATTTCATGAAAAAAGTGGATTTAATTAAAATTATACAGATAACATTCTTTGGTTAGTTACAACACATAAAAATAGATTCTCCTACAAGTGGATGTGATGACTTACAATATAATTTTCGTAAATATTTTAAAATTACTTCAATTTTGAAATAGAGGTTGTAGCCTAGTATTTGGATAGTTATTCGATTACACAAATGTTGAAAAAATATTAAGCTTCTCTTAGGTATTTAAATTATGAAACAGAACGAGGCATGAAGAATCTATTCAGACTGATTTGTGCTGGAAAACTAAGGTTTAAAAGTATTTTAATTGGTCCTTAGTTAGGTTTCTGAGATATTCATGATTAATGACCAGCAATGAGTTTTCAACTTATTTGATTATAATTTCTTCACTCATTTCTGGTAAAAATATATATCCAATTTTTAAATTTGTTTAAATTAGATCTCAAAAACAAATCTATCTACTTGCATATTATCAAGTAGTAGTGAAAATTGAAATATCGGCCACATCTTCAAAATTGTGTTCTAAAAATTATATTGTTGTAAACTCATCTAAAATCCAGAAGAAATATTAATTTTCAATATGTCTGTGAAAAGTGATCGAATATTGATTATTCCGAATAATTATAAGGCCATTTGATATTTGAGGAATGTTTTTTCTAGAATTATATTGAATAGTTTTGACATATCAGTTATAACTTCAATCACACACTATTAACTGATTAATCAGTATTGTTATAAACAGATCAACATTGAAACAGAGCTAAAGAAAAATCTGATAAGTAATCACAATAGAAATTTATTCTCAAGTAAAACAAAACATTATGGAAACTCGAATAACAAAAGACAAACTAAACACTAAATAAAAACAGAAATGGTTTCTTTGAACATTATCATAAAAATCACAGGAATTAAAGTATCAACTTCTTCATTTGGGTTGAGCAGACCAGCGATTACCATGAGAACTATGGATGAAAAAATAGTTTTTGATTTATTTCAGGCTTCGCATTTCCTTAATCATTCGGAATAAGCAAAATACGTATTTATCTATCAGATTCCACATGATGAATACAGATAAAGCAGTGTAACATTACTTTGTGAAGTGTTTCAGAAGTAAAATGCTTTTCACAATAAAAAATGTTATAGATACAAAATACCAAGGAATGTTTACATAAAATGCATCAACATTATTTTCTTACACGAGAAAAAAATAATCTGACTAAGCTAAGAAATGTTCTGAAGCTACTGTTTAAAGCGCCATATATTTTTATTTACACATATTTTAATGTACGTACGATGCAATCCTTTATATCTAGTTTGAAAGTGTACATCAGTTCAAAGTTACTAATCATATTCCAAGTTACGTTATTACTTTATATATAACGGTTTGAAGGCTTTTGACGAACGCAATTTTTTTACGGTTATTTTAAATGTATGAGTTTCCTCATCAATGCAGAGACCAAACTTTGAACTTGACAGGTAACTTTAAACTGTCACAAGGGTCCATTTATACCTGAATTGAGAACATGCTTATTTTAGAAACTAAATTCATCGACATTAAAAAAATATGATGAATCAATGTATTTTCGACAAAAATTTATTGGGTGTGAACACAGAAGTCATATATCGTAGGAAGATCTTTTGGATACAGAGTGGCAACGGTATAAATGAAAATCTTCGTTTTCTCGAAATGCAACATAATTGTAAATATACACATGATAATTTTCTAGAATTGTTATTCGTACCATGCAACCTGAATTCCTAAAGACGATTAATATTTTTACATCCAGAGTACTTTTCATCTATTGTTATACACTCTAACAGTCCAAAAGACTTACTTTTCACTTCACCCAAGCTTAACCCCAATTTGTATGTTAAAGATATTTATGAGATGTAGGTTTTTTGAGCGACAGTTGTGAGTTTAAACATAAAGAAACAGGTAACATATAATATATAAATTTTGGTAACTTAATCTTATAAATATATATTAAATAGAAAGAAACTGACTCATATATGAAGATGAATAATAACATTAACATAAAACAATCGATAATAATTACAGCAGCTACTTCAATAATTCTATAATGGCACCGAATCAGAATTAACAACAGTTTACTAGTTTTGTGTCAACTTTTATGCGCGTTGTTTTACAAGTAAATGTATTCTATAAAAATCCTTTTTAGTTTCAGAATCGAAAACAGTACAAAGTTGTTTATTTTGTCTTCCTTGACTACCTGTGCGATATGATTTCAAATTTGATCGAAATTGATAGTTCTCCCGTTTCATAGTTTTTCTTCAAAAAGCTTTCACTTCATTCATGAAAATTCTATTGTTTCAAGGGCAAAATAACAGAATTTATTCTGAAATATGAATGATAATGTATCCAAACAACTGTCAGTTCGATATTAATCACTTCCTGAAGAAAATCTACTTAAAATGGAGACCTGATATTGACATCTTCCACGGAAACTAATGAATATAGAAATGTAAAAAGGCAGTAATGAAATGATCCTAAAAAGGCCGAACAGAAATCAATAAATGATGGTCAGAAGTGTTTTCAGAAAAGTTTGTTAGCTTCTCTATTTGTTTATATCTGATTATTTACAGAGAGATAAGCATTGAAAGCTACCGCCCGAAAAATAGATTCAACTCATGTTTCCTGTAATATAACATATAAGAACACACAATTTCTCACTCAACTTTGGTACAATTTGAAGATTTCTATTTCCAACATTTTTTAATCGGTGGAGGGGTGCAACACCCAACAAAATCCAGTTGCATATTCGCAATGTATTAAGAGGAATCGAAAGTATCCAAAACATATTCTATTTGTAAGAATTGTAGACTTTAAAAAACGAAAATCATTACCACGCTTACAAAATCTAGGTTATCTATATCACTTATAAGGATTCGGTTAAAGTTTTTTGTACTAATAGCATTTAAATCTTAAAATAATTCAATTTTGACGGTCTCCAAGATTTTTTCAGTCTATCTCAACATACATTGTAGTATTGAGAGAAAAATGAGTCTAAGGGAAACCAACATGTGCATTCTATTATGAGGAATTTTTGCGATATTGCTTTAGAAAGAATTCTGAGCTGGAGTTTTATCTAGTTCACAAGTTGAAGAACATGTTTTAATGCCAGCCAATTGTTTATCGCGCATTAAATGACATTATGAGAGTTTTAGATCAGAATAGAAATATTTTTTGAAAGTATTGAATATCTAGTTTACTGCCCAGTTACCGATTTTCAAAATATTTGGCATATTGTTTCGTTATGATGTTGTGATGCCACAGTTTCAATTTGAGCACCGGCAAATCAATATTTCCCGAGAAAATCGAAAAAGAAATTCTATGATTCGTTCATAATTCAGGTGCCATTTGTCTTAATACGAGCCAGACCTTCGTTTCTTCAGTGAAAAATAAGTGTTTTTTGGTGATTTATCAATAGGTACTTGGCAATGTTCCTATCTTAGCTAACCTAACCTAAGCTAATACGTTAGCTTGAGTTAGGTTATCTTAGCTAACCTAACCTAAGCTAATAGGTTAGCTTGAGTTAGGTTATCTTAGCTAACCTAACTAACCTTGGCTTGAGTTAGGTTAGGTTAGCTAACCTAACTAACCTTGGCTTGAGTTAGGTTAGGTTAGCTAAGATAGGAACAGTGCCAAGTATTTATGAGAGTGAGAATCACCCAAAAACACTCATTTTTAAATAAAAAAGATCTGGCTCTAATTAAGAGAAGTGGCACTTGAATAAGGAACGATTTATAGAAAGTCTTTATCGATTTTCTCTGGAAATATTGATTTGCCGGTGCTCAAATTGAAACTGTGGCATCACAAAATCAACGAAAGAATATGCCAAAAGTTTTGAAAATCGGTGAGTCCAATAAGAGAGGCCAACTGCTTAAAAAACACCGAAAATCACTTCCCCTTTTTATGCAATATAAATCAACTCTATATTCAATAGTTTAAAACTCAATAAGCTTATTTATCCTGGAAATATTAGACGTCACACAGGCCTATGAGGATTTTAGTAAATTTTTTATTGTTATGTTTTCACCATTGGTATTGAATTCACTTCAAGAAGTCATGTTCACCAACTTCTAACCTATATTTCTTTGTATGACAACATTGGTGAAAACACTAAAATAAAAAAATTGATTGAAATGTTCATTGGCTCAAGTGACATCTAATATTTTCAGGAAATGCTTGTTGAGTTTTAAGCTCTGGAATAAAAAGAAAGTGATTTCCACTGTCTTTAAGCAGTTGGCCACTTATGGTGCTCATCCATTCATGATTGCCAATAAATTTTGAATCTCAAAAAGTTCTGAGAACTTTTGTAATGTAGTGGTTTTTAGTATCATTCCATTTGAATGTTCTTGTAGTTTTCTGATATGTTGTTGAAAGGTTTTTCAGCTGTTTAGGTATAATCAACATGTTCTAGAACTCGCAAACTTTCAGATTATATTGTATGAATAGAGAAGAAGTTTTTATGAAAACTGAAGTACTGCCTGGATAAAACGAAATTAAAAAAATAAACTATGACGTTTAAACTCCCGACTCTTGAATGAAGGTTCACCCGCACATCGCTATCTTACAAAAGAATTGTCTTTAAAAAATGTTGGAAAGGACACAACTGCGAGATTGCGTCGTCACGCCCCACAATAATCAACCCTTAGGGCGCGATATTTTGAAAAAGTCACTGTGATGAGTGTGATGAGAACCGTGACGAAACGTAACAATCCTCTTTCTTAATAGAGACCGCAATTACGGAGGTTGTTCGCTATAATAACATCCGTAACAGCGTCGAACACGAACTGGATATTGTGCGTGTCAGTTGCACACGTCATGTGGCAGTAGATTTCCTTTGTCGTAGACTTATTTTTCGCCTCAAACTGGGCCTGGATGTATGCCGCCGCCTCACCATACTCTTGTGCACCTGCAAATAAAAACGAGAAGAAGTGTTATTTTGATATTCAAAGAAAATGCAATTTTTCTTCAACTTCAACACCCTGTATACCAGGAACCCTTTTCATGAAATGATTTGAGGAATCACCCCTTTCATTTTTTCAGTGTTACTTAGATAAACCTTGTAAAGGGTTTTCCAATAAAGCCGGTCCCAGACAATGCGTGTATTTGACGAATGTTCGGCATTGGCGGTGCTTCGCGTAGTGTGTGGGAGCTCAACTTCGGCCCGAACACTATGGCCCACACACTATGCGAAGCACCGCCAATGCCTAACATTCGTCAAATACACGCATTGTCTGGGACCGGCTTAAGAGATGTTATTTGATATCCAAAGAAAAATGCCATTTTTCAATATAAATGATCAGACGTTTATTTCATTTAAAAGAAGAGTTATGCCGTTAATAGTGGAAAATAACATCAGGCAAATGACCACCACGACCACGCTTACAGGACCATATCCTTTTAATGAAATTTTCCATAACCAAATTGCAAAGTGGCTGCCCTATGTCCTCGATAGCCTCACGAATTATATCTTTGAGGTCTTGAATCGACGATGGGCTATTGGCGAAGATCTTCTCTTTCACGTGGCTCCAAAGGAAGAAGTCGCAAGGTGTTAAATCATAAGATCTCGGACCAATTGTGATCATCTCTTCGAGAGATAACACGGTCCGGAAATTTCTCTCCCGCAAAATATCAATGGTTTCGTTGCTTGCGTGGCACGTAGCGCCGTCTTGTTGAAACTAAACGTTGTCCAGATCAATACTATCCAATTTCAGACATAAAAAATCATTAATCATCTCTCTATAGCGCAATCCATTCACCGTAACTGTTGCTCCAGCCCCATTTTCGAAAAAGTAAGGTCCCATGACCCCGCCGGACAATAAACCACACCAAACAGTCACACGTTGAGGATAGAGAGGCTTTTCAACAATAACTCTTGGGTTTTCCGAGCCCCAGTTGCGACAATTTTGCTTGTTGACGAAGCCACCCAGGTGAAAATGGGCCTCATCACTCAAGATGATTTTTCGATGGAACCTGGGTTTTCTTCAACCCTTTCGGCTACAGCAGCAGTATTATAGGCTGTTCCTGAGCGACGTGCATGGGTTTCATTCTTCACATCACTAACTTGTCTAACAGCTCGAATTTTTCCACCAATTCTTTATTGCGGTCCGACAAGGTGCTTCACGACGACCCAAAAATGTTCGAGTTTATAGTGAATTTTAATTATTTCAATGCGTTCTTGAAGCTTGTATCTTGTTACATTTTTTTATGATGGCGTAGTTTTTACTTGTCAAATATCAAAAAATGACATTTTCTAACAATACGGAATAAAGATACAGCGCAAGTTCGCAACGCCTAATGTTTTTCACGTTCATAAACAGATTCTTGGCTGCGTCGACAAATTCGTGAAGGCATCTCTAGGTTTACTTTTTACTCTGAGTTTTAAATAATTTTTATAATATGAAAGTGAAGAATAATGAGCAATGACACCCTGTATATATCGTATTGTATACATACACATAGTCCGTTCACGAAAGTTTGAGCCGTCGATTGGCCATGGAAATTTGGTATATTCTACAAATTTTTGGTTATGTTGTTTATTTTCTTGTCAGATTGATACGCAATGTTATCAATATTGCATAGAGTTCTCTGATAAATCGCAAAATCGTCGGACGAGGCCGGGTACATTCGGCAACATTGACTTTATTTTAAGTTATGACAACAAATACTGCCAACTTCAGATAAATAAACAAACGCCTACTATGCGCTCAAACTCTCGTGAACGTACTATACATTTCAACGACGTATAGTCCGTTCACAGGTTGAGCACATAGTAGGCGTTTCTTTATTCATCTGAAGTTAGCAGTATTTGCTGTCATAACGTAAAATAAAGTCAACGTTGCCGAATGTACCCGACCTCGTACGACGAGCTTGCGAGTTAAATCAGAGAACTCTATGCAATAATGACAACATTGCATATCAATCTAACAAGAAAATAAACTACGTAACCTAAAATTTTAATATACACAGTGGAATTATGTCAAATTGTCATGGCCAACCGACGGCTCAACCTCTCGTGAACGGACTATATATGAAGTGACGAATCCGTATAAATTACTGAGTTTGTATATTGACAACTCATTTAAAACTTAATAACAACTTCGAAGAAACATGAATTAAAATAAGAAACGAATAGGTACAACTCAATGAGCAATTCATAAAAAAATCATCTCAAAGAATGATACGCCATTAAAAAACTGAAAAACGGGTCAACAGTAACAAGGTTAAAGTTTGATAACCTCTAATTAAAGGTGTATTAAAGATATAATTTGTTAAGATCTTGTTTGTATGGAAATATCGTCATTATTTCATGTACAGTATGATGGAAAGTTGAAAGTGAACTCATTCTCCAGTTCGCAAGAATCTGGGTAATTGATAATTTTCTAAAGACATTTCATCTCATTGTTCTTAGGTCAGCAGACCAGCAAGTCTTTCACCAATGGCGGTGAATCATAAGTTTTATGATTGACAAGCCCAATAAATTTAATTCCCTCATTTTCAAATCGAGTTATACACTGCGCAAAAAAATTAAAGCACATTATGGAAATCTCAAATAGTGTTATTTTGTTTGATTTTCTACACTCGATCGCTATGAAACGCGAAACACGCAATTTGACCCAAGAGGAATGTGCCCAAGCGGTAGTTTTGCGAGAAGAAGGGTTGACATAAACAAGAATTGCAGAAAGGTTTGGTTTTCCATAGAAGTGTGTCCAGAATGTTGCAGCGATTCAGGGAGACAGGCATGAATGTCCGAAGTCCAGGACAGAGTAGACCACGGGTAACAACTGCCATTCAAGGACGTTACTTGGGAGTTTCTTCGTTAAGACAACGGTTTGCAACCGCTCGCCTCCTTCAAAATCAGCTTGAGCAAACTCATGGGGCGCAAATTAGCACTCAGACGATAAGAAATCGCTTCAGAGAATAGGATTTGAGGCCTCGTGTCGCGGCAAGAGGCCCAGCTCTTACCCCAGCCCATCGAAGGGCGCGTTTGGATTTTGGCTGAGAGCATATCCATTGGGAAGAGGCTGATTAGGAAAGAGTTCTCTTCACAGATGAGTCTAGATTCTGCCTCTACCATTGTGATCGACGTTCCCTTGTATACAGACGTCCACATGAAAGATATGTTCAGTGCAATTTCCTGAATACTACTGGTTTCGAGGGAGGATCGATTATGGTATGGGGTGGAATATCTTTGACTGCTCGCACAGACCTAGTGGTTGTTGAAAATGGAGCTATGAATGCTGATAGGTATAAAAGGAACATTCTTGAAGAGCATGTGATGCCATTTGCCGCATACATAGGTGAACATTTCATTTTTATGGATGATAATGCCAGAGCCCATCGTGCGCGCATCGTTCAGGAGTACCTTGAAGAGGTTGAAGTCTCTCGAATGGAATGGCCAGCAAGAAGTCCAGATCTCAATCCGATTGAACAGGTTTGGGACAACTTCAATAGAAGGCTGAGAAGTTCAGAAAATCATCCAGCTACTCTAAATGACTTAGGAATCCAACTCAGAGAAATCTGGGAAGGATTAGATCAGAATATTTTAAGATCACTCATTTTGAATATGAACCGTCGTTGCCGAGCTGTAATTAACGCAAGGGGTGGAAATACCGAGTATCAAATCACCTATCAGCATACCAGTATTTCAAAAATTGTTTACTTCTCCTCTTTCACATAAGATTCGGTGAAATCCCGAATTTTTCTTCCATTTGCTGTGTCTTGTTTCGTTCAAAACCTTCCCACGAGAACATAAAAATAAGTTATAAAGTCAATGTAGAGTTAACTTTCATTAAAATTGAGATTTTCAGAATGTGCGTTAATTTTTTTGCGCAGTGTATGTTTTGAAGTCGTTCCTTCCGAAAGTTATCGTGTTTACGGTAGGCTTTAGGGACAACTTCAAAACTTAAAATTTTCTGCGATCTTACTGAAAATTTTCAAGAAATAAAAAAAATTCTGTTTTCATTTTCCATTCCTCATAAAACTCTGCAATAAGTTTGTATCCATATTGAGCATTGATAAACCCTAATCATTGAATGAAATCATCAATTATGCTTCAGTTTCTGTGACTTTAATATTATTATCATTATTGAATAGTCATTTTTCGATAACACTTCCTTACACATCTAATGAATAGAATAATAAAAAAAATCATACCTGAATATTCGGGAAAACATATTGTAAGTGGTGATTTCCTTATTTTTTCTTCGAATAAATCCTTTTTGTTTAGGAAAAGTATGATGGATGTGTCAGTGAACCACTTATTATTACATATAGAATCGAAGAGTTTAAGACTTTCTTGCATACGATTCTGGAAAAGAGAAATGAGAATGATTAACATTTATTATTGTTCAATGCATATTTCGAAATTAGTACTCACCGTAGTTTCATCTTCATGCAAAACTTGATCATATTCGCTCATAGCTACACAAAATATTATCGCAGTGACATCTTCAAAGCAATGAATCCATTTTTTCCTCTCGGATCGCTGACCGCCAACATCAAATAATCTAGAAAAAAACATATTTTAGTTTTAAAAATTATTTCCAAACTGTTGTTCTACAAACATTTGCACTTTATTGAGCGCGAATTGTCAACAATAAAATTAATTCCACAACAAAGTCATTTGGTCAATATACCTTCATCGACATGTCCAAGGACTTCTATAGGAGCCAATTATTATTGATAAAAATTAACTATTAAGTGGCGTAAGGGGGACATTTAATCTATTTATTATACTTTTTTTCCCTTGTTTTGTTCGCCAATTTGCAGGCAAATATGGACAAATTTGGTATGCATGGCGGAGAAGCCCTTTATAAGAATATGTGAGCTCATTCTTTAAAAAAATATATAAATATTTATTAAAAGACAGGTGGTCCTAGAACAGAAACCTGAGGGACGCCTTTGTACTGACCCAGTTCATTTGAAAGGCTTTTCCGACCTGATTCTTACTGATATTTTGCTGATACACTTACAAAATAATGTTTGTACTTATTATTTATTCAATGTGAGAACACCATTCAAAACTCGAAAAGTTGTGAGGTATAATTGTATGTTGAACAGAAAATAAAAACCGCGAAAGAGATTAAAGCTAAACCTGTTATTAATACAAATTGAGGAGCACCAACAGATTCATTGAAACCAATTTCAACAACAATTCAGTAAACTTGTGGGGGAATAATGTATTTTACTCTTACAGAGAATTCTCTAAGAAATAAGTGAGTGATAGTTTGTATCATGAGTTATTTGATTTGAACGTTTGATCTATTGTGGAATAAAAATTAATTATTTTCTTGTCAAGACTGGGGTTTTTCAAATTTTTAATATAATGAAGCCCATAGAATGACAAGAAGAGGAAAAAATTGGTGATTTATCATTCAATAACTTAGAAATATATGTGTCCTTAATCTATAGGTATAAAATACAAAGTTTGGTCGAAAAATAAATCTGAAGTAATTTATAATTTATATCAATGAGCTTTCAGCCACTTCGTTAGCAAGTGGTTGAAAGCACCCTTGACTTGTAAAAATAAGTAATATGATACTATCTTTCTGATATGGCACAAAAGAACTTGAAGTCATAGTGAACTGTAACCTTTTTTATAAACTTTTGGTAATTGAGTATGTGAACTCCAAAAAATAGTATAATATGCAACGAGCGTATAATGATAGCTATTATTCGCATTCACAAGGTGGAGTTTAGGCCACGAGCAGTAGGCGAGTGGCCCAAATCATCGAGTGAATAACAGCCATTATACGCGAGTAGCCCACTATACTTTATCCAAGACTAGTAAATATAATTCTTGAACATGTTAACATTTGGCCACCGCGACAACACCCTTCTATGACAAAAGTGGAAAAAGTCAATTCGACACATGAGAAATTTTTGGAGAACTGGTCATTGTATATTTTGTAATAAAAAAAGCTTTAATTGATTGTCCGAGCCGAGCACAGAGATGTTCAATGGACGGATTTTACAATAGTCGTAGATAAAATCATCAGTGCATAGAAATAAAGATTAGGCATATTGTAGACCATCAGAAAACCTCTGGCACTCTATGAATAGTTAGGTACTTACTTAAAGTTGAGATTTTTGAAGGAAAAATGAACCTCTACTATTCCTGTCGTTTTTACCCTAGTACGTAAAATATCTTGTTCTGTAGGTTGATAATCTCTAGCTCCTAATCTATCCAAGCCGTCCAAGAAGCTGAAATGATACAAAATGCAATGAGAACATGAGCAAACCATATCTATGGATAATTTAAAAATAGTGGTATATTTAATTGAAACACGGCTAGTAGCTACACTTTTGACTATAATGATATCACACTCCCAATAGAAATAGAAAAAAACTACTCCATCAACGTCTTAGACCTAAATATTCGTCATTTGACAGGTATGAATTCGAAAGTTTTATTAAACTCACCACTACTCATGTCATAATCCTTTCAGAACTTTATCAGATATGATCAATTTATTTACAAAAATAAGTTAACATAATTGAAACTATAATACTGAGTAATAGTTCTGGAACTCAACACTAGGGAAACCCTTTGAAAAAATTCTATATTGATATAAATATTAATGAAAAAAATGTGAATCATATTACTTCTGAAACTGTAAATTTCCCATTCGATTGTCCAAAATGTCAAAGAATTAGAGGGTATTTGATTAGAAGAAACCAAAAAAATTATTTTCCGATTTGAATTTCTAGCCGTCGGAAAATTTCATTTCTATTAGGTCTTTTTTTGAAGAAAAGTTACTTGTGCTATAGTCCGTTCACGAAAGGTGGAGCCGTTGGTTGGCCGTGGAATTTTGGCATATTCCACTGAGTATATTGAAATTTTAGGTTCTATTGTTTATTTTCTTGTCAGATTGATACGCAATATGTATGTCAATATTGCATAGAGTTCTCTGATAACTCGCAAGCTCGTCAGACGAGGCCGGGTACATTCGGCAACGTTGACTTTATTTTATGTTATGACAACAAATACTGCCAACTTCAGATAAATAAACAAACGCCTACTATGCGCTCAAACTTTCGTGAACGGACTCTAGATATCTGAATTGTAGGGTGGGTGTACCAATTATTTGAAGCCATGCGTGACCAGAACAGCTATTGTATCTCAGCAGACAATAGCAACATACTTTCGATAAATTTTCCTCGGGGCCTTTTTCGTGGCTGTATTTAATTTTGACAGCATCGTTGCGTAGTATTCTTCGGTTATATGATTTGCTTCTGCTTTGTATTCATTCATTTTATCATTATAATTTCCTCACATCTTCACTGTCAATTAAAAAATTCGTTACAATGATTTTACATAAATTGAAAAAAAGCAATCAAAAAGCTGATGAGACGTTAGGTCCTGGACATATTTATACTGAATAAGCAAACTGAGGGCCACAAGGATATTTCTTTAGATGGTGTGGTTAAATAATTTCTTCTTTGATGCAAAACCTTTGTTCGCCCATTTCGAAGATACTCATAAGTCATAATAATATCCTCCGACTTCTTGACCTTGACTTAGGTCTACATTCTAGTTACTTGTGAAATAATTTAAAACATGTATATCAAGAACATATCATGGTACAGATGTTCATTGCACACAGTTAGCTTTAATTATGGAATACTCCCACAATAAACACCTTTGTCTTAGCATTTCCAGCTGAATGATTCGATTTAATCAAATAATGGAATAACATAACATAACCGAGTGCACCGAGGCCTTTGTAATTGGAATTATTTTGAAAAATAAATAAAAGCAAAGAACCACCCTATATTCCGAAAATACAGGGTATATCTGATATCATTCAAAAAAATAAATGTATGCATGGATTCAAATTTGTATGATCCTGCAGTTTGTGTTCTATAAAGTGAATATTCAAAAAGTTGCAGGGTGTTTTTTTTATGGAATTATGCTTACTATTTGGCAGAATCATTGAGCTGATATTCGTTGGAGCGACCATAACAAGCTTGTACGCCTGCATCTGCCCATAATCGCTTCATAGCAGCCAGAAGTTCTTCTGAAAAAGGTTCTGTGTCCTCCATCCTCTGTATAACGTCAAAGACCATTTTGCCATCCACCTGGAAAAATATGTTGCATGAGATTTTGTATAACTAACTTAAAATCTTCAGCTGTACAGGTGTCTGTAACCAATGCCAGGGACTTAAGGAGATGATTCCCTCGATGAAAATAAGCAGGGGTAGTTCATATAAAGTTTTTTCGAAATCGACCTCCC
Organism: Propylea japonica; assembly: GCA_013421045.1. Classification (NCBI taxonomy): domain Eukaryota; kingdom Metazoa; phylum Arthropoda; class Insecta; order Coleoptera; family Coccinellidae; genus Propylea; species Propylea japonica. The sequence continues at coordinate 15,943,407 of CM024240.1, read as the reverse complement.
TTCCAAGATACAGCCTTTGGAAGCGATGACGAGTTGACAGTTTTTAATTTTTTTTGAGCCCTAAAAACACTAAGTCGTAAAACTATATATACATAATATGATTCATTAAGTAGATGTTACTCACACAATTTTTTTTGATACCATAACTTTATTATTAGGGGTTGAAAATAACAACCCCTTATGATTTTCCTTCAAAAATTGTTTTCGCGGGATAGATTTTCCGAAAAATAAAATTCTTTTATTGTTTCCCCCATCCAATTCTGAAGAAAAAGTCTCTTGCAAAATTTCGATACAGACGATACTTTCTGGGAAAAAAATTAAAACTTATAAGCAGTTATGATGATCTGTTCATTCCATTTCATCCTATGTTCCATAGAATGAATATTCTAAGATATTGTTTATGCTCAAACAAGTTTTGACAGAAAAAAAAGATTTTATATGGTTCTTTCTACAACTTACAGTTTCAGAAGAGTTCGATATTTTTAATTAATAAATACTTTGCAGTAATAAAATAAATTACTCAGTTATAAAAATGGTAGTTTATTCGAATTTGCATTTGGCAGATATGCTTTTATCTCCTGTCATAGACATACAATATCTTAGAATATTCATTCTATGGAACACTTATACGATGAAATGGAATGAACAGTGATCATAACTGCTTGTAAGTTTTTATTTTTCCGAGAAAAGTATCGACTGTATTGAAATTTTGCAAGAGACTTTTTTTCTCCAGAATTGAATGGGAAAACATAAGATAATTTTTTTTTTCGAAAAGTATGCCACGAAAACATTTTTTGAACGAAAATCATAGGGATTGTTATTTTCAACCCTAATAACAAGTTATGAGACATAAAATAATTGTGTAAGTAACATCTACTCGGTGCTTCATATAATGTAACGGGTTATCCATTTCGCGGTTTCAAAAGTATACGGCTGGAATTCGATATCTGTCAAACGAAGTTTTTAAAAAAAATTTTTTTGTTTAGTTGAAAGTCTGACATTTATGAAAATGGATCGCTTGACTATCGCACAACGCATGAAATTGTAAAAACCTAATACAAAAATGCGATTCTGCCACAACAGCCACAAATCGTGCTCTAAGAGCAGATTTGATTTAGATAATCGTCCAACTACGCAAGCATTGGTAAAATTGTGAAGAAATTTGAAGAGACTGGATTGGTTACAGATATTGTAAGCCCTGTGCATCATCGTTTTACTCGTACCACTGAAAATATCGCTACTGTAAGTGAAAGTGTTGCCGAAGACCCGAATACTATATGTCGATTCCTCGTCGTTCTCAGGAATTAGGATTTAGGACTGTCTTACGGTACATTATGGCGTATTTTGCATTAAGATCTACACCTACACCCAAATAAAATCCAGCTCACACAACACTGAAGCCAGCCGACCATTCACATCAACATCGTGGATACGTCGAATGGGTGCTTGAACAACCGGCGGTGGACGGCGATATCAACTGGCCACCAAGATCATGCGATTTGACACTGCTTGACTTTTTTTTGTGGGGTTACGCGAAAGACCGTGTTTATGCAGATAAACCTTCAACTCTTGAGTAGTTTAAAACCAATATTCGTCAAGTTATGGCTGAGATACCGCCCAATATGTGTCAAAAGGTGGTCGAAAATTACCTCAAAAGAATCGATGCTTGCAACAATTCGGGTGGTTGTCATTTAAATGATGTAGTGTTTCAACAAATGTCAACGTTCAAACTTCATCATAAAAAAGAAATATCATGATAAAAATATTTTTTATGTGTTTTATTTACGTTTACTTTTGAAACCGCAAAATGGATAACCCTGTATAGTTTTATGATTCAGTGTTTTCTGGGGCTCGTAAAAAAATTAAAAATGTCATTCGAAAAAATTGTATGAACTACCCCTGCTTATTTTCATCGAGAAATCATCTCCCAAAGTCCGCGAATTTGTTTACATATACCTGTATACTGTTTATCAAATGTCCAATAAGTTTTGGCACAAATTTCATAGACCAATATATTGGTGAAAAATGAAGAAGAAGACAACATGTTTGGTATGGAAATAAAAGTTTTTTAACCAAACTAATATCTAAGTTCAAAAAAAGTTATGTTAATACTTCTTGGTACGATCCATGTAACTAGCGCCCCCTATGAGAATAAGACATAAAAATTAATTTATTGGATTATCAGCTACCAGAACATATTCGTTTAAACTTTAATTTCAATGGTGCCAGTCGTTTCGGCAAAATCGTAAAAATGTGTAAAATTTTTTTCTTAACCTCCCTTATCTGTGATACGAAATTTTTATACTGAGCAAAAATCAAATATTTTTCAGCTTTTTTCCTATCCTTGAAAAGGTATCACCTTTTTCTGAAACACCCTGTTTACTCAAATGATCTCAAGTCCTCGATCGTTATAAAAAGTAATTTTAATACATGCTGATTGATAATATAATGCAGGTTGGAAAATAAAGTCTTGGGCGTGGCAGTCGAATGAAAGTCCAGCTTCATCAATTCTAGAACAGCCCGCCACTGGCATAAGATCTTATTGATAGTACGCAAAGACTGCGACGAAGGCAAAAAAAACCACATCTGATGCAAAACGTTTCAAAAGAACTTTTCAATATTAGGAATTTTGTTGAAAACCGACAACATCGCAACGCCCTTCTTCGGAAGGTGACGCAAATCGTTTCGCCCCCTGCTCTCAGAAAAAGTAGAGTGGAACGAATCAACCCCCAACTCACAGAAGTGCTTGCTGCTCCACCTGTTGATTAAAACTGTCGATAATACCCGGAGAATGGCGTGAAAACGATGATAATCTACAAGTGGATGGGAAAATCAATAGATTTGGCAATAGCGAACGAAAGATATCAAGATTAATTTTGACATTGAGGCATTTATAGCGAAATAATTCATTTCAGATCATAAATTGAATGTCTTACCACAAGATCGCAAAGAAAATACATCAAAATTGGGAAGAACATTGCTAGACCAACAAACATGTGCAAATATTCGGGAATACTCGTTGACAACAAATTGAGTTTCAAACATGTAGGTAAAAGACAAACACACAAAACAAAGAAGGGACACACTAATATGGCCGACTTCGAACTTTTTAAACGTTGAATTTTATTATTTGTGCTTTATTTCTTGTTCATTTTCTCTACAGTTTGTTGCAGAAAGATATTAATTGTTAGTTAAAAAAGGTTTCTTATTCAGTGAATGTGTGCTTCAATGAATCCAAAAAATTCCCGCCACAAAGTTGCCCATACAAATATGGCCGTTTTATGTGACTTTTGCATCAAGGGAAATATAGGATGCTCCCTCCCCTTCCTTTACCTCCATGGTTTCAAATCTCACACAAGAACACAGAAAGAAGTTGTTACTACAAGAGCTGTTCATTTTAGATCACTAACATATAGTCCGGTCACGAAAGTTTGAGCGCATAGTGGGCGTTTGTTTATTTATCTGAAGTTGGCAGTATTTGCTGTCATAACATAAAATAAAGTGAACGTTGCCGAATGTACCCGGTTCGTCTGACGAGCTTCCGAGTTATCAGAGGACTCTATGTTATATTGACAACATTGAGTATCAATCTGACAAGAAAATAAACAACATAATTTTAATATACACAGTGGAATATGCCAAATTATCATGGCCAACCGACGGCTCAACCTTTCGTGAACGACCACATCAATATACAAGATAATATGCCGACCACTGCTGGAATATGGACATACTATCTTTCTAAACTCCACCAAAACAACTCTGAAGAATCTTGAAATAGCTGAAAGAACATGCTTAAGGAAAATCACAAAGATGAGACATCCTAATAATCCCTTGCACAACCCTCCTAATCAACTTTTGTATGAGACAACTGGAGTGGAGCCCTTATTGAAGAGACTAGAAAAACTTAGCCAGAAATTCATCGGGAAACAGATAAACAGGACTATTATGGAACCACTAATTCACCACTATGAACCACAGAATGCACCAAGAGCTAAATTACCAACACTACCACTATACGAACATCTACTGTCTCTAGAATAACATCTGTATACTCTATTCTTTCAAAAATGTATATATTATGTAACTGGCAGAAGGACCTCGGTCGATAGCCGTTTGATTTGTTTCAAGTTAATTTCTTCTTTCTTAAATATCTTTCTTTATGTTTCCAAGGTCATTACATTATATTTTTCAATGGATCTGGGCTGAGGATGGCATGAGCATTCTAGATTATAGCCTAAACTACACTCAGCCACTTCCACTGCCGCTCGCGCTGCCTGAAATAATTCCCGAAATACTTCTGCGGCATTATCGAAGGTAGTGAGCATTCACAATCTGCTGCAACATTTCTATAACGACCAAATTTCAGTAGTGACGAGCAAGAAATTCCAAAGCAACCTATTGGGTAATCCAATAAGTGGTGTTATTTTGAATAGCCTGCTATTTCGGTAGATGTCATTTGACAAAAATAAACTACGCCATTAATAAAAATGGAACGGTACACGCTTCAAGAACGCATTAAAATTCACTATAAAAATGGTGAAAATTGGCAGAGACGGTTCGTAAAACTCGAACATTTTTGGGTCGTCGTGAAGCACCTTGTCGGACCGCAATAAAGAAATTGGTAGAAATATTCGAGCTGTTGGGACAAGTTAGTGATGTGAAGAATAAAACCCGTGCAAGTCGCTCAAGAACAGCCGAGATATTTACTGCTGTAGCCGAAAGTGTTGAAGGAAATCCAGGTTTGTCAATTCCTCGTCGTTCTTTGCGATAAGGCATTCCACAAACGTCATTTCACCGTATTTTGCATATAAAGATTTTGGTTTTAAGGCTCATAAAGTTCAATTAACACAAGAACTCAAGCTGGTCGATCATCAACAACGTCGTGTCTTTGCTGATTGGGTTGATGAATGCAATGAAAAAGATCCGGAATTTGAAAAATCATCTTGAGCGCTGAGGCCCATTTCCACCTCGGTGGCCTCGTCAAAAACCAAAATTGTCGCATCTGGGGCTCGGAAAACCAAGAGTTATTGTTGAAAAGTCTCTCTATACTCAACGTATGACATTGGACCTTACTTTTTCGGAATAAGGCTGGAGCAAACATTACGGTTGATGGATTGCGCTATAAAGAGACGGTTAATGATTTTTTATGGCCGAAATTGGAGAGTATTGATCTGGACAACGTTACTTGCAACAAGACGGCGCTACGTGCTATACAAACAACGAAACCATTGATCTTTTCAGGAAAAGTTTCCGGACCGTGTTATCTCTCGAAGAGGTGATCACAATTGGCCACCGAGATCTTGTGATTTGATACCCTGCGACTTTTTCCTTTGATGCCACGTGAAAGAGAAGGTCTACGCAATATCCCAGCGTCGATTCAAGACCTCAAAGATGGAATTCGTGAGGCTATCGAGGACATAGGGCAGTCACTTGCGATTTGGTTATGGAAAATTTCACTAAAAGGATATGGCCCTGTAAGCTTGGTCATGGTGGTCATTTGCCTGATGTTATTTTCCACTATTAACAGCATAGCTTCTTCTTTGTAATGAAATAAACATCTGATGATTTATATTGAAAAATGGCATTTTTCTTTGAATATCAAAATAACACCTTCCATTCGAAAACCCTTTATATCCCCTTCGAAGGACCACGTCGAATTATCAAATACCTATATAATACGCACTTACGCAGTTACCCTAGGATTAAGGGCGCAAATGTGGGGGTGTGTCGGTGTGTGCATTCAACATGCGTAAATCGACCAAAGATAGGAAAATGAAAGATTTACCCCTAGAAATACACGAAGGCAACTTGACGAAGTTAAGAGTTTTATTTACGTCCAAGAACAATATATTATCATATTTCCATTCAAGAAACGAACGCTGAAACCTAAGTGAAGAATCTTCAGTGTCCGCCTTACTCCGCTCTGCGGTAAAAAGTAATTTACGATCCGGCAACATCGCTCTTCAGCACAGTGACGTCACCGAATCGATAAGTTCGGCCTTCCTGCTAGCGAGGGGAACGTATTACTCGTGCTATTTATAAAATATACACATATACGGATGATAAAGCTGAAATGATGTCGGAGATTTTCTCTCTTATCATTGATTTTCCGAAGGAAAACGGGAACCAAGGACGAAACATCCCCTGGAGCGTAAATGAGTTTTTTATTGGTTTTAGTTCCTCATCTTTGGCTACTTTAGCAATGAGATTAAAGCCAGCATCACATATACGGTCCAAAAGCCCGAGACGGGCTGGGGCTGGTCTTTGTCTATACTAATTTACAGGGTGTTTCCTAAACATGCGGCAAAATTCAGGGGGTTGTTCCTTGGACTATTTTAAGCATGTTTTGTCCTTTGATGATTTTTGAAAAACCTCTTTGTTTCGAAGATACAGGGCGAACAACATTTTTCATATTTTTAAAATTATTAATAGGTAGTTTAAATAAAAATGCGTACCGCACTGTGTTTACTAAGTAGGTACAATTTATTTTTAAATTTGTTTAACAACATTCCAATTACTAAAAACGGCCAGTTTTTTGACTTAAAATTGATAGTTCAGATGCTAAAGGAATACAGATTAAACACTGTTTTCATTTGAATTCGTTTTTTTGGCTAGAGGTGGTCATTTTCAACAGTTTTTGTAGGTTAAGTTAAATTTTCATGTAATTTTTCATAATAAAATGTTATTATCTAAAATTTTGTTTCCCCTGTATCTCCGAAACAAAGAGGTTTTTCAAAATCATCAAAGGACAAAATATTCTTAGAATAGTCCAAGGAACAATCCCATGAATTTTTGCCGCATGTTTAGGAAACACCCTGTATACTAATATTATAAAGAGGGAAGATTTGTATGTTTGTGGGTTTGTGGCGTTGAGTTAACTCATAAGCTACTAGACCGATTTCAATAATTATTTCACCCTTAGAAAGCTACACTATCCCTGAGTAACATAGACTATACTTTTCACCCGAGAAAAATTAAAGAAACCTACTATAACTTCAATGATAATAAATATGAGTACCAAAATCAGCTATTTTCAGGTGCGCTGCAAAAACCGTAAGACGTACATGGACACAATGTATGACGGAAATGTACCTCTTTAATAGTTCTACTTTCAAAGTTTACTCAGTATCACCTTTTAAAGGTATCCGAATGTTTCTCAAAATTATGCATTATTTGGGAGTATTTTTTTATGAATACGCTATTGATCCTTATCCAATTAAATACGTCGTTCATACCCAGTATTTAATTTAGAACGAAATTGCCTTTTACATCATTCAATTATGATGAATACATCAAAAGATATGGCAGGTTGAAGATGAAATCGCACCAAAATGCGTCTCCGAGGTAGGCACTAGGCGGGTAGGAGAAGGTGAGGGATGTATGAATGTATTTTGGATTGCCTAATGCCGGTATGTTTATGATCACAAATTAGACCAACAGATGGCGCTGTAGTCGTTATTTGAGTTATTAATCTACTCTGCAACTAAACGGCTGGATCGAATTGAATGAATTTTTGTGTATACAGAACAACGTCTGTTGGGTCTGCTAGTTATTTTGAAAAGGTTTCCAATAAGAGGTATTATTTTGATATTCGAAGAAAAATGCCATTTTTTAATATAAATGATCGGATGTTTATTTCATTATAAAGAAGAAGCTATGTTAATGGTGAAAAATAACATCAAGCAAATGATCACCACGACCACGCTTACAGGACCATATCCTTTTAATGAAATTTTTCATAAAAATCGTAAAGTGGCTGCCCTATTTCCTCTATAGCCTCACGAATTTCTACTTTGAGGTCCTGAATCGACGCTGGGCTATTGGCGTAGCCCTTCTCTTTCAAGTGGCCCCAAAGGAAGAAGTCGAAAGGTGTTAAATCACAAGATCTCCGTGGCCTATTGTGATCACCTCTTCGAGAGATAACAAGGTCCGGAACTTTTCCTGCAAAAGATCAATGGTTTCGTTGCTTGTGTGGCACGTAGCGCCTTCTTGTTGAAAGTAAACGTTGTACAGATAAAACTATCCAATTTCGGCCATAAAAAATCGTTTGTGGAATTCCTAATTCCAAAGAACGACGAGGAATTGACAAACCTGGGTTTTCTTCAACACTTTCGGCTACAGCATCAATATTCTTGGCTGTTCTTGAGCGACGTGCACGGGTTTTATTCTTCACATCATTAACTTGTCCCAACAGCTCGAATTTGTCCACCAATTTCTTTATTACGGTCCGACAAGGGCTTCACGACGACCCAAAAATGTTCGAGTTTTACGAACTGTCTCTGCCAAATTTTCACCATTTTTAAAGTGAATTTTAATGATTTCAATGCGTTCTTGAAGCGTGTATCGTTCCATTTTCATTAATGGCGTAGTTTGTACTTGTCGAATAACAAAAAATGACAGCTTCAAACGTGACATCTACCGAAATAGCGGGTTATTCAAAATAACACCTCTTATTGGAAAACCCTCTATATTCAAATCTCGATTTAACTTCAACGTTTCAATAATTGTTCAATATTTGACCGCGGGTTTCACAAAGCTTGATTGGCAATCAAATCGTTGATTTTGAGAAAAGTTCGATGGTTTACGTTAAAAATGAACTGAAATTTGCACAGAAATAATGACACTTCATCAATCAACGTGATCGGGGTTTTTGTGAAACCCAGCTTTAGACTATCAAGAAATCGAAGAAAACTTGACGATTTTGAAACCTGTTCAACATGCATATTAATTCCACTAATTTATGGGCTCCCCTCTCGTGCATGAGCAAAATGCACTTTTATTTCCGATACTAATAGCAATAAATTTTGGCACTTCAATCATCTGTTCCTGTTTAGCTAGAGCACAGGCCGCCTTTTACATAATAACAATTCACAATGCCACCCACGGAGGTTATGGTTTTCAATATCCGCGTTCTAATGGCCTGATTAAAGACACTTTACATATGGTAACAAGAAAGCATGTTGAATTTACATAAATAAACAATGGAATGGTATCTACGAAGTATACGTACTTTTACCAATTTCTATCCCGAATATTGTCGACCAGATTCAAAATTTTGATTTTTTCTCTCATTCACATGCTTGGAAAAAAAGCAGTTACTTGAATAAGAAGCGTTTATGCACTTGTAACATCCTTAATACTCTTCGTATACATTGTATATACAAATTTGATTTTCTGAAGAATTTTCAAGAAAATGTATTCGAAAATAGTGGTACGTATAGCATGTCCACGATCTCAGTTCAAATAATAATAATAGGGTGTCCACAAACCTGAAAATGTCGATATTGAGTCACTATGACTACTCGTATATAAAGGGTTTTCCAATAAGAGGTGTTATTTTGATATTCAAAGTAAAATGCCATTTTTCAATATAAATGATTGATGTTTATTTCATTATAAAGAAGAAGCTATGCCATTGATAGTGAAAATAACATCAGGCAAATGAGCACCACGACCACGCTTACAAGGCCATATCCTTTTAATGAAATTTTCCATAACCAAATCGCAAAGTGGCTGCCCTAAGTCCTCGATAGCCTCAGAAATTCCATCTTTGAGGTCTTGAATCGACACTGGGCTATTGGCGTAGACCTCCTCTTTCACGTGGCTCCAAAGGAAGAAGTCGCAAGGTGTTAAATCACAAGATTTCGGTGGCCAATTGTGATCACCTCTTCGAAAGATAACACGGTCTGGAAACTTTTTCCGCAAAAGATGATTCAGCGTAACTGTTGCTCTAGCCTCATTTCCGAAAAAGTAAGGTCCAATGACCATAAACCGCACCAAACAGTCACACGTTGAGAATAGAGAGGCTTTCCAACAATAACTTTAGGGTTTTCTGAGCCCCAGATGTGACAATTCTGTTTGTTGACGGTCTCGGCTGTTCTTGAGCGACGTGCAATAGTTTTATTCTTCACATCACTAACTTGTCCCAACAGCTCGAATATTTCCACCAATTTCTTTATTGCGTCCGACAAGGTGCTTCACGAGAACCCAAAAATGTTCGAGTTTTACGAACGGTCTCTGCCAAATTTTTACCTTTTTTATAGTGAATTTTAATAATTTCAATGCGTTCTTGAAACGTGTATCGTTCCATTTTATAAATGGCGTAGTTTCCACTTGTCAAATGTCAAGAAATAACAGCTTCAAACGTGACATCTGTCGAAATAGCGGGCTATTCAAAATAACACCTCTTATTGGAAAACCCTTTACAAGTTTAATTTCTCAGTAATATTAATGCAAAGATTGTGGTCAATTTGTCCGACAAAAATGATTCTGCGTAAATGGTCCTCCACCCTGAAAATGTAGATATTATGATGTCAATATGTTTCCTCAATTTCATAAAATCCCATTTTCGTATTCAATATTTTTCGATTTCAAATAAAGTACTAATTGTGAAAAAAAAATTGTCACCCCTTCTGTAGATTGAAGTTATTTTTCTGCCCTGAAACAATATAGCAAGTGTGATAATTTTTTCGTATTATTTTACCATTTCATATGCTGATTTCGTTGTTGGAAAATATTATTCTTGGCAAATGGGAAGAATAATTTTGAGCAAACCAAGATGCTCGATTTCAATAACTAGAATATTTATCTAAGGAGATCGACATGTTTAAATCAGAAGCGGTGTTTGTAGGTTTCAAATTCTAATTTTATGCCACCAATAATATTCCATTAATAGTGGAGGTTGCTGATGTTTTTCGACATCACCTTTGAAAACGGAGCTTTCAGCATGAAAGACAAGGTATTTTTAACACAAAACACGGAATTTGGTCACCTGAAACTAATGAACTTCTGGTATTTGTTACGCGGTCAGATAAAAATTTATTTTTTGCTCGTACATATTATGTCAGTGTAACATATGTTCTTTACGCGATTGTTCCTAGGGGAACAACGTGCTATCATTTTGCCTAAATACAGTGGAAATAACGAACGTCTGTATGAAGAATTTCTCTGTATAACGAATTTTGTACAAGACATTGCACCTTGAATCTAAATTCCATGTTAAAAACACCCTCTTAACGAAGTAGTTTCTCTTTATAACGAAATATTCAAAAAACATCACTCTTTGAATGGGTATTGTTAAGAAGGTAAAGGGTGGGTTTTATCCGAAAATTTTCCGGACGTACGTAACAAATCCCGATCTTAAACTATATCATTACTTCGGGTAGAGAGATCCTTCTGAAACAGTTCTAAATACACCTCTGGCTGTTTGGTTTCAATCTAACCATTACGATAGTGTGAAAAGTTGTGCGAAAATGTTTGAAAAAACTGCTTAAGTTTAAATGATAAACTTAAATTTACCAGTGAAGTCGACCGCGACATTGCCGGCTATAGAAACAAATTTTCTGTTTAACGAAATTTCTTCATAACGAATTTTTTTGCGGATTTAGCGCTTTCGTTAGAGGGAAGTTCCACTGTATGTGTATTTTGCGGATTTTGAGCCGGGAGTTGCCTCAAACGACTCGCTTGGAATAACTGATGAACAATTCGAGGTCAAAAGTTAGTATGTTGAGCCGTAAACTCGATAAGTATGGAACGAATGAAGTTCGGGCTTTGTAGTTTTGAAGATTGAGTTTTTTTAAGAGCCTTATCGATCCAGTAGTTCTTAGTTATTGACATTTGAAATTTATACTATTATCTCAATATGACCGAAGAACAAAAGTGGGAAGAATGATAGAATGCATTACATAAAATTACTCACCTCTCGTTCATTATTACCATAGCTAATTCCCAGGTTAGGCATGGCCCTGAGAATTGCCACCAATGACTGTATAGTATTACTGTACACTACAGGACGATATTGCTTGAAATCCTCGAATGTAAAGCCACTTTCGTGTATAATCCTGAAAAAACATCAACAAATTAGTGAACTGTAAGAAAATATCGTTTGTTGTAAGACCCCTGCTCAAAGTAGACAGATAAATTCAAAACTTTCTGGAAACATGGTCAATGTCATTTTGCAGAGCTGTTTTTTCTGTTTTTTGCCCCCTAATGTTTCGAATAAATTACCAATTATGTGGTTCCTACTTGATAATGCGATCATGGACAGAAAATCACAGGCTCTGTAAAATGGTATTGACCATGTTTCCAGAAATTTGGATATAAATCTCGAAATTTGACGAAGATATCATTGAAATAAAATCTTTCGTCAAGATTTTTTCTGAAATTACAGCTCACTAGATGAAATTGAAAGTTTTTGTCGAAAAGTTAGTATGGGCACATTAAGATGTTCTTCAACTTTATTCTGAAAATCAAGTCTTCACGTGAAAAATTAGAAAAGTAAACGATGAATCAGTAAGTGCAGTTTAAAAGGAGATAAAATATGTGATACTTCACCTTAATTGAACTTTGCGTGTTTATAACATTCCAGGCTTTCATTTAAATATGTGTATTTTCAAAAAAAATCAAGATATCACTGGAGCACAACTTCAGTTCCCAGTTTTTTTGCCGGTGAGTGTTATAAAATATACAGGGTGTCTGTAAACAAATGCGAGGGACTTTGGGAGATGATTCCTCGAGAAAAATAAGCAGGGGTAGTTCATATAATTTTTTTTCGAATTCGACCCCCCTTCCAAGTTACAGCCTTTGGGAGGGCATGACAAGTTGACAGTTTTTTAAAATTTTTTACGGTTTGTTGAAACCACTGAGTCATAAAACTATACATAATATGAAGCACTAAGTAGATGTTATACACACAATTTTTTTAGATCTCATAACTTCATTATTAGAGGTTGAAAATAACAACCCCTTATGATTTTCGTTCAAAAATTGTTTTCGTGGGATAGATTTTCGAAAAATATAATTATAAAAAAAGATATTGTATGTCTATGACATGAGATAAATCTTTCTGAAGGTAATATTATATCCCTTATATTTAAAACAGTTAAGTAGTAGTTTGTACAAATGTGAATTAAATCAATGGGTTCTGTACTTGAATTATGAATTTTTTTGGTACACTCAAATGGTGAACAAAAAAACATACATATGAAATTACTACATGTCCATAGCATTTTTTATTGCACCTCGTATATAACAACTACCTCTAACACATAATCTATTTTTCCACTATTATAATTGTTTTGGCGTACGCCTCCAAAGTTCGAAAAAGTCAACCGCCTACATAAATTATGAAGGAATAAATGATGAGCGCCTTCTATAGGTCAAAAGTAGATAACCTACGCCAACTCGATAAATTCACTGTAAATAAATCATTAGGGACATTTACCTCTTGTATTTTCCTTCCTTTCGATTGTTTTATTTTCATGCATTTGATGGAATATCACCATAGTCTACTATTTTTTTGTTTAACTTAGGTGGTTATTGAAATAAGTATCATAATAAGTTTTAGTAATCAAAAATTCAAGAAAGGCCTGAGCAGGTGCTTCTGAGCGCTCGTTCATTGGTGGAGCATTTAGGCTATTAACTCAAAATTTTGTATAGGACTTAGATTGATACTTAATATGTATACAGGGTGTCCAAAACTCGACGTCAACCCGGAACCGGGTGAAAAGGCAAGTAATGCTGGTTGTCAGAAAAATATAAAAAAAATCTAAGTTGCATGATTTTAAAATAATGGGAATTTAAAAAAACACGCAAAATTTCACACCCTCTGACAGTCTTTTCGCTCCTGTTGCCACAAATATCAACTTTTTTCAACTTTTTTTTTGGTTTGTAACCTTGAATAATGCTTGTCTGAACTGTAATCAAAATTTGGATACCAGCTGCTCTAGGTTTCATAAAAATAGGACTTGCTTCTCAGAAAAAAATTCCAAATAAACAATTGCCTAGTTTCAACTGACTGTATTGAAAAAAAATTTACTACGTAAGTTTGGCGCATTTAGTAAGGATTCCAAAATGGTATAATACTTGTTTAACTGTAGCTGCCGTAGTTCAAATTTATTTTTCGATTGACTTGAATCCATTGGACTTTTTTACTGGGAAGCAGTTAAAGAAGAAGGGTATTCAAAGGCAATCGAAAATACATTTGAACTACGGCAGCTACAGTTTAACAAGTATTATACCGTTTTGGAATCCTTACTAAATGCGCAAACTTTTAAGAAAACATGCCAAACTTGCGTAGTACATTTTTTTTCAATATACAGTCAGTTGAAACTAGGCAATTGTTTATTTTGAATTTTTTTTTCTAAGAAGCAAGCCCTATTTTTTTTGAAACCTAAAGCAGCTGGTATCCAAATTTTGATTACAGTTCAGACAAGCATTATTCAAGGTTACACAGCAAAAAAAAAAGTTGGAAGAAGTTGATATTTGTGGCAACAGGAGCGAAAAGACTGTCAAAGGTGTGAAATTTTGAGTGTTTTTTTGAATGCCCATTATTTTAAAATCATGCAACTTGAATTTTTCTTTTTTTTTCTGACAACAGCATTACTTGCCTTTTCACCCGGTTCCGGGTTGACGTCGAGTTTTGGGACACCCTGTATAAATGCGAAATCTCAGCACGATCGGAAAAATATTCTGGATATTATTAACAAACTGAAATATGTAAAAACTTGCCAATTAAAAAATTAAATTCAACTGTTCTGATCATGCAATTCACTAGAATCGGTTATCTTGTAATGGAAATATAAAGATTCTTCCGTTCCATATCACAATTGAATTTTGTACATATTGTTTTGTTAACCCTATGGCCAAAAAATGTTGCATAAGGCTTATTATAATGAGCATCTTGCTTGTAGCAAGAGTGTTACAGTTTTTTTCAAGTCACTGATTCAAGAGATATTAATTCTATTAAGGACTTTCGCCCAACTCTGTATATCATTTGATTCTTCGGAGGAAATTTGCCGGAACCTTTTTGTGGTGTCAAGATATGTGATTGTTCTTTTCTGTTCATTATTCATGTGAATAAGATTATTGAGAAATGCACTTATTGAAAAAACTGTTCATAACTAAAAATCTGATAAGCAAGCCTCATAAAAACCATTTAATATGAGAACGTAAATTTCGAAACACAATCAGAATGACAAAAGTAGGTATAACATCATATTCCAGAATAACATCGGCAACATTGTCAATTGATGAAACAGCGTGTGCAATATTACGGCACTTAAATTACCCCAAATTCGTGAAATTCAGTTGGTACCAAACTCTATTCGATATGACGTTATCACTATGCTTCAATGAATAGAACAGTGGATACACAGGCAATAGAGAAATTGTACGAATCAATACTTACTTCATTTGTTTTACAATTGTGCTTTTACCCGATTCTCCGGCACCTGTAATGAAAAAAAAATAATTAGCACAGTTTATTTTAGATATTTTTCTTGGCATTTTCTTCGTTATCATCAAAATGTTATTATTATTATTAATGAAATTCATAGTCATGTTCTGAAAATGAAATGAATATTTTCTTCTATTTCGATTGCAATGGATTTGATAAAAAATCTAAGTTTGTTTCACTTAAGTTAATGAATTATGAGACAAACT
The DNA here is from genome assembly GCA_013421045.1 of Propylea japonica. Lineage (NCBI taxonomy): Eukaryota > Metazoa > Arthropoda > Insecta > Coleoptera > Coccinellidae > Propylea > Propylea japonica. The sequence goes on along the minus strand of CM024240.1, from coordinate 15,927,963 downwards.
AGGAAAGATGAGAAAAAATCTAAATGTATCAATTATTTATTTTTGATTAAATATTAGTCCAGGAAAAAATTCCGGAAGTTTTTTTTCAACGGTCCTATACAGGGTGTTTCCTAAACATGCGGCAAAAATTCAGGGGATTGTTCCTTGGACTATTCTAAGAATGTCCTTTGATGATTTTTGAAAAGCCTCTTTGTTTCAAAGATACAGGGGAAACTGAATTTTAGATAATAACATTTTATTATGAAAAATTACAAATTTAACTGTTGAAAATGACCACCTCTAGCCAAAAAAAAACGAATTCAAATGAAAACCGTGTTTGATCTGTATTCCTTTACCATCTGAACTTATCAATTTTAAGTCAAAAAACTGGCCGTTTTTAGTAATTGGAATGTTGTTAAACAAATTTAAAAATAATTGTACCTACTTAGTAAACACAGTGCGGTACGCATTTTTATTTAAACTATTATTAATTTTAAAAATATGAAAAATGTTGTTCGCCCTGTATCTTCGAAAAAAAGAGGTTTTTCAAAAATCATCAAAGGACAAAACATGCTTAAAATAGTCCAAGGAACAACCCCCTGAATTTTTGCCGCATGTTTAGGAAACACCCTGTATATTTCTTGGGTCGCTAAATCCGAATTTGAGGTTTGCTCCCTCGCCAGAGGTCAGCTAACTTCAAGAAATGCAAAAATTCGCAAAAATTTTAAACTTTCCAGTTTGTTGATTATAACTCTTAAACAAAGCATTTTAGCGAAAAGACCATTCAGTACAAAATTGAAGTAGACAAAAATTCCTGCAAGAATGTGCTATCACTTTTGTTAATATCTGAAATGGAATAAAGAAAAAATGACAAACAGAAAATGCTTTGCCTTTACGGAGGCTAACCTAACAATTTTCGAAACATAGATAAATTGAAAATAGTAATTAATCATCGAAATGAATAATCATCCCAGTCCGACTGAATAAGGTTCTGTGAGCCTTCAAATTGAAGATTGTATTCATTTCGATGATTACTATTTCCAATTTATCTATGTTTCAAAAATACTTGTTTTTAGTTTAGTTTCCTCATAACCATTAACGGTGAATGTTTGTTTTAGTGGTTACGTGCGTAAAACGTCTCAGTAGTGTTTAGTTTGTGAAGGACCCTTGTTAGATGGATCACATGTAAACGGAAAAGGTTGCAGTCTTTCATAGAGGCAAGTAAAAAACGTAACGATGCAAAAGTAGTTTTATTAAAACGATGCACAAAATTTGAGGTCCACGAAAAGTGCAGAAAGCAATATGCCAAAGAAAAATCGATTGCTGCTTATTGTATATTAAAAGGATTGAAGAGAGTGGGACTAAGCCATTGTTACGTTCACATAACTTCAAATGTTCATTTTTTTGTCAGGGAAAACTCAGAAATGAGTTTTACAAGGAGATTTTCCAACTAGGTATTCTACATGGTGTTATATAGTAGTATGTCACAACTTAAAGGCATGCATCTACGTATAATTTCAAGAAAAAAAGTCCATATACACATGGGTCCGCGAAAGCTTCGTTACGGAGCTACAGGGTGTTGAAATTTCCAAAAAAAATTGTTTTTTTCCTCATAACTCCTGCAGTTTCTGAGATATTCAGTCCAAATTTGGAATGCGAGGTATTTTCAACAGTCTCCATCAGTGCACGTCCTGAATCTCAACTAGAAGGAGCCATGCTTCTTTTTCCTCTCAAACTTTTTTGCGGTACGCCACTGGTCAGCGTAAAATCAATTTTTAATATCTTCGTTCAATTTAGAAACTTTTTTGACTCTAGTAATCTTTCCGTATCTCTAACCGTTTTCGAGTAAAAAATTCTCTTCTTTTTCGTTTGATATTGAATAAGCTTAAGTTGAGTCTCAGATGACGAAGCTATCAGAATAAAAGCAAATTTTGGGCATACCTATGGAGTATTTCTATTATTTTTTTTATTTAGCGAATAACACATACTTAATGGTTCAATAATTTTTTACTCGGAAACGGTTAGAGATACGAAAAAATTACAGGAATCAAAAAAGTTTTCAAATTAAACGAAGATATCAAAAATTGCTTTACGCTGATCAGTGGCGTACCGCAAAAAAGTTTGAGAGGGAAAAAGTAGACATGGCCCCGCAAAAAAACACCCTGTAGATTCTAGTTAAGATTTAAGACGTGCAATGATGGAAACAGTTGAAAATAGCTCGCTATCCAAATTTGGACTGAATATCTCAAAAACTGCAGGAGTTATGAAGAAAAAACCATTTTTTTTTGGAATTTCAACACCCTGTAGCTCCGTACCGAAGCTTTCACGGACCCATATTTATATAAACTTTTTTTCTTAAAATTACACGTAGATCACCCCCTCAAGATGTGAAATACTATTATGCAACACCTTTACAGGTGTGCAATTGTAACACGCTGTTGCCAGCTGCGCAAAAAAGCATGTAAAACACGAAAATTCCCAGTGGAATATCGCTGTAGATTCAGAATAAAAACCGCAAATGTTCCAACTCATTTCCCCTCGTTTTGATAACGAAAGGATAATAATTTATTCGTCCTTGGCTATAACAAAACCCTCCGTAATTACTCAATTGATGTTCGCTACTATAAAAAGGAATTTTATCCGTTTAATTACTAATTACTGATGGTCGCAAGTTGAAGTGGTTATATGTGAATCATAAATTTCATTCCGAATGAATAATCTCAGAGTCAGACTGCTCACACCGTCATTTATTCGGTCATTAGGTCACTGGTGATACCTGTAATCTGACGATAATTGTCGAGTGACTTATTGCATACGCACGGTAGGATAAGTCTGAACATATTAATCGATTTCTGATTCGGAATTGAATTTGACGATAATGTGTGACTCAGTATTTGTCTGTGTAAGATCGCAATGTTGCCGAATTTAAACTAATAAGAAGTTATGAAGAATATATAGGGTTTTCCGATAAGAGGTGTTATTTTTATATTCAAAGAAAAATGCCATTTTTCAATATTCATGATCGGATGTTTATTTCATTATAAAGAAGAAGCTATGCCGTTAACAGTGGAAAATAACATCAGACAAATGACCACCACGACCACGCTTACAGGACCATATCCTTTTAATGAAATTTTTCAAGACCCAATCGCAAAGTGGCTGCCCTATGTCCTCGATAGCCTAATGAATTCAATCTTTGAGGTCTTGAATCGACGCTGGGCTATTGACGTAGACCTTCTCTTTCACGTGGCCCCAAAGGAAGAAGTCACAAGATCTCGGTGGCCAATTGTGATCACCTCTTCGAGAGACACGGTTCAGAAACTTTTCCCGCAAAATATCAATGGTTTCGTTGCTTGTGTGGCACGTAGCGCCGTCTTGTTGCAAGAAAACGTTGTCCAGATCAATACTATCCAATTTTGGCCATAAAAATCATTAATCATTTCTGGATAGCGCAATCCATTCACCGTAACTGTTGTTCCAGCCTCATTTTCGAAAAAGTGAGGTCCAAACACTCTGCCGGACCATAAACCGCACCAAACAGCCACACGTTAAGGGTACAGAAGCTTTTCAACAATAACTCTTGGGTTTTCCGAGCCCCAGATGCGACAATTTTTCTTGTTGAAGAAGCCACCGAGATGGAAATGGGCCTCATCACTCAAGATGATATTTCGATGGAATTCCGGACGTTGTTGATGATCGGCCGGCTTGAATTCTTGTGTTAACTGAACTTTATCTGCCTTAAGATCCAAATCATTATGCAAAATACGGTGTAATATCGTTTGTGGAATTCCTAAGTCCAAAGAACGAAGAGGAATGGACAAACCTGGGTTTTCTTCAATACTTTCGGCTACAGCAGCAGTGGTTTTATTCTTCACATCACTAACTTGTCCCAATAGCTCGAATTTTTCCACCAATTCCTTTATTGCGTTCCGACAAGGAGCTTCACTACGATCCAAAAATGTTAGAGTTTTACGAACCGTCTCTGCCAAATTCTCACCATTTTCATTGTGAAAATTAATAATTTCAATGCGTTCTTGAAGTTTATATCGTTCAATTTTAATTAATGGCGTAGTTTCTACTTGTCAAATGTAAAAATTTGACAGCTTCAAACGTGACATCTACCGAAATAGCGAGCTTTTCAAAATGGAAAACCCTTTATTTCTATGAAACACCATGCAAGTCAGAAACTTTTACGCACTTGTTTATGGGTACCAGGAAAACGATAATAATTCAAATTCTAATACCCCGAGAACTAATTATATTCATTGATAATGATAATATGCATTTAGCATTCTTGTTCGAATATTGAATCTATCTTGAAAAATATTTGAAGTTTAGAAGTAGGTAATTAATTTAAGGAGTTTACGCCAGTAGCAATAGCTATATAAACTAATAAGAAAAATCTACACCTAATGCTTAACTTAAAAAGTAATTATAAAATACAACTATGATTATTCGAATTTCGAATTTCCCCTAAATGCTTCCCATTTAGTTCATTGTAGTTAGAAATACATACCACACGAGTTACTCTGCTCTTTAGGAAGGTAAAGTGGTGTGGTAAGCGTGACGTCATGGATACGTCATTTCTACATAGAAAGCTTCGCAAAATTTGATAACCCAAGTAACCACAAGCAACTACAATCTGTAGTAAGCTGATGTGGTCACAGCGCCAAAATTCGCAAAAACGCAACTTCAACGTAATTCGCAAAGTTTTAAGCTTTCGAATGAAAGTTGAATTTATTGCATAAAAAAAGGTAAGTAATTTTCGGTGTTTTAGAGCAATTGGCCACTCTTATAGGCGTGTTCGGAAACTAACTCAGGGTTACTAACTCGATCCATTGGGTCACGTGACGGATCTACTTGTATCACGGACCCGGGTTCTAAGTTTACGAACATATCAGGTTTAGGATTTGAATTGACAGTTGTATCAATAACATAACCAAATATTTTAAGGATCTATTTTTCAGTCCCAGTTTATTTTCGGATTGTCTCTAGCTCTACTTGCATTTATTGGCTTTTGTAAAATATTTTTTATAATTTCTGGTATGACCTTCCAAGTTTAATGTTATTTCTGAGTACCTATGTTAAAGAAGTAGAGAAATTTTTTTTTTCAGCTCCAGTTTATCTACTGATTGTCTCTAGCTTTGCTTCTATTTATTGGCTTCTGTAAAATCTTTTTTATAATTTCTGATGTGCCCTCGCATGACGTTCAATGTTATCTTTGAGTACCTATGTTAAAGAAATAAAGAAGGCTTCATAGCTTTAAAGCAGAAAGATCTGCATACTCAGTTATGATAAAGTTGTTTCACATTATTTTCTCGTTTCATGAAACCACACATTTTACAATGAGCCAAATTCTCTTCTTTTTCCATAATTTTTAGAATAGAGTATAAGAAATTACTAAGGAAGGAGTAGAAGACTTATTCCCGCCTTTTTCAAATACAAAATTGAACTGCAGTGCGCATGCGGTGACTCTACGACCCTGCTCTCGTGTAGGGTTACGATACATCAATCTGGGTCAGTGATCAAGTTAATAGCACCGTACGGCGTACTTTCCGAACGTTAGGTTAACGAACGCGAAGGGTGGGGATCGAGTTAACCCGAGTAAGTATCCGAAAACGCCTTATGTTACTCCTTTATAACGTTAGAGTTACTCTTATGTTATGCTTACGTCCATTGTGAAATGGGCATTAGGTAGTAGGACATTAACCGCTAGAGAAAAAATCAACCTTGTGAATGAGGTTATGTTTCTGTGAAAAACCCAGCTGTAGCATATTAACGCTCATTGGTGGCAGTTCAGAAAGGTAGACATTGTGCTAATCGACGCCAATCTAATCTACAATCTACCCTAAAAAGCTATTAGCTTGTTCATTTGGACAAAACCATATCACGCGATTCCCTGGGAACAAGCTCTTAAAAACGTGCAAATCTCATATTATGAATCCAACATAAAATCACGGTTTCAATTCGATCTTCTAGAGGTGGCAAAGTTAAGGAATTTATTTTACTTGTATATACAACATAGCCAGCGATGAGTACAATAATTCAGCTGTATACATAAAGAATCCACAGTATAATCCTACAACCATATGATGGCCAGATGTGAAATAGTCGAGTGCTTGAAAGCTTCTCCTCGCGTTTACTCTCGAGCTCGAGCAGGAATGTAAAGATATCGATGCCACAGACTACCGCGAAAAACAGATTTTATTTCTATAGCCCGTTTTACATTGATAGAGAGCTTTATCTATAAAGCGAAACGCTTAATTCTTCCTTCTAATATGAACCTTTTGATTTCCTAAAGCTGTCACTTAAGCTCGGTAGAGTTCACTAGCATAATTTTTTACGCAAATAAAGGGTTTTCCAATAAGAGGTGTTATTTTGATATTCAAAGAAAAATGCCATTTTTCAATATGAATGATCGGATGTTTATTTCATTATGAAGAAGAAGCTATGCCGTTAATAGTGGAAAATAACATCAGGCGAATGACCACCACGACCACGCTTACAGGACGATATCCTTTTAATGAAATTTTCCATAACCAAATCGCAAAGTGGCTGCCCTATGTCCTCGATAGCCTCACGAATTCCATTTTTGAGGTCTTGAATCGACGCTGGGCTATTGGCGTAGACCTTCTCTTTCACGTGGCCCCAAAAGGAAGATCTCGGTAACCTCTCTTCGAGAGATAACACTTCAAGGACCCAATCAGCAAAGACACGACGTTGTTGATGATCGGCCGGCTTGAGTTCTTGTGTTAACTGAACTTTACAAGACTTAAGACCCAAATTTATATGCAGAATACGGTGTAATAACGTTTGTGGAACGCTTAATTCCAAAGAACGACGAGGATTGGACAAACCTGGGTTTTCTTCAACACTTTCGGCTACAGCAGCAATATTCTCGGCTGTTCTTGAGCGACGTGCACGGGTTTTATTCTTCACATCACTAACTTGTTCCAACAGCTCGAATTTTTCCACCAATCTCTTCATTGCGGTCCGCCAGGTACTTAAAGAGGACCCAGAATGTTCGACTTTCACGAACCGTCTCTGCCAAATTTTCAACATTTTTATAGTAAATAATAATAATTTCAATGCATTCTTGAAGTGTGTATCGTTTCATTTTTATTAATGGCGTAGTTTTTACTTGTCAAATGTCAAAAAATGACAGTGGGTTATTCAAAATAGCACCTCTTATTGAATAGTTATTCATTCCTATCAAATTCTCAATAATAGGTAACTTCTGAGTTATCGTTCGCGGAAGTTATTGTTTTCATAGTTGGCATTCGGATAACATCAACAATGGTGTGAGATTTTGAAAGGACAAAAGGCCAATATTTTTCACGATATTCGAATTTGAATGATCGTTTTTGAACATAGACAATAGTGCAAAAGTTTCTGAATTGTACAATGAATGGTTCGGTTATGGCTCATAAAATATAATCAATGATAGCTTAAATTAACTGTTAAACCATTAAAATATCAATTTTCACCGAATTTTAATTATGTTTTTGAATAATTCTATAAAAATTATGTTTTTGAAATTAATTATTTTTCCCATTTATTCTTAATAACCTCTAGAATTTTTTCGAATCGGAAAATTAATTGAAATTTCTGCTATTTTATATTGAAGAATTCCATTCGTTTTTTAGCTGAATAATGAAAAACCTTGAAAATCAGTTTAGGCCTTTGGTGTCGTATGACATATTTTATACAACATCAATAATAGTTCAAGATTTGAATGGCGCGCCATGTTTGACAGTCATAATGTCACATGATTACGACGTGACAGATAGAAAGTTTGCAGATGAGATTGAGTGAATATGAAGCAATCATTGAAGTATAAAAGGATAGATATACGTCAATGGAAGCAATACACGGTCAAATAATGCGCCGTGATTGTCAAAATCATATAAGATAAGAATGGTGAATGTTAAATTGCTACAATTCGTAAAGTGCGTGTGATGTTTGGTCGAAATATGGTTTCTAATTAATCTATGATATGAAAAACTAGCGACCCGCCCCGGCTTCGCACGGTAATTCGATCCAAGTAAAACTGTTAAATAAAGACAGTTGCATCAAAATTTAACATAAATTCCCTAAATTATGGCGCCTACCGGCCCTCTAAGTTAGAAAAGTGATCAAATACTAACTTGAAGTCTTAGTAGCACTCAGTTAAAAAAAAACATCAAAATCATTTCAGTAGCTATGGCGTCATGCGCTTCTTGACACGATCACGCTAGATTTCCGCGGGAATGAGGTACTTATCCGCCGTAAAAAGTGGCCTGTGTCCGTGCCTAGGATCCTATCTTTATATTAACCAAGTCTTATAAAATTCCGTTCAGACTTTAAGGCGTGAATGAGGTAAACTTTCAAAACAAACGATTAAAAATCACTAACTTAATTAGTTTTCTGCCTACTGCCTACGCCTTAAGTACGATTGCATGAATATTAATAGCCCATATCCTTTTCTAGGTTACTATCTATCACCTAACTAAATTACATCAAAATCCGTTCAGCCGTTTAGGCATGATAGAGCAAAACTCCCAGCAAAAACCATAAAAAAATCAAGTCAATTCAGTTTTCTGCCTACTTCCTACCCCCTAAGTACGATGATGTGATCATTTTGATCTTATATCCGTTTTTAGGTAACCATCTATTACCTTACCAAATTTCATCAAAATCTGTTCAGCCGTTGAGACGTGAAAGAGCAAAAGTCCCAACAAAAATGACTTAAAATCACTAACTCAATTTAGTTATTTGCCTACTGCCTACCCCCTAAGAACGATGGCGTGATTATTTATAGCCTATGACCATTTCTAGGTTATCATCTATCACCATACCAAATTTCATCGAAATCCGTTCAGCCGTTTAGGCGTGAAAGAGTAACAGACAGACAGACAGACAGAGTTACTTTCGCATTTATAATAATATTAGTATGGATGATATCCGAGCTCGTAGATGTATTCAAGAACAAAACATCAATGTAGTTCGGGAGCGTGTGACAAATGGCCAGAGACCACAGATTCTTCATCAGTGAGTTCAACCGAGTTGTTTGAGACCACACCCGACCCAAATTCGAATTATGAAACACTGAAATCTCGCGCTGTCATTGAGACACCCTTTATATGGAAGGAAAACTGTTATCTTTGGAAATTTTCGCAGTTATCAATACGTAACTTCCTCGAACAGCGCTCTAATCTAGCTGGCACAATACGATATGAGGTAATAAGTAGAATATCAACGACCGTAGTTTCCCCTATACCTGTATCGATCGATGCAAATAGCGTTATGAATAAAATTATGGAAATCAGTACTGTAGCATTCGGTATATGTGTAAGGTAGGGGTTAATCACACGACCTTGGTTCAAGATTATGCAAAATGACATGAAGATAACTTAATGGCAATATACAGGGTGTTCCTTAATAATTAATATTATCAACTGTAAACTGTAGATTTCTCATGAAAAAATTATATTTTTTTACTTAGATCTTTCAATTGAGGTATAGCTCACTCCGTATTCTTCAGCTTAAAATATGCCCCTCTACGAAAAGAAATTGACCTATTGCTGCATTTTCTCTGAAATCATCCATATCATGACATATTGGACTGGTAAGTTTTAAAATTGTGCTGTGAGTTTTCATACTGGTATATCCTTAGACTCAAGGTATACCTAAAGGGTTTTCCAATAAGGGGTGTTATTTTGAATAGCCCGCTATTTCGGTAGATGTCACGTTTGAACATGTCATTTTTGACATTGGACAAGAAGAAACTACGCCATTAATAAAATGGAACGAAACACGCGTCAAGAACGCATTGAAATTATTAAAATTCACTATAAAAATGGTGAAAATTTGGCAGAGACAGTTATTAAACTCGAACATTTTTGGGTCGTCGTGAAACACCTTGTCGGACCGCAATAAAGAAATTGGTGGATCATTCGAGCTTTTGGGACAAGTTAGTGATGTCAAGAATAAAACGCGTGCACAACGCTCAAGAACAGCCGAGAATATTGCTGCTGTAGTGTTGAAGAAAACCCAGTTTAGGCCATTCCTCGTCGTTCTTTGGAATAGGCATTCCTCAAACGTCATTACACCGTATTTTGCATAAAGATTTGGGTCTTAAGGCTTATAAAGTTCAGTTAACACAAGAACTCAAGCCGGCCGATCATCAAAAACGTAATGTCTTCGCTGATTGGGTCGTTGAAATGCATTAAAATGATCCGGAATTCCATCGAAAATCATCTTGAGTGTAACTGCTCAGTGCTGTTTATGGACCTTACTTTTTCGAAAATGAGACTGGAGCAACAGTTACGGTGAATGGATTGCGCTATCGAGATATGATTTATGAGTTTTATGGCCGAAATTGGATAGAATTGATCTGGACAACGTTTACTTTCAACAAGACGACACTACGTGCCACACAAGCAAAGAAACCATCGATCCTTTGCGAAAAAGTTTCCGGACCGTATTGTCTCTCGAAAATGTGATCACAATTGGTCAACGAGATCTTGTGATTTAACACCTTGCGACTTCTTCCTTTGGGGCCTCGTGAAAGAGAAGGTCTACGCCAATAGCCCAGCGTCGATTCAAGACCTCAAAGATGGAATTCGTGAGGCTATCGAGGACATAGGGGAGTCACTTTGCAATTTGGTTATGGAAATTTCATTAGAAGGATATGGTCCTGTAAGCGTGGTCGTAGTGGCCATTTGCCTGATATTATTTTCCACAATTAACGGCATAGCTTCTTCTTTATAATGAAATAAACATCCGATCATTTATATTGAAAAATGGCATTTTTCTTCGAATATCAAAATATCACCTTTTATTCGAAAACCTTTTATATCTATCTGTAGTAATTCCCCAAGTTCGCCTTGTTTCCCACCGCTTCACCGATCCATAAAAGAGCATTACTCTCCATTAGCCTGCTAACGCATTCTGGTCGAGATAAAAATCTGTCATCCTTATCAACGTTCACCCACACCTAGCAAAAGTGGCGCAATTTCATTAAGGCACGTACATAAATCTGCAAGTGCGCTCGACAGCGGCGGCAGAAGCGTGGGCGTGGTGCTACTCCTGCTTTACTATCCGCAAGCGTCTGGGGAGTACAGGTCACAAAATGATTCAGCCCTTGGTGCGGCAGGGTTGCCGGATTGTGTTATTGTCCTGTCCTCAAGTATAGGCAGATTATTAGCATTCGTTGAGCTATTTACTTTATTGATTAGAGACTAGACTTTTGATAATAAAAAATGTAAGAAAAGGCCTAACTAGGTGGTTTTGAACGCTCATTCTTTGGTGGAGCAATAACTATTACCTCAGAATTTTATATGGGATTTGAGATTTATACCAAAAACAGAGAAACTCCCCTATAACGAAAGTCTGTATAACGAATTTCCTACAAGACACCTTGAACCCAAATTACATGTTAAAAACATCCTCTAAAACTAAGTGAATTCTCTCTATAACGAAATATTCAAAGAACATCACTCTTTGAATGGGTATTAGTAAGAAGGTATAAGGGTGGGTTTTTTCCGAAAATTTTCCGGGCGTACGTAATAAATAGCGACCTTAAACTAAATCATTACGGCGGGCAGAGAGATCCTTCTGAAACAGATTCAAATACACCCCTGGCTATTTGGTTTCAATCTAACCATTACGCAAGTGTGAAAAGTTGTGCTGAAATGTCTATAACGAAATATTCTAAGAACATCACATTCTTTGAATGGGTATTAGTAAGAAGGTATAAGGGTGGGTTTTTTTTCCGAAATTTTTCCGGGCGTACGTAATAAATAGTGACCTTAAACTAAATCATTACGGCGGGCAGAGAGATCCTTCTGAAACAGATTCAAATACACCCCTGGCTATTTGGTTTCAATCTAACCATTACGCAAGTGTGAAAAGTTGTGCTGAAATGTCTGAAAACAAGTGCCTAAGTTTGAATGATAAACTTGAATTTATTAGTGAAGTAGACCGCGACATTGCCGACTATAGAAACAAATATTTTGTATCACAAAATTTCTTTATGACGATTTTTTTTGCGGATTTAGCGCTTTCGTTATAGGGAAGTTCCACTGTATATAAATGCAGAATCACAGCACAATCGGAATTATCTTCCGTAAATTATTCGAAAATGAAATATAAAAAATAAATAATTACAGAAATTAATTTCTGATGATGCGACTTTCTACAAATTTTGTTTTTGAACATTCAGTATATCAGTTTTGATTCACAAAATAATTTCATTTGAATCGGTTATTATTGTATGGAAATATAGGGATTCTTCTTTTCAATATTCAGTTTTCATTCACAAGAAAAATCTCACTTGAATCGGATATCCTGATGTTATGGAAATAAAGAAAAGATTCTTCTTTTCAATATTTCAATTGAATTTTCTATGGTTTTGCTACCACTATGACCACAAGATTCTGCATGAACATTCAGTGTATAAATCTTTATTTTTAAAATGAATTTCATCCGGATCGGATATTTTTTCATGGAAATATGAAGTTTTTTCTTTTCATTATTCCAATTGATTTTTTATGATTTTGTTCACAATATAGAAACAAAATTTCGCATGAAGATTATTATGACCAGCTTGCATATGGCTGCAACATTTCATTTCGATTGGTTTCGTTTTCTCTGAGATATTGAGAGAAAAAATTTTGAATGGCCTTATTCTATGGAATACCCTGTTCGATTTGGCTGGTTTTGAGACCCGAACTCAACCTGAAAATTTCAAGTCTCTAGGACAATCCCTTCGAAAGTTTTAACAGCTGGACGGCCCCACGGACAGAATTGTATTTGACCACGAATTCGTCATCAGGGAGTCTAACCTTATCGTTTGAGACCAACAATTCTTTTTGAATTTTTCCTTTAATTGGTGACTAAAGATCTCTTCTGCCTTTTTTTTTCTTGTGGGGCGCCCTTCCTATTTATGAAAATGAAACATTTTTATGTGTATTTGTAGTAGAACGTTCCTTTAGAATGTTTTTATTTTCTACTTAAAAACGGCGCCCCACACGAAAAAAACACAAAGAAGATTTTTTTGTCACAAATTGAACGAAGAATTTAAAATAATTGTTAGCTTATAGCGTTTTATTTTTTGAGAACTGGTGCGCACCAGTATTGCCCCAGTGCAATATTTTGTGTTCCATTGGTACAAAGAACAATGAAATACCCATACAAAATTGCACTCATGTTGCACTGGGGCAATTCTGGTGTGCTCCAGTTCTCCCAAAAGAAAACGCTATCAGATACAATACGGTAATGTACGACAGACCGTAAACATGATAATTTCCAGAAGGACCTCCTTCAAAACTTGAGATTTCTAGGGTAGGTTCAAGATTTGAATAGGAAAATTTGAATTCGTGAATGAAACCTATTACTTTCAGGATATTCAACTTTGAATCACAGTTCCAATTCGAAAAGTACAGACATTTGGGCAAAACAAAAAAAAGCTATTGCTCTCGAAACAAGCGCGTAAAAATCGCAAAACACATCTAAATGTCAATTTATAATGTTATGATTCTAAACAATAATGATAATGCAAATATGGCAGTTAGGTCAGCAGGCGAATGGTTAGGAATCATCATGACCGGACACTCAGCGCCAGTTCATTGGCAAAAGTGACTGGGGGGCCCCTCTTGATCCAACGACGGGAAGTGCCATTTAGATTTAGGACGCTCTGCCTTTTTGAGAGCTCATGTACGAAACGCAGGCTCTCTAAAATATGCCTGCGCGAGATATAAGTAATAAGTGATTAATAACTATTATTGAACCAATTTCAAAAATATTGAACTTGTTTATACAGGTAGCCATCGACATTTTCATGGTGGTGGACAACCTCACGCAGGATAAGCTTTGCCGGAAAAATTGACCGCTATTTTTGAATATATTTCTGCTCGAAAATTTTCAAAAAATTAATTTGTTTATCCACGACTATTGTAAAATCCGTCCATTGTACGTCTCTGTGCTCGGCCTTAATAATACCCATTAATCACAAGGGAATAATGAGATTATAATTCACTGCTGTCAGATTAGATTAGATAGTGGTCGATCGGCACGTTGATTACCCTTCTGCACTGCGACCAATAAGGTCTTTTGTGCGTTACCATGCTAAAACTACGTTTTTCCCAGGAATCTAACCTCCTTAGCAAAGCTGGTTACTTCCTTAGGAGCTTTCGCTCTTATGTCGGCTGGCGTTAATAACGCGCCACCTAGTAGAGTAAGTCTGGTTTGCGCCAGCGCAGTGCATTGGCATAGTATGTGTTCGGTGGTTTCAGTGGCCGATTCACATAACCTACAAATGTCGGAGTTTTCTTTACCGATCTTGTGTAGGTGATATCTCACGGGACAATGCCCTGTGAGAAGGCCGATTAGCAGCCTTAACTCGTTTTTTGACAACGATAGAGCTTGTTGAGCCTTCTCTTTGGAAGGTTCGATTAGTCTCTTTGCTTGTCTTTGACCGGATGTGTTTATCCAGTAAGAGTGTTCCTCCCTTTTTTCCCAAACGCCTACCTTGCCCTAATCATGTAGGTGATACCCAACAGGAGGGCACGGGTCCGGTGAAGGGTGTGTTTGCTCCTCTTTTTGCAAGGGCGTCAGCTTTTTCATTTCCCTCAATGTTCTGGTGGGCAGGTACCCAAGTTAAAACTAGCTTGTTGTACTTCGCCAGTGTTTTGAGGGACTGTTTTTCAGCTCCAAATGGTCCTTGATCTACAATCAACGGCCATAAGCTGCCTCAGTGCCATCTGACTATCAGAGGCAATACAAATTCTGGCTCCCTGCTGTCAGATGCTTCATAGATTTAGCTTTGATATAATAGTAGTGTTCTTTCGTACTGATTGAACTGATGGAACTTATTCCGCGATTAGAATAATCACTTGCAATCACTTTAGAGTTGTGGAAGGGGGAACTGATTGAAAACGAAAGAACGATCGCTTCAACTGATCTTTCTGATTGAAGTTATATAAATCACTTCGTTCAGTTCGAAAGAACATCACTATTATTCTTTAAATTGGTATTTCTTCAGTATTCTAAAGTAGGTACTCCGGCTAACAAATACGGGTATACCTTGTCAATCGAATCAAATTTACTTTCATTGTATCAATTGAAGTTTTTTTATTACAAACTATACAATGACCTAGAGCCTATTGCACTAAAATACTTTGCAACTTTTTACTTCGCACTTTGCATTCTGGCAAATTTCAAAAGTGAAAAATAGTTATGTTGCACAATATTTCTCCCAATATTTAATGTCTGCGGAGTAATTTTCACTATGCACTCGACTTTTCACAATGTATTTTTCATTTATGAATGCGTTTCGTGCAACTTAATTCATTTGAAAAGTGCAAAGTGAAAAGTTGCAAAGTGTTTGGTGCAATAGGCCAAAAATTTCTCATGTGTCAACTTGGGTCTTGTCGCGGACCTCAAATGTTAAAATCTTCAAGAAATATATTCAGTAGTCCTGGATAAAGTATAGTATGCTTCTAGCGTATAATGGCTGTTATTCACTTAGTGATTTGTGTCACATAATATTGAAAATTTCGGGCATTCGAAAACGCAACAGCGACGACACTGTTCGGATTAGAAATATTATATCGGATTATAGCGGACTCGCAAAAAAAGCTGTTACAAAGTTTTACATTTTTATGTGTTAAAAGAGTTTGAGATCGTTGTACTGGGGACTATTATTAATCAAGCCTCGTTTGTTTACAACGGAATTCAACAATTGGTAACAAATGGTACAATTGGGCCACGCCCAATATCAAGTTCCAACACTCCAGCGTCTGCATTTAATCGATTGTATAATTCTATATCGATTTCGTTATTCAAATAGAAATACCTTCTGTTTGTCTTTTATAAACACACGATACGGCACGAAGTCGATTTCCTTATCTTAGCTCTGTGGTTAAATAATCTTATCCAATCCACTACGCTATGGGTCTGTAAAACGTGAGACATATTTTCAGAGTTGCTCTTGGCCTTGCATTAAAAGTAACAACAAAATTATAAATTGTAACATTTTGTAACATCAATATGACTGACCCATGATGGGAGGTTTTTAAGCGATCGTTCTATTAAAACGAGTGCTATATCGTTTTGCCCAAATGTCTGTAATTTTCGAATATCGATCCGAAAATGGTCTCAAACGATAAGGTTAGACTCTTCTGATGACGAATTCGTAGTCAAATTCAATTTTTTCCGTGGGGGCGTCCGGCCGTCCGTTAGCACAATAACTTTCGAAGGGAGTGTCCTTGAGACACTAAATTTTCAGGATGAGTTCGGGTCCCAAATGGCTCGGTTAAGTTCGTTAACCAGCTGAATCGTAAAGGTGTTTCATAAAATATGGCCATTCATGGCCAGACAAAACGAAACCTATCAAATTGAAATGTTGCGGCTATATGCAAGATTCTCATAATAAGCTTCATGCAAAATTTTGTAGTCATAGTGTACACAGAACCATAGAAAATTCAATTGGAATATTGAAAAGAAGAAACTCAATATTTCCATAAGAAAAATATCCGATTCGAATGAAATTTATTTTATAAAAGAAGATTCATACACTGAATGTTTATGCAGAATTCGAATGATTGAGAAATATGTATAGTTTGAGCACATAATAGGCGTTTGTTTATTTATCTGAAGTTGGCAGTATTTGCTGTCATTACGTAAAATAAGGTCAACGTTGTCGAATGTACACTGCTCTGTCCGACGAGCTTGCGAGTTATTAGAGAACTCTATGCAATATTGACAACATTGCGTATCAATCTGACAAGAAAATGAACACCATAACCTAAAATTTTAATATACACAGTGGAATATGCCAAATTGTCATGGCCAACCGACGGCTCAACCTTTCGTGAACGGTGTATAGTTTGCTACAAAGTCCCTTTGATTTTAAGAAACACAATCATATCTATGTCTCTAAATCAAGACATACTGTCACAATACAGAAAAAAATAAATGGAATAGAATTAACATAAAACACGGTAAGAAATAGAAAAAAATGGTTTTCAAAAGAAACATTCAGAATTGAATTATCTTTCGAATGATACCATAAAAAAAATATGTTTCTGGAGAAAAAATGTTTGATAGCGCCGCGACGCCTGGCGTCTCAATTCTCAATTTACTCCGACTTCGATGCACGTTTCAAGTCAACATTGACTTGTACCAAATACCGTCAAGAGAATAAAAAAATATCAATCCCTTTTCGAGAAGAATTAGGATCCCACCCTGTGCACTTCTGAAATCAGGCAAAAATATTTAACTGAAATTGGTGATAGATCACATCATTTCAAGCAAAAAAGTTCCTATGAACATGAGTCCGGAAATGCTTGGTTTCAGTTGAAAAAATAATTCGCATTTTCTTTAATATCTTTCGACTTACAAAGGACCTCGCACATTTTGTATGGGAATTGGCTCCCGGTGGATTTGGCTGAAAATTTGATATGATGTTCTACTAATCCTTCTGATCAAATGTCTCTACAGTCTCGAAGCTGAAAAATGCATACTTCTAGGAGTTTTTAGCGATTTTTTGTATCTATTATGGCTTACGTATTATGGGAATTGGCTCCCGGTGGATTTGGCTGAAAATTTGATATGATGTTCTACTAATCCTTCTGATCGAATGTCTCTACAGTCACGAAGCTGAAAAATGCATACTTCTAGGAGTTTTTAGCGATTTTTTGTATCCATTATGGCTTACGTATTACCGTTCACACAGAAATGTTTGAGAATATTTCGGGATATTGAAAGCAGATTTTGTCAATTCGAAATATTTTCAAACATTTCTGTGTGAACGGTAATACGTAAGCCATAATGGATACAAAAAATCGCTAAAAACTCCTAGAAGTATGCATTTTTCAGCTTCGTGACTGTAGAGACATTTGATCAGAAGGATTAGTAGAAGATCATATCAAATTTTGAGCCAAATCCACCGGGAGCCAATTCCCATACAAAATGTGCGGGGTCCTTTTCAAAATGAATTTAAATTAAATATTCAAAAGGGAATAATTTTCGTAGAAGTTTTGGGAAACGATTCCTCCTAGCGACTTCGATGAAGTACACCTTTTTTGGGTATAAAGGGTGAAAGAATCGATTTTTTGAGTCCAAACCGGTGTACAGGGTAGCACAAAGAAGTTGCAACGGTTTACATGGGTTGAACTGGTTGCCGGTGGCGCCCTCTAGAAAATACAACTAAATCGACCACAAATTTGAATTTATCGTCCCAAAAAACCCCTGTATACGAAATTTCATGATAGGATTTCGAAGCAGTCAAAACATATTAAAGAAAACTTTAACACCCTGTATCTCGGAAACACAGCATTTCCGGACCCATGTTCATAGAAACTTTTTTGCTTAAAATGATGTGATCTATCACCATTTCAGTTTGTCCGAAACAAATCAGAACACCCTGTACGTAACACCGTTACACCAAATCTGAAATGTAACCAGATGTCTCTGATGTAACACAAATATTGCAATTAACAACTGGAACATCGTTGATTTTTTATTTCAGTTCGACTTCATTCGGATCTCCGTTCTAGCGAACCAGTGCGATGAGTCATCGTGGATTCTTGGTACATATTTATCTACTCTGTATCGTTTTTTTCCATACTTGAAAACGAGACCGAAGTATTGTCCTAGCTAACGTAAATAATGGAACGTTTTATGGGATTTTTATGGCGAGGTCTATACATGGTTGGTTTATGGTGATTTTTTTAACGATTCTGTGCCACAAGGGAACATTAAGATATTCGCGGGATTATGTGGACATAGGAGAAAAGATGTCAAGACGCTTGTATGAAAAATTCAAGAAAGCCCTGAGCAGGTACTCTTGAGTGCTCGTTCATTAGTGGAGCGATGGGGCTGTTACCACAAAATTTTGTTTAGGACTTGAGATTCATGCTAAGTATATGATCGCAAAATTCTGGAAATTATTCAAAAACTGAAATATGTAAAAATTTGACAATGAACATTCAGTACCTATGTCAATCTTCATTCACGAAATAAATTTTACTCGAATGAGATATCTTGTTATGAAAATACAGTGGAACTTCTCTATAACGTGAGCCCTAAATCCACAAAAAAATTCGTTATAAAGAAGTTTCGTTATACAGAAAAAATTTTTCTAGTCGGCAATGTAGCGGTCGACTTCACTGATAAATTCAAGTTTATCATTCTAACTTAAGCTCTTCCTTTCAGACATTTTCGCACAACTTTTCACACTAGCGTAATGGTTAGATTGAAACCAAACAGCCAGGGGTGTATTTAAAACTGTTTCAGAAGGATCTCTCTGCCCGCCGTAATGATTTAGTTTAAAGTCGAGATTTATTACGTACGTCCGGAAAAATTTCGGAAAAAACCCACCCTTACACCTTCTTACCAATACCCATTCAAAGAGTGATGTTCTTTCTATATTTCGTTATAGAGAGAATTTACTTCGTTTTAGAGGGTATTTTTAACATGGAATTTGTATTCAAAGTGCAATGTCTTGTACGAAATGTGTTATACAGGTGTTCGCTATAGGGAAGTTCCACTGTATAAAGATTCTTTTTTTTTCAATATTCCAATTGAATTTTCTATGGTTCTGATGATGCGATCTTCTTGAAATTTTGCAAGAACATTCAGTATATTAATCTTCATAAGTACATGAATGTTATAACTCATTCTCCAAGTACCAATAGGAACTGTTTGGCCTGTGGAAGAACTCGGCCGAGATATCAAAAACATGAACTTTCCTCATATTTTGTATGCGGGAACAAATTTCGGATAAGACTTTTAGTAGTTATTGATCAACTAGGTATACCTAATATTTCGTTTCAATCAGCTTTCTTTCGTTTTGAAAACATTCTAAGCTTTCATTTTCTCTTCTAAGAATCTCTTAGAAATTTCACAAAGGTCGTTAAAGAAGATTTCCGACTCAAAATTCTGAACTTATAGACATTTGAGCAGAACTATGACATGCTGTACAACTAGGATCAAACACGCAAAATGACTAAATGAGTGAATCAGACCGAACATAAATACAATTCAAATGTTTTGTACTTATTCATTTCAAGTTCGAACTTCAGTATACAAGCAATGAAGTGATGCGTGAATGTAAACATTATGAAATCATTCGTTCCAATTTTATAGGCTGTTCAGTTTGATTTCTGACGAATAACTTTAAATTAAAGTATACAGGACGAAATGTGTGTTACACAGCAGTAAAAATAGTTCAATAGTCAATTCTGTACAAGGTTTTCAGCTCAATATGCCACCCCATGAAAATGCTAAGGTTGAAATTTTGAATATTTGAGTACATCCTACTTAAAACAGAAATTCTAGCTCTAATTTTTTTTTTGGGTAGCTTGGAGTGATTTCAAGAAGCTGAATATTCTTTTTATTGTAGCAACATTCAGGACGACCATGTTAAAAAAATAAAAACTGCAAAATGCTCACTGCAGAGCAGTTTTCAAACCTAACTCGAGAACTACAAAAAATCCCATTATATACATCGAGACATACATGAGGTATTTTTGGATAGCCACAGGTCTGAGGAATCTAAAAATAATTTATTGACGACAATCGCCTGAACACCCTGTATAATTGAATTAATTTTCTCAAAAGTATTTCATTAGAACTGATTGACTCTTCCTGATATATATAGTGTGTTTTTGGTCATGAGTTTTGGAGTAAACCCCATTTTAAATTTACTTTTTTATTTTCGTTGACCCTTCCAAATAATATCGATTTCTTTGGACATAAAGATCCTACAAATGTAAAAAAAAATGTTTTTTGAAAGATGATACTACCACCTTTCATTGAAGTATAACAATATACAAACATTCAACTTGAAAACGCCATAGAAAAATTCTTTAAAAAAGTTCCTAGTAAAAATATGTACTGATTTTCTCAGTAAATCCGCAATAGTACAAGAACTAGCACATTGAAGTATATTTTTTTTCAATGATTTAACACGCAAGGATATTAGCTACAAAACAGCACTCACATCATATCTGTAAGTTACATAATTTGAGAGTTATTGCTGCTCGAACATGATCACTACGCGAGCAAAAGACACAAGACAGGTCGTCATGAAGGCAGAGCAGAGGCGGCCATTTTGAGCAATTTTTTCGATTAATTTGTTTGTTTGATCATTGAAATTTATCGAAAGTACAGTACTGTTGTTTTTTTTATTTTATCAATTTTCATAAGGGTCATGTTCGAGCAGCTTATAACAGCAATAACTCTCAAATTATGTAACTTACAGAAATGATGTGAGTGTTGTTTTGTAGCTTGTGTCCTTGCGTGTTAAATCATTGAAAAAAAATTATACTTCAATGTGCTAGTTCTTGTACTATTGCGGATTTACTGAGAAAATCAGTACTTTTTTCACTATGAACTTTTTTAAAGTATTTTTTTATGGCGTTTTCTAGTTGAATGTTTATTATATTGTTATACTTCAATGAAAGGTGGTAGTATCATCTTTCAAAAAACATTTTTTTCACATCTGTAGGACCTTTATGTCCAAAGGAATCGATTTTATTTGGAAGAGTCAACGAAAATGAAAAAGTAAATTTAAAATATGGGCTACTCCAAAACTAGGGGATAAACTTCCAAATTTGGGTGTTTTTATTGATAATATTAGGTATATTTGATGAAATTAAATTATCGCTAAGTCATGACCAAACACACTGTATATTCAACGATCGCTTTGGTAATGTCAGCCAATTTATAATTAATTATTGAAAAGTGAATCGGAAAACAGGAAAAAGTATTGAATTTTTTCTCATGTACCTAATATTTATGTGAATAGTGACATGTGAGACATTTTTTAAATTCTGCAGACATTTTGTAGCGAGAAAATAGAACTTTCGACTTTATTTCTCATTTCTCGACAAAGGCTTAACTAATAAAATGCAATCATTGCAACCACTCTAAAAAAGCCTTTAGAATGTAACAACGAGTAATTCAGCATTATTGAAAATGATAATTTCTCAAATTTCATTTATAATCCAGAATCCATGAAAGATAATCTTGATATCTTCTCATATAAGGATAAGTCAGAAAAAAACTAGAGAATGTGTTATAAGTTTTTTCCTAGCTGCTGTAGTTCTCGAGATCCCTCCAGAAGACAACATATTTTGGCCACCCTGTACATGCGCATTGACATTAGTTTGGTTTTAGTGACATTCATAAGCATGTTTGAAATTCGTTGTGAGTACAAAAACTGTAAGAAAATAATACTCCTACTCATAAGGTAAGGGATTATTCTTTTAATTATTCCAATTGAAATCTTTATGGTTCTGTTAACACTATGGCAACAACATTTTGCATGAGACTTATCATGGGCATCTTGCTGTGGCCACAAAATTTCATTCCGATTGGTTTCGTTTTGTCTAAGATATTGAGGAAAGAAAATTTTGAATGAGCATATTTTATGGAACACCCTACACCGCGGCATTTGAGAAAATCTCAAATCTCTAGGACAATCTCTTCGAAAGTTATCGTGCTCACGGACGGGCGGGGCGGTCCCAGGGACAGAATTGAATTCGACCACGAATTCGTCATCAGGGAGTCGAACCCTATCGTTTGAGACCACGTTCGGGTCAAAATTCTAAAATTATCTACAGAAATTTGGGCAAAACGATATAGCAAGTAACAGCTGTGATATACTAACGTTAAATCCCAACACTCTGTATACCGTAATATTTTCGGGCATCGAAAAACGCATTGATGCTCGTTCTAAGGTTAATCTTTCGGGTCAGTATCTATTGAAAAAACGAAGGTGTTGCCAATTACCTCTAAATAATTTGACCTCTGCCGACTATAAATTCATCATGCGGTCGCTCTGTTACGCTGGGCACGTTTCATTCTAGATTTGTTCAAGAACATTGCTGTATTGATGTTACATCCGCATTGGACTCAGATAATACGTTGAAAATGGTGGAAACAAAGGTGTGAATCATACAGTGCACCAGTGCACGCTATTCATGCTCATTCTTTAAAATTCAACTATAATGCTCGATTTCAACATATTCTCACATCAAATAGGTAACGTATCTGAATAACATCGAAAAAATGAAAGCGGTTGTTCCTCACATCATTTAATAAAAATTGAGAAAAGCCCTGAGCAGGAGCTTTTGAGCGCTAATTCATTGGTTGGTGGGGCAATAAGACTATTTTGAAACATAGATAAATTGAAAATAGTAATTATCGAAATGAATACAATCTTCAATTTATAGGCTCACAGAACCTTCTTCATGCGGACTGAGATGATTTATTCAAGATGTTGTCAATGAGGGAAGAGACAAACCGGTTTCGGCCTCATTAGGCCTCGTCAGTGTCCCATATCCCTCAGAGACAACATCCTATTGAAAAACCTCTACATTTAAGACTACTTGTAAGACTCTATCGAGTAGTATCTTACAGATGGTGACTTCTAGTAGTGAGTAGTGTCAAATGAGAAGTTCAATCATCACAGATCGCATGCTGAAAGCACTGATTACTTCCTCTTCACTCTTTGAGATGTTAGCAGTGGTCCTACATCAGGGCATGAAGAAGGTTCTGTGAGCCTATAAATTGAAGATTGTATTCATTTCGATGATTACTATTTTCATTTATCTATGTTTCAAAAAAAATTGTTAGGTTAGCCTCCTTAAAGGCAAAGAATTTTTTTGTTTGTCATTTTTTTTATCTCAATAAGACTATTAACTCAAAATTTTATATGGGACTTGGGATTAATATACCTCTTATATAAATGCAGAATCTCAGCACAATCGGAATAATATTCTGGAAATTATTCGAAAAATAAAATAGTAAAATAAATTATATATTCTGGAAATTATTCACGAAATGAAATATGTAAAAAATATAAATTAAAGAAATTCAATTCTTTGGTTCTGATGATGCGCTTCTCTTGAAATTTTGCATGAACATTCAGTATATCAGTTTTCATTCTCAAAATGAGTTTCACCTGAATCGAATATTCTGTTATGGAAATATCAAGATTATTCTTTCAAAATTCCAATCGAATTTTCTATGATTCTGTTAACACTATGACCACGAAATTCTGAATGAACATTCAGTATATCGATCTCCATTCACAAAATAAATTTCAACCGAATCGAATATCTTCTTATGGAAATATGAAGTTCCTTCTTTTCAATATTCCAATTGAATTTTCCATGGTTCTTTTCACACTATGGCCACAAAATTTTGGATGAGGTTTGTTATGAGAATCTTGCATTTGGTCGTAACATTTCATTTCGATTAGTTTCGTTTTTTCTGAGATATTGAGGAACAAAAATTTTGGATGGTCATATTTTATGGAACACCCTGTACGATTTGGCTGGTTAACGAACTTAACAGAGCCATTTGGGACTTGAACTCATCCTGAAAATTTCAAGTCTCTAGGACAATCTCTTCGAAAGTTATTATGCTAACGGGCGCCCCAAGAACAGAATTGAATTTGACCGCGAATTCTTCATCAGAGAGTCTAAACCTATCGTTTGAGACAATTTTCGGCTCAAAATTCGAAAATTACCTCTGGCAAAACGATATAGCACTCGTTTGAGTAGAACTAGCGCTCAAAAAGATTTCCATAAATGTAGGTCCGGAAATGCATTGCTTCAAATATACAGAGTGTTGAAGTTTTATTTAAAAACTGACTGGTGGTAGGCCATTCAGATATTTTTAACTAACAATTATTTTTGAATTCTCCCTTCAATTTGTGACAAAAATTGGTAAAAGAATAAAACATTTGATGTGATGGTCTACTACAAATAAGCATTGAAATGTTTAATTTTCTTGCATAAAGATTGAATTTAACCACGGATTCGTCATCAGGGAGTCGAACCCTATCATTTGAGACAATTTTCGACTCAAAATTCGAAAATTATAGACATTTGGGCAAAACGATATAGCAAAAAGGACACAGTACTACACCACCGAGTACACAACTGTGTAAATAATATTAATACCGAGATAAATACTGAGATGAAAAGCACTATTTATAAAGAAACTTTTCTTAATTACTTTATATTAAAAAGGAAGAATTAATTACATTGTTTATTTCATATTTCGATGGAGATACTATAAGGAAAGTGAGATTTTATGATAATTATATCATATAATCAGTTGTATAATATTTATACCTACTGACTTAAAGTAAGTAGTAGATTTTGTACAATTACTCACAGTTGCATAGTGAGTTATTTCCCACAACCAAAAAACAAACTAAATTAATCAATTCTTTCCTTTTCAGATATAATATAAAAAAATTATTCCTATAAACTTTGCTTTTAATCTCAGTAAAATTTTACGTGGTGATGTTTTTTCGTTTCGTTTTTGAAATGTTCTTTTGAAAGAATATTGTGTATTTATTCTACAACCCTGTAGATGAATTCAGAATATGATTCAGAACCGATCGACAATATTTTAAGTTCTTCGAAAACCTGACCTTCAACAGTATGTTGTTGTAATAAAAATTGTATGTTTATTTCAATAGCCACTAGCAAAAAAGAAAATCAATAACATTTTTTTTATATCACTGAAACGTCTAACCACAACTTTATAATAGTGTCAAGTTAAAACTAAAGGTCGCCATAACTAACTTGAAAATAAAATGAATTCTACGAAATAAATGAATTGAAAAACAAAAACAAATTATAAAAACTGAGAAATCAAGGATATACAATGTTCAAATATCAATATAATATTGCTAGCACAATAACTTTCCAAGGGATTGTCCTAGAGACTTGAAATTTTCAGGGTGAGTTCGGGTCCCAAATGGCTCGGTTGAGTTCGTTAACTAGCCGAATCGTACAGGGTGTTCCATAAAATATTTGTTTCTCCAATATCTCATACAAAACGAAGCCCATCGAAATTAAATGTTGCGGCCACATGCAAGATGCTAATAATAAGCATCATGCAAAATTGTGTGGCCATAGCGTAAACAGAACCATAGAAAATACAATTGGAATATTGAAAAGAAGAAACTTAATATTTCCATTAAAAAATATCCGATTCGAATGAAATTTACTTAATAAATAAAGATTGATACAGTGAATTTTCATGCAAAATTTTGTGACCATAGTGTTAAAAGATCCATAGAAAATTCAATTGGAATATTATTATTATTGGAATATTGAAAGAAGAAGCTTTATATTTCCATAACAGGATAACCGATTTAAGTGAAATTTATCTTGTGAAGCAAAACTGATATACTGAATGTTCATGCAAGATTTCAAAAGGGTCGCATCATCAGAACCATAGAATTTAATTTTAATTATTTATTTTTCAACTATTTATTTTTTCGAATAATTTCCAGAATATAATTCCGATCGTTCAGAGATTTAGCATTCATATACTTAGCATGAATCTCAAATCCTATACAAAATTTTGAGGTTATAGTATTATTTCTCCACCAATGAACGAGCGCTCAAAAGCTCCTCCTCAGGGCTTTCCTTAAATTTTTTCATCATCGAAAAGATCAAAATCCAACTTCGTAATTGTCAGAATTTGAAATCGATCGTCAATTCAACTAAAAAATCAAAACACTCGTTCATTATCGCTACTTGTGTCGAACATACGGTACTGCCTTGGTAAAAATGACAATTTTTATCAAGTGAATCAAAATTACTCAGTGTCGAGTGAAGTTGATTCGGCAAAATAAATTTTGCCGAAACAAAAAAATAATGATAATGAAAAAAAATTACCTAGAATCAGTATCTTGATGGTTTTCTTTTTTTCTTCTTCCCTTCGCTCCAGATCCAGTTGCCTCTGAATCTCCCAATGTCTTCTTCGAGCCTCCCTTCTTTGCCGGGATTGACAACATCCCCCCATTTTCCGCGAGAATTCACAAAAAAAACGACGAAGAGTATTTTCTGAACGCGCTTTCAAGCTATTCGCAAAATTGTGGAACTCATCGGCACTTACAAACGGGATGCAAACTGTGTTTTAAGAAAAAAAATCACTCCCTTAAATTTATACTACGTTTATGCAACAGTGCATTTAAAATTTCGAGGCATTATCGTCGAGTGCACGTATAATACTTAAGTCAATATAAAAAAATAAGATGAAACAAATTAAACAAGAAATAGACGACTACACGAACACGAATAACTGACTGCAATGTGATGAACGAAATGACTAAAGATCAAACAGCTGGTCCAAGTTTTTTGATCGAAATACCCCCTACTAAGACATATTCATCAGTGAACGTCAAAATGTGGATATTTCGAGGAATTATGGTAAAGGGTTTTCCAATAAGAGGTGTTATTTTGAATAACCCGCTATTTCGGTAGATGTCAAGTTTGAAGCTGTCATTTTTTGACATTTGACAAGAAGAATCTACGCCATTAATAAAAATGGAACGATGCACGCTACAAGAACGCAGTGAAATTATTGAAATTCACTATAAAAATGGTGAAAATTTGGCAGGGACGGTTCGTAAACCTCGAACATTTTTGGGGCGTCGTGAAGCACCTTGTCGGACCGCAATAAAGAATTTGGTGGAAAAATTCGAGCTGTTGGGACAAATTAGTGATGTGAAGAATAAAACCCGTGCTGCTGTAGCGGAAAGTGTTGAAAAAACCCAGGTTTGTCCATTCCTCGTCGCTCTTTGGAATTAGGCATTCCACAAACGTCATAACACCGTATTTTGCATAAAGATTTGGGTCTTAAGACTTTTAAAATTCAAATAGACGGCGCTACGTGCCACACAAACAACGAAACCATTGATCTTCTGCGGGAAAGGCTTCGGGACCGTATTATCTCTCGAAGAGGTGATCACAATTGGCCA
Organism: Propylea japonica; assembly: GCA_013421045.1. Lineage (NCBI taxonomy): Eukaryota > Metazoa > Arthropoda > Insecta > Coleoptera > Coccinellidae > Propylea > Propylea japonica. Next base: position 15,900,200 of record CM024240.1, on the reverse strand, counting down.
CCGAGATCTTGTGATTTAACACCTTGCGACTTGCGAGTTCTATTTGTGAAATTAAAATATTACGGATATAATTTTCTACCGGAAATTAGTTTAAACCTTCAGAAAGATTAATAGATCATCTTTATCTCCTGTCATAGACTCTCTATGGTACACTTTTACGATGAAATGGAATGAGCAGTGATCATAACTGCTTGTGAGTTTTTATTTTTTCCGAGAAAACTATCGACTGTATCGAAATTTTGCAGGAGACTCTTTTTCTCCAGAATTGAATGGGAAACCATACGATAATTTTATTTTTCGAAAATCTATCCTAGTCCGGTCTATTTAGACAAAAAAATGAGAGTGAAGTTACATAAAGTCCCAACAAGCTGAATTTCAGTGAAATTGTTCAAAATATAATTATAAACAATGTCTAGAAGTTCCCCATCATTCCCCTGTAAGGAAAATTTAATTCAAGGTCAAAGGTAAAAAAAAATGAGTTTTTCGCGATTTTCAGTAAAACGGTAAGTTTTATCATAAAAGTACCTCAGACAAAAATTGTAGATCATAAAATTATCTATAAAAAATGTATCAATACTTTTTTTCTTACGAGCCACCGTTTCTGAGATATAACGATTCAAAAAGTTATAACTACGCGCTAAGTACACTACCTCATAGGTGGCGTGGAAACGTGTGCATATTATGACGATAACGACTTTCATAACTTTTTGAATCGTTATATCTCAGAAACGGTGGCTCGTAAGAAAAAAAGTATTGATACATTTTTTATAGATAATTTTATGATCTACAATTTTTGTCTGAAGTACTTTTATGATAAAACTTACCGTTTTACTGAAAATCGCGAAAAACTTTTTTTTGACCTTTGACCTTGAATTAAATTTTTTCCTTACAGGGGAATGATGGGGAACTTTTAGACATTGTTTATAATTATGTTTTGAACAATTTCACAGAAATTCAGCTTGTTGGGACTTTATGTAACTTCGAATGTCTAAATAGACCGGACCAGCGAAAACAATTTTTGAACGAAAATCATTCAACCTCTATTAATGAAGTTATTAGATCTAAAAAATTTGTGTGAGTAACATCTACTTAGCGCTTTATATTATGTATAGTTTTATAACTCGGTGTTTTCAAGCCGTAAAAAATTTTTTCAATATAATAGTCCTTTTTTGTAGATGTTAATCTGAGTTGGCCAGGAACCACGGGCAACGCTGCCGGTTTCCAGGAAAAGGGATGCGCCTTACTCAAGTCCGTGGAATATTCAAACGTTGCGTAATCTTTTGCTTCGACAAAGCCTATTGATATAGGGCAACTTATGGTGGTATTCTGCTTCTATCTGTAAGCCAATCTGTAACTTTTCATAAGCTTAGAAAAATTGTAATTCTGGACCTCTTTAAGGGATCTGTAGCTCACAGAAATCGGAAGCATTATCGAATGACAAACGCAAACTAAATTCAGATAAATGTATTTTCAAATTCAAATCAAAACCATTTACTCATAATACTTAAAGTTTCATGATTAAATCTTACGATTGAAGGTTATGTTTTTCGATGAGTAGTTCAAAAAGTGACACTGTAAATAAGAAAGTTGCAGGAACCATTCCAGAATAACATTATTTACGAATCTGTTAATCGGGTTGGGGGTTTTGGGGTTTCAACCCCCCTCCCTCCGAAATGTTTCAGAGTTATTTTTTGTTGCAAAAATAATCTTTCATTTTGCACTTAAACCAACTTATCTTCGAAAATCTAGTTAAAATTATTCATATTACTATGAATTCTTGAAAACAACAAATACTTGCTACAGAAAGCGACCCTCGCGATTCCCGGCACCTACAAAGTCAATTGACAAAAATTCAAATTGAGAGTTGATAAAAAGAGCCAAGAATTTTCACGACGTGTCGAACGAAATTTCGCAAAACTTTTCGCATCATTATTATGGAGCTAAAAGTGAAATTTCGATCAGATCGGACCAGTTCTTTCGAAAATAATCCAGAAAAATATGAAAATGAACCTTTCGATCTTTGCCAAATAATCAATTTCCCTGTCAGTGTTTTCGCTCTTCGGTAAACAGAATTCGACCTCAAAAAAACCTCCTGTCTTTTCATCATCAAAAGGCAATGATTAACGATTATTCGCGATGCATCGCAGGTTGGTTTTCCATCGAAAGAGATTTATTTATTACGCGAACCAACCACATATAAACTGACAGATCAATTTCGTAGGATCTCGATTACGGTTTACGTCAAACTGATCGAATTTCACCATGGGAATAGATATATTTGTAGTAGTCTTCTTGTCTTTCATTTACATATAGAAGGTTTTTCAAACTGCGCGGTTTTTTGAGAGCTCTTTCTGCTTAAACGAGTGCTGTATCGTTTTGTCCAAATGTTTGTAATTTTCGAATTTTTGGCCGAAAATGGTCTCAAACGATAGGATTCAACCATAGAGATGAGATAGTATAGAGCACGATACACTTACACCCTTAGATTAGGGAAGGGAGAGGCTACCGCGTAAAGCCGTTTCGTCTAGTTCCAAATGCTTAGTCTGAATATTCTGCTCGGCGTGCACTTCTTGCTCTCAGCTGGTCTTTTATTAAGCTCTCTTCGCTCACTTCACTCTGCATCGTGATCTTTTATTATCAGAGCGAGCAAGAAGATCAGATATATTCGCTCCCGCTCAAAAGCGAGAGCTCTTCCAAATGTCATTTTATTCTAACCTAAAAGTTAGTTTAGGACAGTTTAGGTTAGTTATTTATGTTCTGAATTTTTTAACGAAAGATGAAACAAATTTTGTTGTTACAATATGTGGTACCGCAAATGCAGAGACACCGTTTCATAGCGAAAAATAGCAAATAATAATTTTGAGGTTACGAATTCCTTTGACTTGACAAGCCTTTGCGCCTGAGCGTTCTTTTATTATTTTCACTCTACAACAAATGTCATGACGTCACAGATAATCTTGCTCGCTCCGCAGATCATATTTTCAGACTAAGCAATAGTGACGCACTTTTTAGTGTATTTATGTGGCAAAAACAAACAAGTTTCAAGTTTGTTTTCTGCTCAGTAATTTCAAGTTGTACTTAATTTATTGGATTCTAAAATTAATTTATTTATAAAATAACTGTTATTTCCAAAATTCAGGTCTGAGGAATATTACAAATGTTCGAAAATGGTCTATCTATTTATGTGGCAGATTGCTTCACAAATACGCTTAGCGTTACGCGTCCTCTCTCTTCTCTAGTCTAAGCTTACACCGGTATGCCGACGCGCATCGAGAGTGACGTCACTGCGGAGCATTTCCATTGCATTTGCGGGATGGAAGTGTTAGAACTCTAGAGAATGATTGGAATAATGCAATTAATCGCAAGTTTCATTGAAAATGCAATTAACTAACAATTTCAAATGAAATTTCTCCGATGTCTTTGTTTGTTGATTCTAAAATATATCAATGAAATTGTATAAATATGGATGTGTAAGTGAAAAGTATTTATTTGTTGATACAGAATAAATTATTGAAGGTTCATTGAAAAACTTCTAATAAAAGAAAATATTTTTATCATTTTTAGGGAAATTTCAATGAATTTCACTTATAATTCGTGAATTTGAAAAGTTTTTTGTCCACTTTTCTCTTCATATTCTGAACACTAATCTTCTTATTCAGATCCCTGTCTTTAGTTGGTACGGATTGTGCTCAAGCAAAGAATAACATCGAATGGAATCTGAATATCATTCTTGTTTTGCAACCGTGTTATCTTCTAACACTTTGAAAATATTTTTTCCTCAGATAATGAAGTACTGACGGGATACTTCCGACTTCGGAAAGCAAAAGTACCTTATTTCGGTTTCCTTTTAACTCTTCTATAGTTCTTACAGTCAAAAACTGCTCAATTAGGCATGAATGCAGGTATTATTACAATAATAATATAACTCCACTTTTATCTCTGCTCCTCAATGACGTAGATGAGCGCGCCGGACGAGTTTAGACTCCGAATCTGGCATACCGGTGTGAGTGTATCGTGGTATAGAGTTGCCGTCATTGAAATAAACGTGATATCAGATGCGCCATATTACTACCACCTAACGTCAAATTTGACAATCGTTTAATTTCTGGAGGAATTGTGATTCTTGCGCCTGTTTCTAGTTAAATTGTTTTTTTTTCTGCTTAATAATATACAATAAAATGGTATCGTGCACTGTAAAGTTTTCTTCAAGCAGAGAAGAGACAGATAAGAAGAAAATTAGAGGAAAAACATATCACAGATAGGGATGAATTTGAGTACTGAACAGACCCGCATTCGAAATTTTTGCTAGTCTGTCTTCGTAATCTGATATCTTTTTATATGTGTATTATTATCGCCTGAAGAAAAATTGTTTATTTGATATTCAATTGACCTTATTTGAACAGGATTCCTAAAGACCTAACACGTCGTATTTTTTGGGTTAAATTTGTAAACAGAAAAAACTGGCAACTCAATTCAACCCTGAACTTTCCGCCATATTGGTCCCGGACTTATAGCCCCGCCCAGTGGTACTATTTTTCCTTACTCAATTGTATGTCATAGCGTGTCTTCTCTAATATATCCGAGAATATATCTCTATGGGTACGACCTTCTGATGACGAATTTGTGGTTAATTTCAATTCTGTCCGTGAAGCCGTCCGGCCGTAAGCAAAATAACTTTTGAAGGGATTGTCCTAGAGATTTGAGATTTTCAACATGTGAGATGCTCATAATAAGCCTCATGGAAATTTTTGTGGCCATAGTCTTAACAGAACCATATTAAATTCAAATGAAATATTAAGAAGAAGAAACTTCATATGTCCATAAAAAGATATATCATTCTTGTGAAATTTATTTTGTGAATGAAGATTGATATACTGACTGTTCATGCAAAATTTCAAGATGATCGCATCATCTGAACATAGAAAATTCAATTGGAATATTGAAAGGAAAAATCTCTATATTTCCATAACAAGATAACTGGTTCGAGTAAAATTTATTTTGTGTATGAAGATTGATATACTGAATGCAAAATTTCAAGAGGATTGAATCATCAGAACCATAGAATTCAATTTTTATAATTGTCAAATTTTTACATACAGTCATTGAGTTTAAAATACCTAGAGGAACAACCCCCTTCATTTATTTGAAGCCGCCTTCGGTTGTAGTACCTTCCTGTGTTCATAGGGGCGCAGATGAGGATCAGATTATTTTTATTATTATTATTTTTAAACTCAATGATACAGTAGAGACTCGATAATCCGGAGAACGATAATCCGGATTGCAAGACTCAATAATCCGAATTTCCGATCGTTGCATACGTGTTTTACGGTTCTAACTTGTCGTAACTCAATTTCTATGACGACGATCGGGCGTTCTTTTGATATATAATAGTGCACAATGGTATAAGACAAAAAAGTCAGACAAGAATAATTAATTAGTGAATGGAATGTTTCAACCTCCAAACCATACAGCTTTGATACAGCATATGGATCATAATGATATTAAATCAACAAAACTGAAATACTTTTAGCATACTTTTAGCACATATTTTTTCGATTTAGAGCATAGATCAATTCGATGCAGTCTGTTTATTCCATAACTCATGGCAATTACTGATATTCAGCTTCTGAAAGATATACAGGAGAAAGCTATTGTTCAGCATTCTTTTTCCCTTACAGTAAAAAACGTAAAATATCTAATTATTCCAAATACTATATTTGTTTTAGGATTTCGATAATAAAGCCTATATTCATTTCAACCGTTTTTTTTAATTGCATCTTTACTAAATTGTAAGACGCGGTATTCCGGATTCCTCATTAATCCGGATCATCCCTTGCATTAATTGATCCGGATTATCGAGTCTCTAGTGTATTTCAGTTTTTGAATAATTTCCAGAATATTATTCTGATCATACTGAGATTTTGCAATTATTTATTTAATATCAATCTCAAGTCGTATACAAATTTTCGAGGTAATAGACTCATTGCTCTACCATCAAAAAGCTTTCGAAAGCACCTGCTCAGGGCTTTCTTAAATTTTCATTTTAAGAATAAATAAAACCCATAATTTACATTCATTTTCAGAAACTCTTCATTGGTAATTATATCAGTATAACATTATGTACGAAAAATAATATCTGCCAAATGGCCCCCTCTATAGCAGCTCCACTCTTTTGTTGAAATTTTCAATGGCATTTTGACATAATTGAGGATCTATATCACCTAATGACACTTATGATTTCATCCTTTAGTTCAGGAATCAATTGTGGATTATTCTTATAGACCTGGCTAAGATGTATTTTACACTTTTTTGATCTTTTATTAGATTATAATAATCATAGAAAATTGAGTAAAGTACCTGATACCCACGAAATCTAGCAAAAACGTACAGAATAACTTTTAACCTTGAATTCTCGAAATCGTAAACCATTTTCGTCTTCAACAATTGTGCTAAACGGTAGCGTGCTGTTCTTCTAACAACACAACTTCGAAAAAAAACACGATATCAATTATAACTGGCTATCGAAATAGTAAACAATATCCGCACAGTTACATTGAGAAACATGGATCTAAAAATAACTGTGTTAATCAGTTCCGAGATGAATGATTCACAAATTAGTTTTTTCCAAGAATGTGACAGCGTTGGCCCTCGATTCATCTGAATTCAAATGATTATTTTCGTTTGGGAAAAGCTCACCGACCTCGGCTGACTTTTTAGGAGTGAAAGCAGTATAAAATCACAATCGTACATGGTTCATGGATGTTCATTTTGCAGACAGAAATACGTGTAGCACTGTAGTACTGTGTGGTCAACTTAGGAATTTCGATTTGAAAGAGAAATAAAACAAAAACTATCGAGTCCATTTTAAAAATTTTTTCTACAAATAATGCTCAGCCCTTTGAGAATTCATTTCTTAAAAATTACGCTGTCCAGATGTCCACCGTTTTTCTGCTGGCACTCTTCAAGTCGAACGCCCAAGTTTAGAAAAACACGTCGCGAAGTTTCTGGACCGATGGCTCGAATTTATATGAAAATTGAAAATAAGAATCTCTATATTTCCATAAAAAGATATCCGCTTCCAGTGAAATTCATTCTTTGTATAAACATTAATGTACTGAATGTTCATGTGAAATTTCAAGAGGATCGCACCATCAGAACCATAAAATAACAGAATATTATTCCTATCGTGCTGTGATTTTACATTTATATTTTTAGTATCAATCTCAAGTCCTATACAAAATTTTGTGACAGCTTCATTGCTCCACCAATAAACGAGCGCTCAAAAGCACCTGCTCAGAGCTTTCTTGATATTTCTTGATATACATACCATATGATGTAGGGCCAGAAGCTCTTGAGATGTTGTTCATATTGCCAAACCATAAATCAAATTGAAATATCCTGAGAGCTATTAGTTTCATTCTATTCATTCATTAATTCAACTCTCTTGTTCAAATTTTAAACCTTCCTTAAAAATTCCAAGATTTGAAGTTGTTACTTTCAGAAGTCGATCACCTCAATATAATAAAGGGTTTTCCAATAAGAGGTGTCATTTTGAACAGCCCGCTATTTCGGTAGATTTCACTTTGAACTTTGAAGCTGCCTTTCTTGACATTTGACAGTAGAAACTACGCCATTAATGAAAATGGAACGATACATGCTTCATGAACGCATTGAAATTATTAGAATTCACTATAATAATGGTGAAAATTTGGCAGAGACGGTTCGTAAATCTCGAACATTTTTGGGTCGTCGTGAAGCACCTTGTAGGACCGCAATAAAGAAATTGGTGGAAAAATTCGAGCTGTTTGACAAGTTAGTGATGTGAAGAATAAAACTCGTGCACGTCGCTCAAGGACAGCCGAGAATATTGCTGCTGTAGCCGTAGTGTTGAAGAAAACCCAAGTTTGTCCATTCCTCGTCGTTCTTTGGAATTAGGCATTCCACAAACGTCATTACACCGTATTTTGCATAGAGATTTGGGTCTTAAGGCTTATAAAGTTCAGTTAACACAAGAACTCAAGCCGGTCAATCATCAACAACATCGTATGGGTGATGAGGCCCATTTCCACCTCGATGGCTTCGTCAACAAGCAAAACTGTCGCATCTGGGGCTCGGAAAACCCAAGAGTTATTGTTGAAAAGCCTCTCCATCTTCAACGTGTGACTCTTTGGTGCAGTTTATGGTCCGGCTGCGTCATTGCACTTTAATTTTCTGAAAATGAGGCTGGAGCAACAGTTACGGTGAACGGATTGCGCTATCGAGAGATGATTAATGACTTTTTATGACCGAAATTAGATAGTATTGATCTGGACAACGTTTACTTTCAAAAAGACGGCGTTACGTGCCACACAAGCAACGAAACCATTGATCTTTTGCAGAAAAGTTTCCGGACCGTGTTATCTCTCGAAGAGGTGATCACAATTGCCACCGAGATCTTGTGATTTAGCACCTTGCGAGTCTTGCGACTTCTCCTTTGGGGCACTTGAAAGAGAAGGTCTACGCCAATAGCCCAGCGTCGATTCAAGATCTCAAAGATGGAATTCGTGAAGCTATCGAGGACATAGGGCAGCCACTTTGCGATTTGGTTATGGAAAATTTCATTAAAAGGATATGGTCCTGTAAGCGTGGTCTTAGTGGGCATTTTCCTGATGTTATTTTCCACTATTAACTGCATAGCTTTTTCTTTATAATGAAATAAACATCCGATCATTTATATTGAAAAATGTCATTTTTCTTTGAATATCAAAATAACACCTCTAATTGGAAAACCCTTTAGTTAATATGTAGTTGGTGATAGTTCTTACCTGTTATAGAAAAACTCAGTTTTTATGAAATAACAAAGGTCAGCTGCGAGCTGCTTATTGACAGATATTAGGTTTGTTCCAACAGCTGACTTTTGTGCGGTAATTTGACGGTCACGAAACTGTTAGTAATCGATCTTAAGCGCATGTCTAAACTTTGACCGTACAAGAACCGTCCAAACAGTACTTGCTCCAGACCTGGGATCGAAATGACGATCACAAAACCGTTCCACTCACGGTCCCGAAGCAGGATGGAACAAAAACGAAACCGTTGTCAAACGATACATTTTCAGTTGGAACACATTTTTATCTATTGCGCAGAATCCTGACGATCATTGTACGGTCAATTCTTGAGTTGGAACAAACCTATTATTCAAGAAAATCTAAATTAGTAATTGAATGCGTGTCTCGAAAGAAACAATTGCATGTTTGTTTTGTTTTACATCAATACTATTATGTTTATGAAAGTACTGCTTTCAAGTTGTGACTAGTCCAAACACATTCTCATACCGCAAACTAGCGCATTGATTGAAGTAATCACGTATTTGCGTTGGCGAATTTTTCATTCAGTTAAGTAATAGGTGCTTGTTAACACGACAGTTCACAATTAATTGATTGATTAATATGGTACTGTTCTAGTGAAATTTATCGACTTTTATGGTCTTGATATTCGATCGCTTAGGTCCAAAATCCAAAATATAAAGATTCTTCTTTTCAATATTCGAATTGAATTGAATTTTCCATGGTTCTGTTAACACTATGGCTACAAAATTTCGCATAAAAATTCAGTATATCATTTTACATTCACAAAATAAATTTCACTAGAATCGGATAATCTGTTATGGAAATATAAAGATTCTTCTTTCAATATTCCAATTGAATTTTCCATGGTTCTGTTCAAACTATGGCAACAACATTTTGTATGAAGATTCAGTATATCAATCTTTATTCACAGAAAAAAATTCACTCGAATGGGATATCCTGTTATGGAAATTTTTCTATTCAATATTCCAATTGAAAACTCTTGCCACGAAATTCTGGATGAACATTCAGATATAGATCTCCATCCACAAAAAAAAATTCATTCGTATCAGATATATTATATTTTTGGGAAATGTGATGTTTCTTTTTTTCAATACTCCAATTGAATTTTCTATGGTTCTGTTCACACTATGGCCACAGAATTTTGCATGCGGCTTGTTGTCAGCATCTTCATTTGGCCGTAACATTTCATTCCGATTGGTTTCGTATTTTCTGAGATATTGAGGAAAAAAAATTTTGAATGGCCATATTTTATGGAACACCCTGTCATTTGGAAAAGACCTCATTGTTCATAGTGCAGAAAGGTAGTCACCATGCGTATTGAATCATTATTAAAAACATCTCATGAATTCCATTCTGATCTCTACATTTTCTTGATAGTTTATTTGGATAGTGGAATTCTTAATAATCAGAAAAGATTCAAATAGTCCGGTCTATTTAGACCAAAAAATGAGAGTGAAGTTACATAAAGTCCCAACAAGCTGAATTTCAGTGAAATTGTTCAAATATAATTATAAACAATGTCTAGAAGTTCCCCATCATTTCCCTGTAAGGAAAAAATTTAATTCAAGGTCAAAGGTCAAAAAAATATTAGTTTTTCGCGATTTTCAGCAAAACAGTAAGTTTTATCATGAAAGCACCTCAGACAAAAATTGTAGATCATAAAATTATCTATAAAAAATGTATCAATACTTTTTTTCTTACGAGCCACCGTTTCTGAGATATAACGATTCAAAAAGTTATAACTACGCGCTAAGTACACTACCTCATAGGTGGCGTGGAAACGTGTGCATATTATGACGATAACGACTTTTATAAACTTTTTGAATCGTTATATCTCAGAAACGGTGTCTCGTAAGAAAAAAAGTATTGATACATTTTTTATAGATAATTTTATGATCTACAATTTTTGTCTGAGGTACTTTTATGATAAAACTTACCGTTTTGCTGGAAATCGCGAAAAACTCATTTTTTTACCTTGACCTTGAATTAAATTTTTTCCTTACAGGGGAATGATGGGGAACTTTTAGACGTTGTTTATAATTAGGTTTTGAACAACTTCACAGAAATTCAGCTTGTTGGGACTTTATGTAACTTCGAATGTCTAAATAGACCGGACTAAAATGACTTCGATCTAGCAGTTCTAGAGTCTGGGATGAAAGAGATAATAATGGATATGAGTTCGGTAAAGAATTGAATTCAAATTCAACTTTATTCACACACATTTTCTATTACAAATTCCCAATTCCCAATTCTAGAAAACAGCAACCATTCTTCGAATATTATGATTCAGTAATTGTGAACGGGAACTTCTTGATAATGGCTCATTAGTTAAAAGATTATTGGGCTGTTTCCATTATCTTGGATTGTTCTATCCAACGTTTCGGCAAGCATTCGCCAACCGTCTTCGGGGAAATCGCAAAATAAACTTCAAATTCAGCAAAATTGGAAGGAACAATCCAAGATAATGGAAACAGCCAAATAGTCCGGTCTATTTAGACCAAAAATGAGAGTGAAGTTACATAAAGTCCCAACAAGCTGAATTTCAGTGAAATTGTTCAAAATATAATTATAAACAATGTTCCCTGTAAGGAAAAAATTTAATTCAAGGTCAAAGGTCAAAAAAATTTGTTTTTCGCGATTTTCAGCAAAACAGTAAGTTTCATCATGAATGTACCTCAGACAAAAATTGTAGATCATAAAATTATCTATAAAAAATGTATCAATACTTTTTTTCTTACGAGCCACCGTTTCTGAGATATAACGATTCAAAAAGTTATAACTATGCGCTAAGTACACTACCTCATAGGCGTGGAAACGTGTGCATATTATGACGATAACGACTTTTATAACTTTTTGAATCGTTATATCTCAGAACGGTGGCTCGTAAGAAAAAAAGTATTGATACATTTTTTATAGATAATTTTATGATCTACAATTTTTGTTTGGGATACTTTCATGATAAAACTTACCGTTTAACCGTTTTCTGAAAATCGCGAAAAACTAATTTTTTGACATTTGACCTCGTAAAATGTTTTCCTTACAGGGGAATGATGGGGAACTTTTAGACATTGTTTATAATTATATTTTGAACAACTTCACAGAAATTCAGCTTGTTGGGACTTTATGTAACTTCGAATGTCTAAATAGACCGGACTAAAATGACTTCGATCTAGCAGTTCTAGAGTCTGGGATGAAAGACATAATAATGGATATGAGTTCGGTAAAGAATTGAATTCAAATTCAACTTTATTCACACACATTTTCTATTACAAATTCCCAATTCCCAATTCTTGAAAACAGCAACCATTCTTCGAATATTATGATTCAGTAATTGTGAACAGGAACTTCTTGATAATGGCTCATTAGTTAAAAGATTATTTGGGCTTTTTCCATTATCTTGGATTGTTCTATCCAACGTTTCGGCAAGTATTCGCCAGCCGTCTTCACGGAAATCGCAAAATTGGAAAAACAATCCAAGATAATGGAAACAGCCCAAATAATCTTTCAACAAGTAAGTTATTGAAAACCACCAGAAAAATGATCAAGTTAGCATTTTTCCGTTCAGGTCTTCATTTCACGTAACCAAGGGACGAAGAAGGAAGAAGGAATCTTGACAATCTACGTCCGAAGTATTTTTGCGATCGATATTCGTCGAAAATTAAATTTCGAACAAATCAACATTAGAAAGTAGAACAACTAGGTGTGTATATCTGTTTACTGAAGCTAGAGAATGATCACTATGAAACCAAATGTTGTAATTTCGCGTGTAAAGTTTCATATCGATCATTCATTACTTCTCACGTCCTAATATTTGAAAAGAGGAACATCTGTTTGAATTAAATAGAAATGAAACCTCGGAAGTATACGATTTGTATGCAGGTAGTACCAATTGAATAGTGAATAGAGGACAGTGGAACAGGTGTAAATATTATCACCTAATATATTCACTAAAAACAAAACAAATACTACGCGCGAGAATTCAAGCAAAACATGTCAATTCCTTCAATCAATAAAATCTCGTGACAAAAATTCCTCATTCGAAAAAATAACTGGAAGCATATAAACAGAAAAGGTGCCGATTTGATCGCAATTTTAGTTATCTCAGGCAGCCATGGACGTCTCGACGCCAAGGGTGGCGTCCTGCGCATGAATCGACGCACCCAGGAACTATCGAACCCCCGCCCAAAAATTGTACAGAAAAATTCGCAACTTACCGAGCAAAAGCAACTTGATGTCTTTGGCTGCTTGAATGCCATCTTCCTTCAGATTCTTCTCGATCTGCTTGCTTCTAGCTAGAGCAGCCCTCTCTTCCGCCGAAGAAGTACAGCCCATCTTGCAGCTATCCCCCTTGCAGAACACGTCTAACCACCCTCTTGCGCTTGTAGGAAGATCCACTGCGAACGATTTGACTCACCTCACTCACTATTTCAATATTCAAAACATTATCCAGGCGGCCGCGGAATGTACGCGCTACGATCACAGAAATTTCTACTCTAAACTCACGATCTCGCAGGTCTACGGTCTACGCACACAGCAGGATTCAGTTGGATGTCTACAAACAGTTTTGGTCCTGCAGCGCGCTAGAGGGGCTTTGACGCGCAAGCGTTTTCAAGGTGCGCGCTGGGAATGGCAGCGAGAATGTTACGGAGGTTACGATCGTGTTACGTTCTTGTTCTCTGTTCAGGAATCTAAAAGCACTGGTGCTGGAGTACGCGGTCCAAGAACCAAGAGTACACTTTATTTAGACTCCTAATCGAAGGTCATCAGCCAACTTACCTAGTGTACCTCAGGGATCAATCTTGTCCCCGACTCTGTTCCTAATGCATATTAATGACCTTTAAATTCAACCAAGAATCAGATTTTAAGCTTTGCAGATGACAGCACTCTTATAGCGTCCACGACAAACAAGAAGCCTGTATCAGCGTCAACATCAGTTCCCAAAGAATCGCTCAAGCGGTGACAATCAACAAAGATCTAGAAGTTATTCTACAATGGGGTTCTGACAATCTGGTTGAATTCAAGACCCAGGCTACTCTGCTCACAAGAAAAACATCGACAGTTGCACCCCAACTAATAATGGACAATAAAACAATAAAACCAACCAATGGACTTAAGCTTCTAGGGGTCAATATTAGTCCAAATGCAACCTGGCATGAGCACGTCTGCTCAGTTGCCAAGTCAGCTGCACAGAAGCTTAGCTATCTATTTCGTGCGAGGAAATTGTTCACTCCAAAGCAGCTTTTATTACTTTACAAGCCTCAAGTGCGTCCAGCTATGGAATATTGCTCTCATGCTTGGGGTTCAGCTCCTAAGCACTCGTTACTCCTACTTGATTCTATTCAAAAAAGAGCAGTGCGCCTATAGACGATCCAACGTTAACTGCCAACCTTCATAGTCTCGACCACCGTAGGAAGTTGGAGACTTATGCCTTTTTTACAGATACTACTACACGGAAGGTGTTCTGCTGTCATTGCCTCCATGATTCCACCAGGGGCTCAATTTGATCGACAAACAAGGCTAGCCGATAACAGTCACCAGTTTACCGTGCATCTTTCGACAGCTAGGACATCGGTGTATCAGAAGGCTTTTCTTTACCGAACTGCAAGGCTATGGAATACCCTACCCCAAGATGTATTCCCCCTTGGTTACAACTTACAGCAGTTTAAGACACGCACAAACCGATTTCTTCTAAATTCATCTCGGGGCGCTTGAAAGGGCGTTATAAGCTCACTCTTTTCCCGAGAGATGCGTATAAAAAAAAGTGATGTTAAGATAAAAATGAAAAATTTAACCTCAATTACATTCAGCCCCTGCTACTGCTGCACTCGTTGTCGGCAATAATTCCCGAAATACTTCTGCAGCAGTATCGAAGGCAGTGAGCATTTACACTCTGCCGCAACATTTCCCTCGCGACCAAATGTCGGCATATCTTCAATCGTTCCTCCTTTGACGGCCTCTTCGAGATTGACCGTCAAGTTCGATCTTCGCACACCCTATACAGGGTGTCCCATTACTCGACGTCAAACCGGAAACGGGTGAAAAGGCAAGTAATGCTGGTTGTCAGAAAAATATAAAAAAAAATCTAAGTTGCATGATTTTAAAATAATGCGCATTTAAAAAAAACACGCAAAATTCCACACCCTGTGACAGTCTTTTCGCTCCTGTTGCCACAAATATCAACTTTTTCCAACTTTTTTCTTTGCTGTGTAACTTGAATAATGCTTGTCTAAACTGTAATCAAAATTTTGATACCAGCTGATCTAGGTTTCATAAAAATGGGGCTTACTTCTCAGAAAAAAAATTCGAAATAAACAATTGCCTAGTTTCAACTGACTGTATTGAAAAAAAAATGTACTACGTAGGTTTGGCAGTTTTTTCAAAAGTGGCGCATTTAGTGAGGATTCCAAAATGGTATAATACTTGTTTAATTGTAGCTGCCGTAGTTCAAATTTATTTTCGATTGCCTTTGAATACACTTTTTCGTTAACTGCTTCCCAGTAATAGAGTCCAATGGGTACAAGTCCGGTGAACGGGCCGGCCACGAGATTGGACCAGAAAGTTCGATCCATCTTCCGGGAAAAAATGTTATCAGAAAAAAAAATTCCCAGAGAAAATAATTTTTCCAGAAAAAATTCTTCCTGAGAAATTTCTCTGAAAATTTTTTTTTCTGGTAACATTTTTTCCCGGAAGATGGATCGGACGTTCTGGTCCAATCTCGTGGCCGGCCCGTTCACCGGACTTGAACCCATTGGACTCTATTACTGGGAAGCAGTTAACGAAAAAGTGTATTCAAAGGCAATCGAAAATAAATTTGAACTGCGGCAGCTACAATTAAACAAGTATTATACCATTTTGGAATCCTCACTAAATGCGCCAACTTTTGAAAAAACATGCCAAACCTACGTAGTAATTTTTTTTTCAATACAGTCAGTTGAAACTAGGCATTGTTTATTTGGAATTTTTTTTCTGAGAAGTAAGCCCTATTTATTAAAAACCTAGATCAGCTGGTATCAAAATTTTGATTACAGTTTAGACAAGCATTATTCAAGGTTACACAGCAAGAAAAAAGTTGGAAAAAGTTGATATTTGTGGCAACAGGAGCGAAAAGACTGTCACAGGGTGTGGAATTTTGCGTGTTTTTTTAAATGCGCATTATTTTAAAATCATGCAACTTAGATGTTTTTTTATATTTTTCTGACAACCAGCATTACTTGCCTTTTCACCCGGTTCCGGGTTGACGTCGAGTAATGGGACACCCTGTATATACAGGGTGTTTCATCATAAACTGGACAAACATATATTTTCGTGTAGAGGACATCGGGAGAATCCTTTTTGCCTTATACAATATATCCCGTTTTCGAAGCATAAGCGAGATACAGGGTGTCAAACGTCATTTTTGAGCAAGATTCTTATGAGTGTGGTCAGTTATGTATAACACTTGGTGTAACGGTTTTTGGTCAAATCTCAGTATTTTTGGGTCCTCTATCCAGAAAAGATGACGAACTCCGAAAAAAAATTTACAAAATGGCGGAAAACCTGCAATGTTCCAATTTTTTTTACGGTTGTCAAATTGATTTTTGTTTTCTGAATGAACACAATTTTCTAAGACTTTCTGTGAAAAAAATTTTCAAAAATCGAACACAAATTTTTTTTACATGTCTACAGCGATGAAAAAATTTCACTCGAAATGGATGAAATTTGTTTTGTACAATTGTACTTCTTGAATTATCAATCACGAATGAAAACAGAATCGTAAAATATCGAACGGTTTCGTTACTACAGTCATTCAAATGTTTCGTTCGGACCTCTGAAATATTGAAAATAAAATTGTTTTGGGTTCTAGAGTCAAAATGATTAAATTAGTGGCATGTCTAAACATTTTAGATGAATTTAAACGAAAAAAAATCAGTGAAACTTAGTTGGGACTCGAAACGACGTAGGTATTAAATAAGGAAATGGCACTGTTCTAAGGATATTAATATTCGTTGCCAGGCAACAGTAGTTCGTAGTTCATAGAGTTGGACTGGTATTTTAATTTCAGTGAATATATGTAATTTAGCCAGTAGTCAAACTCTATGAACTACAGACTACCGTTGCCTGGCAACGAATATTAATATCCTTAGAACAGTGCCATTTCATTTCCCTATTTAATACCTACGTCGTTTCGAGTCCCAACTAAGTTTCACTGATTTTTTTCGTTTAAATTTATCTAATGTTTAGACATGCCAATAATTTAATCATTTTGATTCTAGAACCCAAACAATTTATTTTCAATATTTCAGAGGTCCGAACGAAACATTTGAATGACTGTAGTAACGAAACCGTTCGATATTTTACGATTCTGTTTTCATATTCGTGATTGATAATTCAAGAATACAATTGTACAAAACAAATTTCATCCATTTCGAGTGAAATTTTTTCATCGCTGTAGACATGTAAAAAAAAATTTGTGTTCGATTTTTGAAAAATTTTTTCACAGAAAGTCTTGGAAAATTGTGTTCATTCAGAAAACAAAAGTCAATTTGACAACCACAAAAAAAATTGGAACATTGCAGGTTTTCCGCCATTTTGTAAATTTTTTTTCGGAGTTCGTCAACTTTTCTGGATAGAGGACCCAAAAATACTGAGATTTGACCAAATACCGTTACACCAAGTGTTATACATAACTGACCACACTCATAAGAATCTTGCTCAAAAATGACGTTTGACACCCTGTATCTCGGTTATGCTTCGAAAACGGGATATATTGTATAAGGCAAAAATGATTCTCCCGATGTCCTCTACACGAAAATATATGTTTGTCCAGTTTATGATGAAACACCCTGTATATATGTATCTGTAGAAAATCCCTTTTCAAAGACTCGTTCATCCAACGAACAGCGAGGCTCTGGAAAATATTGCCTAGGAAGGTGTTCCACGAGGCATATAAGCTAACAGAAATTCAAAAAGAAAAAAGAACACCAATTCCTGCCTTCTTTCCCTTGGTTCTTTTCACGATGTTCTCTGAACATTACAGGATATCTCCTTTCGTGGGAACCTGAACATAAAAAACGACGGACAAAGAAATTCCACAGAAACCTAGTTAAATTTAATCACTTACATCTGTTCACGATGTCGGTCCTTTGACTTCCGTACGAAAAACCGCCAATTCAGGCAGCACGAGTGGCAATGTGAGGCAGCAGGGAAGTGTAGTGATTACATTCTCGCGCTGCCCACTTCCCTGCTCAATTCCCTGCTCCCTGCCGCACTGGCGCAGCGGGGGGGGGGCTTTGGGGCTGCAGCCCCCCCAAAGATTAATTCTTCGTTATTTCTTTCTTCTTTATTTTTTTGCAACTTTCGTTATTCACTGTATCATCGAAAATTTTTCAGTTCAGCCCCCCCAAAATAAAATCCTGGCTGCGCCACTGCCCTGCCGTGAAAGTGAGCTGAGTGTAATCGGGGTGTAAGAAAAGCCCTGAGCAGGAGCTTTTGAGCACTTGTTCTTTGGTGGAGCAATGAGACTATTACCTCAAAATTTTATATAGCACTAGCAAACCCGGCGAACTCCGTTTCGCCACCAGATGGCTTCGTTTTCTGTAACATTTCGTTTGGTGATAAAAAAATGAAGAAAATTTTTTTTTATATTTGAAAAGGAACAACAGTAATAAATTCATTTCGATTACAAAAATAAGTGTTACTTAGTTAAACTTCTCTAAGTAAATGAAAAGAATCCAAAGTAAATACTGAATCGAAGCGTTATACGTTTCCGCAAACTATCCGTTTTTTTGAAATGCTCTTTGGTAAACCATATTTTTGTTTTTTGGCCTGACGTAAACACAAACAAAGCGGATGGTTTTCCAACTCGTGAACACGTATAAAGTATAACTGCCATGTAAAAAACAATGATTTTCTAGTCAGGCCAGTAGATCTACCTTTTTAAGTAGATTTGTGAAACCGGTAGATCTACCTTTCTAAGTAGGATAATTTAACCGGTAGATCAATTGAACCGATAGATCAGATGAACAGTAGGTCTTTCGAATCGTTTGTATACCTCGATAGATCATCATTGGTTATTGATGTTCATAGATATTTGATATATTCCTTGGTATCTGTCTGACTACACTACACACCCTGTATATACTCAGAGCGTCTATTGAACATTTATGGGAAAAGTAATACAAATGTTCGTGTTAGGAAGTAGAAAATTACAATATTTGACATTTTATGAAGAGACCCTGTATAAATCAAACCACCATCGATAGTAAATCATTTGAAATTCAAAAACTTCTTCGTTTCTGTGGAAATGTCCCTGTGATAATGCAGAAATTCAAAATATTCGACATGTTTATAGGAGCACACCCGTATGAATCCGAAGCATAGTATCTATATTTAAAATTCCACCTCCTATAACGAATCACTCGAAATTCAAAAGCCCCTTCAATTTCATTGAAAGCTTTCTGTTATAACGTAGAAATGTGAAATAATTGATAGATTTATAGAAACACCCTGTATATATCTAAAACGTACCTGTATAAAACATGCACATGAAAATTTTGAATTATTTTCATCAGCTTTCTTTGAACCTGGAAAAAATATTTTTATCCAGAATAAACAGAACATGCCACCATGGGGATTCGAAACCGGTACACTACCAGGTCCACACACCTAGACGTTAGTCGTTACACCACTTGCCTTATTACACGTGACGACTGTTTATCTCAGACTTCAACGGGTTTTAACATGTAAACATATCAGGAAATCGAAAAAATATATTGAAATATCGATAATTATCATAATACATACAGTTTGATATCATTTCCTGGCGTATTTTTTCATAAAATACGAATAATCCCCGAATTTTGTTCTCATTACGTTATTTGTCAGGGAAATTCGGTTTAGTAGAAACCTCAAATATCACTGCGACCTGAAATGATGCTTTTGATCGCTGAAATGTTAGGAATTCGTTGAATGAACGTTGAAGTTGATGATTTCATATGGACTTACCTATTCAAATAACGTTTTCCACTCGAAACGAACAAATGTTCACATGAGACGTACCTATGTCAAAAATTTTTCTTCTTCCTGGTTATTTCAGAATTCTGCAACGAATATCTTCGTTAATTAACGTTATAGAACTACTCGAAAACGATATTCGTACCTTTTTTGATTCGGATCTGGCCTTTTTCTTCTGAAATGAGGAAATTGTTGGAAGCACTTCCCTCTCGAAAGGAGACTTGACAGTTGTCATTGAATTCGATGTCATAAATAATGAATTTTCAGAAATGTACCAAATTTCCTACGTTCTTCTCGATATCTTGAAATTTTTCTGAATTTTCTTTGCTACAAACCTCGCGGAGCCCGAGACCTTTCCAACGAATGCAAAACCGTTGAAATCGGTCCGTGCGTTCTGGAGTTAAAGCGTCAGGGAGGAAAACCCGACTTATTTTTATATAGTAGATTTGAGAGTGATGCCAAATACAGTAGAACTCAATTATCCGAATTAATGGGGACCGGGACCCATTCGGATAATCAAATAACGGATAATCGAAGTTTTTTAAGAACATGCATTGGAAGAGAACAAAAGTACGTTTGATATGCACTATTTTTTTATTGAATTAAATGAAAGAAACATGATATTTTCACAGTTTTAAATATAAATAAAATGTACTTATGTACAAGTTCAAAAATAAAAATCATTGTTTTTCAAACATCTCCATCAATGTAAGACTTTTTTGGACAAATTTTTTTCTGAAAGTGATTAGGATAATCGGCGATTCGGATAGTCGGACTTCGGATAATTGGAGTTCTACTGTATGTATATAAATGCAGAATCTCGGTACAATCGAAATTATATTCTGAAATTATTCAAAAAATTTAATATTAAAAAATTAATAATTACAAAAATTCATTTATATGGTTCTGATGATGCGATCCTCTTAAAATTTTGCATGAAAATTCAGTATATCAGTTTCGATTCACAAAATAAATTTCACTTGATCCGGGTTTTCCTGTTATGGAAATATAGAAAGAAATTCTTCTTTTCAATACCAAATGAATTTTCTATGGTTCTGTTAACACTATGGCCACAAAATTTTGCTTGAAGATTTAGTATAACAGTCTTCATTAAAAAAATATTCACTTGAATCGGATATCCTGTTATGGAAATATGTTTAAAGATTCTTTTTTCAATATTATAATTGAATTTTTTATGGTTCTGTTAACACCATGGCTACAAAATTCTGCATGAACATTCAGCGTATATTATAAAATAAATTTCATTAGAATCGGATATTTTTTATGGAAATATAAAGTTCTTCTTTTCAATATCAAAATTGAATTCTCTATGGTTCTGTTTACACTATGGCCACAAAATTTTGCATGAAGCTCATAATGAGCACCTTGCATTACCCTAACATTTCATTTCATTGTCGGAAATATTGAGGAACAAAAATTTTGGCCATATTTTATGGAATACCCTGTACGATTTGGCTGGTTAACGAACTTAACCGAGCCATTCGGTAACCGAACTCTACCCTGAAAATTTCAAGTCTCCAGGATAATCCCTTCGAAAGTTATTGTGATAACGGATGGCCGGACGGCCCCACGGACAGAATTGAATTTGACCACGAATCCGTCATCAGGGAGTCAAACCCTATCGTTTAAGACCATTTTCGGTTCAAAATTCGAAAATTACAGACATTTGGGAAAAACGACATAGCACTCGTTCAAGTAGAAAGAGCGCTCGAAAAAGTGAATATCACCAAAAACTTCAACTCGATGCTATTGGAGAAGGAAGAATGGGAAATAGATACACTACCCAAAAAAAATTGGGACAATTATTTATAGG
Source organism: Propylea japonica (assembly GCA_013421045.1). Taxonomy (NCBI): domain Eukaryota; kingdom Metazoa; phylum Arthropoda; class Insecta; order Coleoptera; family Coccinellidae; genus Propylea; species Propylea japonica. Next base: position 15,878,528 of record CM024240.1, on the reverse strand, counting down.
ATATTCTATCGTCTCATCTGCTTCCCCGCATTCACAACTAGGACTCTCAACTGAATTCCAATTGAAAAGCATGCTATTACAACGGCCATGACCTGTTCTTATACGATTGAGAACAGTCCAAATTTTCCTTGGAAGATCAAATCCAGGAACTTTATTGGAGGGATCAGTTATTAAATCTTTGTTTAGAAAATTACATGTGTTCCACTCGCATTGCGAAATTGCTTTATCGCTTTCATTCGAGATCAGAAAATAATTGGACCAAAATGGTTTACGTGATTTTAATCGAGGAATCTTATTATCTGGAATATGGGAAAGTATTTTATATGCATTTGTAGAAGAATCAAATTTATTCCAAATTTTCAAAGTTAAGGCCTGCCTGCGGATATGTGGAGGAGCAATGTTTGAAAGAACTGGTAACCATGGTGTTGGTGTTGATTTTATTGTTCCAGTTGCTATTCTCATGGAAAATTTTAATTGTGCATCAACACTTCAATGATACTAATTCAAGTTATTTACCAGTTGGTAAACTCTCACAAACATCTTCGAAAACTATGGAAATTTTTGCGCTTTTCTTCAGCAGCGATACACAGCGTTACGCTGTTACGATTATGTTTGAGAGTGTTACATGTTCAGAATAGCTAAGAATAACACTTTACATCGGGCGGTGTTGCCGAACTATACGGAAAGTAGCAGTCAACGGAACGATAACTGTATACAGATAGGGTAGTTGCTTTTGACGTTAACTCTCTGTTTGTGAATCACAGGTGGCCGTTGCATAGGTGTCACATTTCACATTTTTTAAGGAAGAACCTTCTTAATAGTTAAATGAAACAGTATGTAGGATTAATGGAAAGAATGCAGATATAAAGGATGTTTATGAATTCATGCCACAAAATTTAGGAGGTGAGATAAAAAAGGGTTTTCCAATAAGATGTTATTTTGATATTCAAAGAAAAATTCCATTTTTCAATGAAAATGATCGGATGTTTATTTCATTATAAAGAAGAAGCTATGCTGTTAATAGTGGAAAATATCATCAGGCAAATGACCACCACGACCACGCTTACGATCATATCCTTTTAATGAAATTTTCCATAACCAAATCGCAAAGTGGCTGGCCCTATGTCCTCAATAGCCTCACGAATTCCATCTTTGAGGTCTTGAATCGACGCTGGGCTATTGGCGTAGACCTTCTCTTTCACGTGGCCCCAAAGGAAGAAGTCGCAAGGTGTTAAATCACAAGATCTCGGTGGCCAATTGTGATCACCCTTCGAGAGAGATAACACGGTCCGGAAACTTTTCCCGCAAAAGATCAATGGTTTCGTTGCTTATGTGGCACGTTGCACCGTCTTGTTGAAAGTAAACGTTGTCCAGATCAATACTATCCAATTTCGGCCATAAAAAATCATTAATCATCTCTCGAAAGCGCAATACATTCACCGTAACTGGTTGCTCCAGCCTCATTTTCGAAAAATTAAGGTCCAATGACTCCGCCGGACGTCTGTTCTTGAGCGACGTGCACGGCAGTGGCGTAAATAACACCCCCGCAGCCCCGCCGCGAGGGGGGGCGTAGCAGTCCGGGGGGCGACGGAGGGCGCTTCGCGCCCTCCGCTGTACGGGTTGTCAATCATCGGCAATCGGCCCGGCCGATCGGCGTCAGAATTAAATCAGAATTAAAAATTAAATTTTCATATTACATATTATAAGTTCTCGAAAGATTAATCTAGACAAACTTGCTGAGGATTTTGTAAGAGCAAAGACAAGAAGAGGATTGTCCGATTGGTGATTTTAATTTAAACAGTTTGTAGTATAATTGCTTATAATAAATAGTAATAAGGTGAACACGACTCATATAAGTTCTTTTTTTCGCCCCATCATAAATTATAGTACGTTTGTGCAAAGCTCAAAGACAGAAATAAGGTGTAACTTTCAGTTTTTTAAAGCATAATACCGTATTGCCCAATCTTTCACAATACATATTAAACCACATTGCAATCTTAATAAACTCTTAATTCCACAGAATATTTGTTAGTTCGTATCTAAGGTGTTGGAGTGGAGGGGAGGGGCGCACCTAGTCAGCTGGCGGGGGGCGCTCCATGCTTAGTTACGCCACTGGTGCACGGTTTTATTCTTCGCATCACTAACTTGTCCCAACACTTCTTTATTGCGGTCTGACAAGGTGCGCGTCACGACGACCAAAAGTTTGAGTTTAACGAACCGTCTCTGCCAACTTTTCACATTTTTAAGTGAATTTTAATAATTTCAATGCGTTCTTGAAGCGTGAGGAAAAGCTTCCATGTGCCGTTAGCTTTTTTAAAAGGTACATAGGTTAATAATTCCTTCATGCAACACAAAAACTATGGCCGGAAAATAATAAAAAGGCTATTACCTGTTCGGTTCTCCATAATTTTCGATTGCACCAGGAGTTCATAATACTTTTTTTTCGAGTATTTCTCAACTATTTATCAAGTTTTTTATGGGGAAACAGGAGCAGCTATTTATGACTATTTATTTTCAATCTTTCACAATACATATTAAACCACATTGCAATCTTAATAAACTCTTAATTCCACAGAATATTTGTTAGTTCGTATCTAAGGTGTTGGAGTGGAGGGGAGGGGCGCACCTAGTCAGCTGGCGGGGGGCGCTCCATGGCTTAGTTACGCCACTGGTGCACGGGTTTTATTCTTCGCATCACTAACTTGTCCCACCACTTTCTTTATTGCGGTCTGACAAGGTGCGCGTCACGACGACCAAAAATGTTTGAGTTTAACGAACCGTCTCTGCCAACTTTTCACCATTTTTAAGTGAATTTTAATAATTTCAATGCGTTCTTGAAGCGTGAGGAAAAGCTTCCATGTGCCGTTAGCTTTTTAAAAAGGTACATAGGTTAATAATTCCTTCATGCAATCAAAAACTATGGCCGGAAAATAATAAAAAGGCTATTACCTGTTCGGTTCTCCATAATTTTCGATTGCACCAAGGAGTTCATAATACTTTTTTCGAGTATTTCTCAACTATTTATCAAGTTTTTTATGGGGAAAACAGGAGCAGCTATTTATGACTATTTATTTTCAATTAATTCGGTAAATGATATCAAGAAAATTTGTGTTTTGTTTTCAATTTCATAATTATACATTGTTTGTGAGCGATGATTTCTAATAAAACAATATCGCATTTCATTAATATCAAAGACAATCTTGAAATGTAACATCCTGATCACGAAGCAAGGCACTAGCTTTGTTTTTTAGATCAGGATGTTTTTTCTGGGCTCGACAACGTCTAAATTTAAAATAATACGTAAAAATAATTTAATTCGAATTTGGCGCCTATTATAACAGTTTTCTATATCAAAGAATCTATCCTTTTCAGCGCCACCTAGGTGTCAGCACTAATGAACTAACCAAAAAACGTATTCGGATTTAGTATTACAGTTCCCTATCTTTCTCTCTATCTTTGTCATATATTTATGTTCTATGAATTATGATTAACTTAGGTTAGGTTAACTTCACCTTATTTTTATTTTTCTGTTCTGTGGCTCTCGTGTTGACCAGTAAATTTGAAATTTAAACAGACAATCCAGTTAAGTTTAGCAGAATTTATTATCAGTTAACAATCATTTTACTTCAAAAGTATATTTCGGTATTCCGTAATTGTTCCCTGGAAAATTCAGTGGTCCCTAATTATGTCTAGTAAGAAACTGCCTTGTGCTTTTGCCCCTTTAGCTTCTTCAACTATATCTGGAAGTAGATTACGACTGGATCTTGATTTTACAGCAAGATCCGATTCAAGTGGAAGGAATAATATTGCCAAAAATTTGGATTTTGTTTACAATGATTACCTACAAGCTCTAATGAAGAAACATATAATATCCACGAAAATTCTCCGCTTTGAAAATTTATTGCAACAACAGATAAATTATCAGCAATTAGAGATGAATAAAATGAGCAAAGAATATGAGAGGAAAAAAACCGTACTACAAGAAGTTGTTGAATCTAATGAAATTGTGAATATTTTACACTCGCTCCAAGATCAATTTAGAGATTTTGAAAAAACAGTGGAATATCGAAATGTTGACCAGCTGATTAGCTTGTCCAATATTCTGGGGACTACCTGTAGACAGTTGAAGTTGGTGGATGTAAAGCAACTTTCCAGTGAGAGGGAATGGCTTTTACTACTGAAAGTGATGAATGAGTGTAGCAAATTCATTCAGAATTTTTTCCAGTCGCATAAATTATTGAAGGAATATAAACTCATTGATGAGATATCGGCGACATTCAAGGAGACATCTGAGTTAGAAAGAAGTATTCAAGAGCAAATGGCAGTATCTTCTACGATAAGCAAAAAGAATTCTGTGAAATATCTCGATAAAATTAAAAGTATGTTTGATATGATGTGTATTTCATGAATTTTCAAAATACTCTCATTAACTTCTCAAAGTGATATTTTTTAGAATCAAATGAATTTTTGTATCTATATTTTGTATTTTATTTATTCTTGTAAGCTGTAACTTGTACATAATATACCACCTACCATTAGTTGGTTGTCTTCTTTACCTATCTATATTAGCATTGTATAAAATATACAGGATGTTTGTTAATTCGACCTGATCCTTCGAGGGGAATATACTAGACATCATGCATCAAAATTTCTAGTGAAGCATGGTCTGAAAATCTATGCTTATGAAGATATGGCGATTTTTCAACTTTTCTTCCTCTTCATCGAAAATAATTGACTTTGTAAAAACTACTTGACACTGAATATTCAAAGGATATTTTTTTCAAAGCTAAGGAGATGATCCATATTTCTTGAAGAAAAGAAATTTCTGATAACTTGAGATATACAGGTTCATCAATAGCTGCACCTGTTTTTGTTATAAAATCTCGATAAAAGAATTGAGAAATACTCGAAAAAAGTATAATGAACTGGTGTACAAATGTAAGGAAAACTCTTGAATATACAATTGTTCAACTTTAAACATACGATATACAATGCATCAGACAGAGAATTTTTCGTCCAGTTGAACAGATGTATACTCGAGAGATTTACGTGCTGCTTAACTAAGCTAATAAATATGACCGATTGCAATAATGTAGTGTTGTCTCTCTTTTATCATTGGGAGTGGCTCAATTCAAGTAGTATGGTAGGCAACCGAAAGTACTCGAATCGGGTATTACGGGCAGCTTGACACATTGAATAATTCGATGCAAGTACTGCAAGTTCCCCACGATGAAAGGGAGACAAGACTACATTATCGCAATCGTTCATATTCATTTGATTAGTTAAGCAACTAATGAATCTCTCGAGTTAAGATCTGTTCAACTGGACGGAAAAATTCTCTGTCTGATGCATTGTATATTGTATGTTACCGATACTAATTTCCAAACCTGTTTATCTATCCAATGATTCACTAAAAATTTGAAGTAATTAAATTTTAAAATCAGTTAGCCAGTTTTGTGGCGCCAAATTTTCAGAGTCGCCAATTTTGAGCCGCCAAATTTTTCAAGTCGCCAATTTGGGCCGCCAAATTTTTCAAGTCGCCAATTTTGGGGTGCAAAATTTGAGTCGTCAATTTGGGTTACAAAATATTTAAGTCGCCAATTTTGAGGCGCCAAATTTTTTTAGTGCCAATTTTGGGGCGCCAGTTTTTTCAATTGCCAAATTTTCAAGTCGCCAATTTTGGGGCGCCGAATTTTTCAAGTCGCCATTTTTAGAGCACCAAATTTTTTAAGTCGCCAATTTTGGAGCTCCATTTTTTTCGCCAATTTTTTAAGTCGGCAATTTTTGAGCACCCAATTTTTTAGGTAGCCAATTTTGGGGAGTCAAATTTTTTAAGTCGCCAATTTTGAGGTGCCAAATTTTTCAAGTCGCCAATTTTATGGCGCCAAATTTTTCAAGTCGCCAATTTTGGACCCCAAATTTTTTAAGTCGCCAATTTTGAAAACACTCAATATTCCGAAAAAGTTGAAGATAGGTATGGAACATTGTATATGAATTTTGTATAGAATTTTTCTGAAGAATCCAAAAAACTAATAATATACAGGGGGTTGTGTTCCACCTGTATATTATTTTGAGTTCAATAAAACAATAACATAATTACAAATATTTGTATTTTTGGCAATATGTACATTTTCCTAAGTATACACAAACACAAGACAACAATGAATATAAAATTATATTATCGGAATGGAACATGTACCAATTTGGCGAATTTAATATTTACACACTATATAACTAAGATTTTCAACTAAAACAACTAAAAACCGGAGTGGGCCAAATTATCATGTGGCACTGGACAAAAATAAATATGATATAATCACAGACCAATTAAATCAAATTCTGGATGTTTGGAGGCAACTTTTAACAATAAGAGGGTGAATTACAAATTTATACTAGTATTGCCTTCATTTTTGATACAAAATTGATTACTTCATCCATTTTGATTGATTAATACAAGAACACAGCAACGAAAAATTTGCATTATGTCCTTAATGAGATGCCGCAGCAGTTCAGAAACTGGGAATCCACATGTTCTTGAAAGAGAAACCCAGAATCCGTTTTCAAATGAAAAATTTCAACTCTCAAAAAACCAATCCCCGATTTACGTTTTTGCAGCATATCAGCTAGGGAGGTAGCTTATGGAATGACAGCAGACAATGCTTTATGCCTTGGTCAACTGTGTGTCAATTATTTGTACTTATTTAATATTACTATACTGTTTTTTACATACAACAGGAAGCATTCACCTTTGTAATTTTACGAAAGGAAATTAATATACGAAACAATCCATTCGAATAACCAAAATAGACCAACAAAAAATATGATCAACATTACCATTAATATCTCCTTTAGATATTGAAAATGATTCAGTTAATATCAATGAGTTCATCCGATAAACATAAATTTTATGCTTAAAATTCTTGCTGTCTTATTTTGCATCAAATTTTTGAATAACTTTTTATTGTTGTTTTTTATAATGATTCACATAAAAAGCTGCAACAGTTTGAAAATATTCATGTTCAAAAATCGAATCAATATCCACAGGATCTTATGATGGTAATATTCATCAAAAATATTCAAAATAATAATGAACGTAACGTGAAAAAAAATGGATCGTTTCTATATTACTCCAGTACTCGCTCAGTAAATTTATACAGAGAAGCATTTTTTTATCATGTTTAATCTTACGTACCTATAATATATATACATAAATACTAACTTGTATAAACAACAATCTTTGGTTAAATAAAAATTGAAACAATTTTTTAATAACTAAATCAAGATAAACAAACAGAAGTGAAAAATTTTCCAAATCAGATTCCTAGGAATATTTTGAGATTCATGTCAGCAAATATATTCTTCAAATCGAATGAGCGCTGCTATTCCAAATTGAAAATGAAAAATCTCTTTATTTTTTCGTTTATATTCATGAAAATATTATTCTTGAAAATTCTGAATAATTGCCATGTCAAATAAATAATAATATAACAAAAAAATATGCTGAAAAAACATTATTGAATAAAATATAAGTCCTTTTTTGTAACCTTCGTATTATGGCACATTGTCAATTTTGTTTGGTTTTCCTTTAATCTGAGGTGAAAAATGATTGTAACTTTTAACAATTTTTTAAATTAATCATATTTCAGACATGGTTGTTATCTTATGTTTCATGATACCTGAAATTCAGAGAATATATCCACTATGAATCACAAGATGAAAACATTTGATTTTTCAAGAAAATCAAATATTTCACGGATGACAACTGAGGTATAGGAATCATAACAACAAAATTACAAAAATTGATCAATATAACATAATCTTGAGAAAGGCTTATTATGTTGCGTAAAATAATACTAATATATGTTAAACTCCCTTAGAGAGCGTGAGATCTCGTATCGATTGTTCGAATCATTTCTAACATTTCCTTTACATCAGTCTCTTCAATCGAAAAATTAAGCAAATAAAAATAAATAGGATCAAAATAAATATTACGTAGTTAAGTCAATCTCATACATAGAATATTGTCCGACGAATTATCTGAGGCTGCAAATTATTGCATATAAATAGACCAAACATATTTTCGTAGATACTGTAATATTTTTGACGATTTTGATTTGCACAAGACAAAACAGAAGATTTCCATCATTCAGGCACTGTTTCATTGAGTTTTCTATTTTTCAGGCAAGAACAGATTCACTGTGTATTTCAGATGATACTTCTTCGTCAACTTTTCAAGGAAAAAATGAAATAACAACGTAGTTCCATTCAAGAGTTATGTTTTGTTGGGCACTATGCTGTAGTAGATAATTATTTTGTTAAATAAAAACAAGAGTAATAATCCAATCATTAGTAACATTCAGAATTCAAAACTGTATTTTCATAGGAATATTTATGGTAACAGCAGAAAGGATAACTCTTGAAAAGTAACAGAGTGTGAGATCGACAAATAGATACGAAAACATTTTTTCAACAATAGCTTTGTCCCAGTTGAATGAATTATATGCTTGTCTTGAAATAATCCCTATTTTTCCAACGAATTTCAAATTTTAGGATCCTATTGCAAAGATTTTAGATCGATAGGAACAAACCTTTTCAAGAAGAATAGGTAATTATTTAGAACTAAAAGAATCGTGTTGGAGATGTGAAAAAATCGTACTCACTAAGTTTGAGTCCCTGATTTCGAAAATGATAACGAGAAGTCTGTAATCCTCTTAGTTTAAAAAAAAAAGGTAGGTGAGATTATACATAGTTCTACCCAATTTTCCTCTATTTTCTCAATCAATACTCGTTGAAAATGTTTTATTTATCAATTTCTGAGAGTATCCTGCAAAATAGAGCCTTCATTTGGTCGAAATCGACGATTTTATTCATTGTTTATATTCGTTACGACAGCCATGATAATTTGCCCTTCGGCTGTCAACCGTAGCGAATTGTGCAACGTTGCCAATGTTTCAAACTTGTAGTTAAAGTTAGGTTGACTAACAAAAAAAACAAAAAACAATGAATAAAATCGTCGGTTTCGACGAAATGAAGGCTTTGTTTTGCAGGATACGCTCAGAAATTGATAAATAAAACATTTCCAACGAGTATTGATTGAGAAAATAGGGTAAAACTGGCTAGAACTATGTATAACCTCACCTACCTGACTGAAACTTTGGATTTTTTTTGAAAAAACTGAAAGGATTGCAGACTTCTCGTTATCATTTTCGTAATCTGGGACCCAAAATCAGTGTGTACAATTTTTTTCACATCTCCTACACGATTCTTTTAGTTCTAAATAATCACCGAAGAATAGTTAAACAAAATGCACAATAATTGAAATGAAAATAAGAAGTACCAACTGAATAAAAAACTCTGAACAGGTCACAAACCGCACCTATTTCTCGGACGCATAATTTTCGTAATATACACAGATAAATATCACCCCAAATGTCCTTTTTTCAGGCAACACTGACCTCTCTTGGCGTGGCATCAGCCGAACCGTTCTTTGACCAGGAACATCAGCTTCTTTTTGCCCTTATAAGCTACCTTCATGTTTTCTATTAGCTGCGTGAACTGCCCGTGGCCATCTTGGGCTAGTAAAAATGTATCTCTGGCCTTGGTTAGAAAATCTATGAAATCGCCGTAGTGCCTGGGCGATATATGTGTGAGTCTTGAGTGTGTAGTGTTTATGTAAGCGGCGACTGCAGCTTCCAGCAATTGACGAAGAGGGGGCCTGAAATATCAAACAATAAATTTAATATCAATTGAAATATAATCTGGGAGGATTCTGCATTTTTAAAAAACTTTTTAGGTTTTCACTCCCAGCCTCCGAAACAGAAATAACTAAAAATTTTTTAACTAAGATGAGATGCTTCTGCGAAAACCTTTGCACTTTTTTGTCAGGAGCAAATTGGCTTCAAAAAAATTGTTACCTAACAGTAAAACAAATAAAAAGGATAATGTAACGTTTCGGTGCCATGATCAGACACAACATTACATCAATTATAAAGAACCTACTATTAAATTTACGACGGAATTAGAACAGAATAATCAATTTGCTTTTCTAGATGTTCTAATAAAAACATTTATTGATCATTTTGAAACAAGTGTATTTCGAAAACAAACTCACACTAATAGATATCTAAATTTTTATTCGAATCATCAATTGAATGTAAAAACAGGTATTATAAAAACACTTTATTATAGGGCCTTTTTGATTTCATTTACACCTGAAATTAGAAATAATGAAATTGCCTACATAAAAGATAATCAATAGATAATCAATACCCACCAAATTTTATAGAAAGAACAATTTCAAATTTAGAACAAAAAATATCTAATCACAATTCTAATAATGATCAGGTACAAACAGAAAACTGTCAAGATCAACCAAATTAGTTGAACGTCATTCCTTATATTCCTGGCCTTTCAGAGAAAATAAGAAGAATTGGTTCCCAATTCAACATAAGAACTGTTTTCAAAACACAAAATGATTTGAGATCCATTCTAACCAGAACGAAACCAATGAATGAGACACAAAAATCAAAAAATTGTGTTTACATTTTACAATATTCCCTGTATATGTGGAAAATCTTATACAGAAGAGACATCCAGACCTTTAGAAATAAGAAAACGGGAACATAAGAACAACAAAATCAAAAATAGAGACATTACAAAATCACAAATCGCTGATCATCTATGTTCAAATAGCGGAGATCATATGATGAATTGGAACAACACAAGGAACCTAATGACGGAACCTGATAATTATAAAAGGAAAATTAAGGAATCCACATGTATTTTGTTAGATGAAGTAAATAATTTGGTTTATTGTTCTGTTGGAATAGATCGTATTTGGATTGATTTATTGAAGAAATAAGTGACATCAGGAAATTTAAAAATTAAATAAATCAACATATCCATGTCAATTAGACTGCAAACGAAAAAATACACAATTTCCAAGATTTAACAAGTTTGTATGAAGAAGGAGTCTGATACAGACACCGAAACGTTACATTATCCTTTTCGTTTATTTTCTTTTTTAGTTTTACTGTTAGGCAACGATTTTTTCAAGACTAGGCGACATTTCTTCAAATAACGACGAGTGCAGGTTCTGTGGGGAGGAGGAAGAAACCCCCATACACCTAGTCACGGAATGCCTTGGCATTACGAGCCTAAGGAGGAAATGCCTTGGACAAGAAACTTGTAAGAGTGAGGAACTAGCCTCGTTGAAGTCTTCACAGTTACTAGATTTCATTAGATCTCTGGAACTGGAAGGCGAGCTGTGAAGGTTTTTGGCCAGAACAGCTCTGTAAGGGGGCACAATAGACCTTAAGGTCGCAGTGGACTGTAACCCCTCTGTAAACTATCAACCATCAACTATCTTCAAATAAGGGAACCTAGAATGCCTTTCAGACGGAGCTCCTCCATACTGAAGAGCCCCAGATAGGGCGAAATAGCTATCTATGGATGCTCTGTTTGATATTACCACCATGCATGTTTTTGCGTGTTGACGGGATTAGTTCCGAAGTATGGGTTTAATATTGGTTGATTTTAATCAATTAGTATTATTCTCTGCTTTTATTGTTTATATTAAACCTGCGTTCCTATTAACGTGTTAATTTTCATTTCGTAAAAAAACATTCTTCATCCTAACGCAGTTCATTTAAAAAGAATTCCCCTAAGAACAAACTAGCAAAAATAAACATAAGTTTTACACCGAAACGTAACATTATCCTTTCAATTTATTTCCTTTTTTCAGTTTTACTGTTAGGCAACATATTTTCAAGACCAATTTGCTCCTGACAAATAAGTGCAAAGATTCTCACAGGAGCACTTCTTCTTAATTATTAATTAAATTAATTAAAATTTTTTCAATTACTTCTGGGAGTGAAAACCTATGAAGTTTTTAAGAAATAAAAAAAACATTCTTCATAATACAGCAATACATTGAAAAAGAATTTCTCTAGAAACAAGCGAGCAAAAACAAACACAAGTTTCACATACCTATCATAGGATAATGGTTTAATGGCAGCCGGTGCACAGCTTCTACTACGATGAGAATGACTCGAGTGTTTCCCGGTGTCCAGTGGCGCGGGATGGGGGCAAGACATACCGGGTGCGGTCATGCTGCATCGTCTCAATATGTCTGACAGCACGTTTGCACATTGCACATTTTTCACAAGTAGTGGGATCATGTTCGACAGCTCGTTTTTGCCGAGCGAGTGGCTCAGCGCGCATGCCCAATGGATGTCGTTTATAGCGGGATGGCTTTCCTGGAAAAGATTGAATAAGTAAGTAACTATTAATACAGGTATTTGTTTTGAGAGTTTCGTGCTTCTGAGCTGTTCCAGATCTATGTGTTCCTGAGTTGCGAGAAATGCATGTTATTGTTCGATTTTTTATTCACAGGTTTGAGAATTCACATTGGAAACATACGATATTTAATGCATTAGAGAGTATTTTGCCAAGCAGTGGGACAGTGCTATGTTTCGCTTTATGGTGGTATTCTGCTTTCAGCTGTAAGCCAATCTGTAACTTTTCATAAGCTTACAGAAAAATTGCAATTCTGGACCTCTTTAAAGGATCTGTAGCTTACAGAACTCGTTAAATATTTACAAGTACTCGACGGGTGATCGGAAGCATTATCTAATGACATATTGTGAGGTTACCTTGAATAGTTTGTTTATTTTACAACGAACACCAATGTTTTAATATAATTAAATCATGGCGAATAAAAATAATATGGCTTTGTTTATTGGATTATTATCGGAAGGAAATCATAACAGGTAAAACATTGTTCAATAATATGCATGACCTGAAAATCATTCTTTTTTAAAGTAGGAACTTTATGAGAATTGAAAGGAAAAGGTTGCGTGATCAAATGAATCCATTTGAAATGCCGGATTCCCAGAAAATGTTCAGATGGAAGAAATGCCGAATGCCTAGTTTGTGAACATGATCAGATTGAAGAACCAGTCTACTATAAACTTAATAAATGCTCTACAGCAATTTTAACCAAGAAATTTTATTCTTTCCTGTTTTCAATTCATTATATGAAATGAACAAATGCAAACTACGTTCAGATATGTGTATTTTCAAATATAAATCAAAACAATTTACTCATAACACATAAAGTTTCATGATCAAATCTGACAATTGAAGATTATGTTTCTCGATGAGTAGTTCAAAAGTGACACTAAATAAGAAAGTTACAGGAACCATTCCAGAATTGCATTATTTACGAATCTGTAAGTCGGCCAGTTACAGATCAATCGTAAGCTACAGTATCGTAACTAACAGATGAAAAGCAAAATACCACCATTTGACGCGATGAATGTTCCAATGAACAAATAAAATTGTTATTTGATAATAATACTTACTTGATTATATGCTAAATGTACATTTTTCATAGCCAACATCGCTAACTTATAAGCTCTTGTGGGATATCCTCGGTGTTCCATATATCTTGCTATGGTGAATAATTGTGATGAGGTCATGATATGGGAAGCAGCATCCACTACTATCTGGTAGGCTGTCTCAAAGGACAAAGCCTCATTCTCACAAAGCGTTAAGGCGTTCAAGGCACAATTTGGTGGATCCTGGAAAATTAAGAGAAAACTACTTAAAAACTATCAACTAACTATGTTTAAAAAAAATATTATCGAGAAGAAGAATCTAAACAGGGTCTCATTTTCCACTTGGTCTATTAGAAGTATGTGAAGAACTCTCCGCTTGAAATATTTTCAAGTGGACAGTGTTGCCAGATTTTCCTAGACGCATATCTACTTTCTACAATTCAAATGGAAATACCCATATTTAAATTTATTTTTTAATTCAATATTACATTCACAAACACATACAAAAGGTGTTATTTTGATATTCAGAGAAAAATTCATTTTTCAATATAAATGATCGGATGTTTATTTCATTATAAAGAAAAGCTGTGCCGTTAATAGTAGAAAATAGCATCAGGCAAATGACCACCATGACCACGCTTACAGGACCATATCATTTTAATGAAATTTTCCATAACCAAATCGCAAAGTGGCTGCCCTATGTCCTCAATAGCCTCACGAATTTCATCTTTGAGGTCTTGAATCGACGATGGGCTATTGGCGTAGACCTTCTCTTTCACGTGGCCCCAAAGGAAGATCTCGGTGGCCAATTGTGATCACCTCTTCGAGAGATAACACAGTCCGGAAACTTTTCCCGCAAAATATCAATGGTTTCATTGCTTGTGTGGCACGTAGCGCTGTTTTGTTGAAAGTAAACGTTGTCCAGATCAATACTATCCAAATTCGGCCATGAAAAATCATTAATCATGTCTCGATAGCGCAATATATTCACCGTAACTGTTGCTCCAGCCTCATTTTCGAAAAAATAAGGTCCAATGACTCCGCCGGACCATAAACAGCACCAAAGAGTCACACGTTGAAGATAGAGAGGCTTTTCAACAATAACTCTTGGGTTTTCCGAGCCACAGATGCGACAATTTTGCTTGTTGACGAAGCCACCGAGGTGGAAATGGGCCTCATCACTCAAGATGATTTTTCGATGGAATTCCGGATCATTTTCATGCATTCCAACGACCCAATCAGCAAAGACACGACGTTTTTGATGATCGGCCGGCTTGAGTTCTTGTGTTAACTGAACTTTATAAGCCTTAAGACCCAAATCTTTATGCAAAATACGGTGTAATGACGTTTGTGGAATGTCTAATTCCAAAGAACGACGAGGAATGGACAAACCTGGGTTTTCTTCAACACTTTCGGCAACAGCAGCAATATTCTCGGCCTTTCTTCAGCGACGTGCATGGGTTTTATTCTTCCCATCACTAACTTGTCCCAGTAGCTCGAATTTTTCCACCAATTTCTTTATTGCGGTCCGACAAGGTGCTTCACGACGACCCAAAAATGTTATACGAGTTTTACGAACCGTCTCTGCCAATTTTTCACCATTTTTATAGTGAATTTTAATAATTTCAATGCGTTCTTGAAGCGTGTATCGTTCCATTTTTATTAATGGCGTATTTTCTACTTGTCAAATATCAAAAAATGACATCTTCAAACGTGACACCTACCGAAATAGCGGGCTATTCAAAATAACACCTCCTATTGGAAAACCTTTAATATTGAAGGGGAGCATTAGAACGTAGAATAATTTTTAAAACGCCAAGGCAGATGAACTGACTAGGGAGCCAGTGGTCCGGAGCTTGCGCTGCCAATCTGTCGCACATCTGTCAGAAGCTGGCTGAACATGGAATTTTCCTCGGAATGGAGCGCGGTGGTGGGCCTGAGGTAGTCGAGGATACTCATTGAGAGACCGTCCTCGCGATCTGAGGTCAATAGACTTCTGTTGCTGGAGAGGAAACAACTCGGTCTGGTGACTGGTGCATTGACTGGTCACCTGTTTAACAAACATTTGAAGAGAATGGGATTGACGAGCTGCTCCCTATGCCGGTGGTGCAGGAGCACTGATGAAACGGTTGAGCATATTTTGTTCAACTGTGGTAACCAACTGAGTTAAGGTCAACACACCTAGGAAATCCAACACCTACTATTCCTATGGTAAGAGGGACTACTCCTGGCAGACTCGCGACATTTCTGTCTTTGTATCTGAGGAGCTGAGTCTCTATAGAACGATGCGGATGAACAATGGGCCACTAGTCCTCAGTTCGGCCGGAAAGGCACCGCGCGGAGAAGAAGAAGAAAACAAAATTCAAAAGCACTCACCTTTGTGGCACACTGCAAGGCTAGATTTCTGGCACAACTAGAAAGTTCCTCTTGCTGAGTATAGCTCAAGTTAAGCCTCATGATCGTGCTGTGGGACATTATCGTTGTGGCCACCGGACCGGTTGCCTCCGTAGCCGTGAAGAACTGATACCAATTTTGCATAATCGACATCAGAGCGTCCATACCGACTTCAGTGGCGCAGGTAACCAACCACCTGACCATCTCCCTTCTCCGCCAATTTAGGGACGACAACGTCATCCTCATGACCTGGAGGCCGAGTTCGAAAGCGACGCTCAGTAGAGTCGGGTGTCTGGGTCCGTTTTCTGGGGTTGCGAAACGAAAGGCATCCTGTGCTAGTCGAAACAAATGCGAGGAACTGTGAATATGCCTTTGGGACGATTCGAGAACTGTTCGTAACCGAAGTACTTCTCCTGGAAAAGAAAAACTTTTTTAATAGGATTCTATATTTCGAATATGATTTGCTGAACATTATAGAGGGTGTTACATAATAGTATGTCAGAACTTAAGGGGACGAATCTACCTATAATTTCAAGAAAAAAAGTCCATATAAACATGGGTCCGCAAAAGCTTCGTTACGGAGCTACAGGGCGTTGAAATTTCCAAAAAAATTGTTTTTTCTTCATAACTCCTGCAGTAATTGAGATACAGTAGAGACTCGATAATCCGGAGAACGATAATCCGGATATTTACTAGTCCGGATTGCCGTCAAGATTGTATTATGTCCTTATAATCCGGATTGCAAGACTCAATAATCCGAATTTCCGATCGTTGCACAAGTGGTTTACGGTTCTAACTTGTAACTCAATTTCTATGACGACGATCGGGCGTTCTTTTGGTATATAATAGTGCACAATGGTATAAGACAAGAATAATTAATTAGTGAAATGGAATGGAATGTTTCTACCTCCAAACCATACAGCTTTGATACAGCATATGGATCATAATGATATTAAATTAACAAAACTGAAATACCGAAAAGGCCTTTTAGCACATATTTTTTCGATCCTCGAAGACGGCGATAATGTTAGCAAATGCATTTAGAGCATAGATCAATTCGATGCAATCTGTTTATTCCATAACTCATGGCAATTACTGATATTCAGCTTCTGAAAGATATACAGGAAAAAGCTATTGTTCAGCATTCTTTTTCCCTTACAGTAGAAAACGTAAAATATCTAATTATTCCAAATAATATATTTGTTTTATGGTTTCGATAATAAAGCCTATATTTATTTCAACCGTTTTTTTAAATTGCATCTTTACTAAATTGTAAGACGCGGTATTCCGGATTCCTCATTAATCCGGATCATCCCTTGCATTAATTGATCCGGATTATCGAGTCTCTACTGTATTTAGTCCAAATTTGGAATGCGAGATATTTTCAACAGTCCCAATCATTGCACGTCCTGAATCTTAACTAGAATCTACAGGGTGTTTTCTTTTCCGGAGCCATGTCTCCTTTTTCCCTCTCAAACTTTTTGCGGTACGCCACTGATCAGCGTAAAATCAATTTTTGATATCTTTGTTCAATTTAGAAACTTTTTTGACTCCTGTAATTTTTTCGTATCTCTAACCGTTTTCGAGTAAAAAATTATTGAACGATTGTATGCATTCGATGAATAAGCTTAAGTTGAGTCTCAGATGACGAGCTATCAAAATAAGAGCAAATTTTGGGCATACCTATCGAGTATTTCTATTATTTTTTTTTATTTAGGGAATAACATACAATCGTTCAATAATTTTTTACTCGAAACCAGTTAGAGACGAAAAAATTACAGGAGTCAAAAAAGTTTTCAAATTGAACAAAGATATTATTTTCGACTGAATATCTCAAAAACTGCAGGGGTTATGAAGAAAAAACATTTTTTTTTGGAAATTTCAACAACCTGTAGCTCCGTAACGAAGCTTTTATGGACCCTGTTTATATAAAATTTGCTATATTTATGGTAAAACTAAGAAAACATGCTAAGTATGTACATGATGCTGAAATAACGTTATATGACGTCATCTCATTAGTTCGGTGAACAAGAATCTAACCTCAAAAATAATTTATATAAATATCTTACAGAGAGGTATAAGTTTAACTTTCTCTACCAGCTGATTGAGTTTATCAAAGAGAATGAATGAATGCAATATTTTGTCATCATTTGTTGATTTTTCTATTATCAGTGAAAATGTTTGTAAGGTTATGGATTTATTTAGTTTGATATCAGATATACTACATTGAAGAAGAAATTTTCCATAGCCCTGGCTTCTTTGATGTATCTCCCAAAAATGTTTGTGAAACAATATTATTCATTCAAAATAAGAATATTCATAAATACCTTTAGCTGCACTAAGCATTGTCGAACTGAGAGCACATTGCTGCGTCTCTATATGTCCTAACGTGAACCATCTAGGAGACCTGCCCATCATCAGAGAATTTCCCGGATTTCCACCTAAAGGGTCGTCTGAATCCTCGTGTTCTTCGAGAATAGGTAACCTCATGGCTCTTAACCCCACCTCGTAAGCCAGATCGGGATAGTAGTTTAATAAGGATAGGAACATAAAACGGGCGAATGTGTGCATCGGTATACTCTCAGGGTGAATTCCGATGCCTAAGCCACTGGTAGGGCCCCCTTCGAGCAGAATTATTGCCTGCCGTCTGAGCACTGCCACTAAGGAGTTGTCTTGTTCTATATCTTGTAATTTTAATATAAGTTGTTCTTGCTGTTTACATGCCTTTTCCTGAAATGATAAAATGTTTGTCGTTAAAAAAGGCCTTGAGCAAAGATTATAGAGTATAAAGATGGGAAACAAAACGACTACAGAGTATAAGCGCCATCTCTGGTTCAAAGTAAACTAATGGTTCTCTGGAATGGTTAAAATGACAATATGACATAAGAACTTTCGAAGAAAAATGGTTTCAAATATTTCGCTATATCTCGTTTTCTGTTGGAGAAAATTCCAAAACGTTTCTTTTTGTAATTTCTATTACCTATACGCTGGTTCCATCTAATCCGAAAAATTATACGCCATTGAAGTGCTAGAGAGAAAAGTTTGTGTTTTTTTAAATGGGATACCCTATATTTTTCATTATTGCTTCTTAGCCGCAGATTTACCAAGTATCATCCTGTAACCGGTTTTTCGAAAATCCGATCCGTTTCAAAGATATTGTTACAGGATGATACTCGGTGAATCTGCGGCTAAGAAGCAATGATGAAAAATATAGGGCATCCCATTTAAAAAACACAAACTTTTCTCTCCAGCACTTGAGCGAATAATTTTTCGGATCAGATGGAAGCAGCGTAATAGAAATCACAAAAGAAAACGTTTTGGAATTTTTGTGATATCTCCAACAGAAAACGAGATATAGCGAAATATTTGAAACAGAAATTTTTCAGAAACGCCCTGTAACTCGAGAACCAATTCACATATTTGGGATCTGTTTGCTGGCAATTGATTATTTTGAAAAAAGAGATCGGGAGTCCTTGAACATTTTTTCTCTAACCCTTATTGTTCTCGAGATGCTCTCAGTGATCATCAAATTTGGGACACCCTGAACATATATCAATTGCAGACGTCTATGCGGCAAAAATTGGGGTTGTAACCCAAAAATACTGCGATGGATGTACGTCATGATTGTGAGACCTATAATCACATATGGGGCAGTAGCCTGGTTTGCCAAGGCAAGTCAGGTGAGTACGAGGAAAAGGCTCGATAAAGTACAGAGGCTTGCCTGTGTGTGCATCACTGGAGCTATGAGAACGTGTCCAACTAGGGCACTAGAGGTCATTACGGACCTCACACCTCTACATCTAGTGGTTGATAGGGTAGCCCATGAGGCTATTCTCAGAATATCTAAGGAAGGTGCAGGTAATGAGAGAATAAAGAATCAAAGAGTCTGGTTCTCTCTGAATAACTACATCTCATCTGCGAATCTCCCTAGTGATGCAATGATTAAGAAAGTAATCACTGAGAAAAACTTCATGACATTGCTAAGTAAAAGAGATGATTGGAAACGGGAATACACCGACTATAATCTCAAAGAAAATACCGTAGAATGGTATACAGATGGTTCCAAAACCTCTACAGGAGCAGGCGCCGGGATATACGGGCCAAGCACCAGTGTGCACTGTCGCTGGGCTCCTATATGAGCGTCTTTCAAGCGGAAATCTTAGCTATTGAAAGATGTCTAGATATAAATCTAGAAAGAAACTATCAGAAGTGTGATATAGCAATACACTCAGATAGTCAAGCTGCTATTAAAGCACTGAGCTCCTACGTCATCGATTCTAAGATGATCTGGGAGTGCCGGAACAAACTCAAAGAGGTAAGCAAGAAAAATAAGGTCTTTTTAATCTGGGTTCCCGGCCACTCGGGAATCGAAGGAAACGAAAAGGCCAATACACTCCCCAAAGAGGGCGCACAAATGTCACTCTTTGGCCCAGAACCCTTCTGTGGTATATCTAAATGTACCTATAAGAAGGAGTTTCTGGAGAAGGAGAAAGCCGAGAGGGAAAAGCTCTGGCGGAATCTCCCAGGGATGGATCATTCCACTGAGTTCCTTCGGAACTTGAGACAGCGGGATCCAAAAGATATCTGGATCTTGGTAAGAAGCAATTGCACCTCCTCACTGGCTTTCTTACAGGACATTGTCGCCTTAGGAAGCACCTGTTGAGGATGGGATTGTCGGACACTGACGAGTGTAGGTTCTGTGGGGAGGAGGAAGAAACCCCCATACACCTAGTCACGGAATGCCTTGGCATTACGAGCCTGAGGAGGAAATGCCTTGGACAAGAAACTTGTAAGAGTGAGGAACTAGCCTCGTTGAAGTCTTCACAGTTACTGGATTTCATTAGATCTCTGGAACTGAAAGGCGAGCTGTGAAGGTTTTTGGCCAGAACAGCTCTGTAAGGGGGCACAATAGACCTTAAGGTCGCAGTGGACTGTAATCCCTCTGTAAACTATCAACTATCAAACTATATCAATTCTTGCAAAACTGGTGGGAAATCATTGATCATGAAAAATGGTTAATGCACTCACCTGAGCATACAATCCAACAGGCATTATCCTCTGCTGACCCAAACCAATAAGAGCAACTTCAAAAGCTAGTGTTAAGTATGTTTCAGATCTATCTCTCGAGCCTACCACAGGTACATGATGATATCTCGGCCTAATGCTGTCATCTTCCATTCCTAAAATTTCTAAAATTTTTAAACCAATGTTATCTCAATAAAGAATATGCGAATACAAAAGAGGGGGAATATCGAGGCATTACGTTTAAGATTGTTTCGAGGTTATTCGTGGACAACTGATATTTTTTATATAAAGAGTTTTCCAATAAGAGGTGTCATTTTGAATAGACCGCTATTTCGGTAGATGTCACGTTTGAAGCTGTCATTTTTTGACATTTGACAAGTAGGAACTATGCCATAAATAAAAATGGAACGGTACACGCTTCAAGAATGCATTAAAATCATTAAAATTCGCTATAAAAATGGTGAAAATTTGCAGAGACGGTTCGTAATACTCGAACATTTTTGGGTCGTTGTGAAGCACCTTGTCGGACGGCAATAAAGAAATTGGTGGAAAAATTCGAGCAGTTGGTACAAGTTAGTGATGTGAAAAATAAAACAGTGTTGAAGAAAACCCAGATTTGTCCATTCCTCGTCGCTCTTTGGAATTAGACATTCCACAAACGTTAGTATACCGTATTTTGAATAATGATTTGGGTCTTAACGGTTATAGTTCAGTTAACACAAGAGCTCAAGCCAGCCGATCATCAACAACGTCGTGTCTTTTACTCATTGGGTCGTTGAAATGCATAAAAATGATTCGGAATTCCATCGAAAAATCATCTTGAGTGATGAGGCCGATTTCCAGCTCGGTGGTTTCGTCAACAAGCAAATGTGTCGCATCTGGGGCTCGGAAAACCCAAGAGTTATTGTTGAAAAGCCTCTCTATCCTCAACGTGTGACTGTTTGGTGCGGTTTATGGTCCGACAGAGTCATTGGACCTTACTTTTTCGAAAATGAGGCTGGAGCAACAGTTACGGTGAATGGATTGCGCTATCGAGAGATGATTAATTATTTTTTATGGCCGAAATTGGATAGTATTGATCTGGACAACGTTTACTTTCAACAAGATGGCGCTACGTGCCACACAAGCAACGAAACCATTGATCTTTTGCTGGAAAAGTTTCCGGACCGTGTTATCTCTCGAAGAGGTGATCACAATTGGCCACCGAGATCTTGTGATTTAACACCTTGCGACTTTTTTCTTTGGGGCCACGTGAAAGAGAAGGTCTACGCCAATAGCCCAGCGTCGATTCAAGACCTCAAAGATGGAATTCGTAAATTTGAATATCAAAATAATACCTCTTATTAGAAGACCCTTTATCTTTCATTCTTACTCTAAGAGTAACTCGCATATCCAACTAGAAATAACCACTTTTATTGAACAAGTTTTTTTCACTCCGACATTTCAAATGTTTTTTAGTGTATGTATAGCATAGACTTTTATAAGTCTATGATGTATAGAGAAAGTGCGGTCAATAATGTGGAAAAATGGAGTGAAAGTTTCAGGGAAATTACTTGTGTGCAAACAGAAATAATGAGTTTTTGAATATTATTATTTTTAAAAGACCTTCTGAAAGAACACTAATATTTTTGACAATGGGTACGTTCAGAAGCACTCAACTGTTGGTAACAGTTGAGTAAGTTGAGAAAGCGATAGCGTTCAGCAAAATCGCTGACAAATCGATGTCGATTCCTGGCAGCAGTAAAAATTTGCGCTTTGCAACTCATCTGACCGCTGAGACATGTGCATATACCTATTTTGTGATTCGTTTATATTTAGGGTTTCTAGTTGAAGTTTAGTATTGTTGTGTTCTGTGATTTGAAGTTTATTAAGGAGTATTTTGGTTATTCCAATACACTTCAATTTATAAAATGCAAGTACAATCACAAAAAGTTACTCAACTGGGTATCAAAAAGTAAGGTTATATATTATGATATGACAGATTTGTAAATCAGTCAGCGAAGCGTTCAGAAAATGTTCATCCGCTGAAACTCAACTCTACTCAACTGATTTTTGCTTTATCCCAACAGTTGAGTGCTTCTGAACATACCCAATGTGTTTATACTTTATATTTATAATCGATTTCAAGTGGCTACCGGTTATTATTTCAATTAACCAATCGCATTCAAGTTGAATGGAATTGGTTAACTGAAATTCCATACATAGATAAAAATCTGCTTTGAAAGGAACCCAATTTGAACTGATGGAAGCAGTAAAGCAAAAAACGATTGAGCTCCTAAAGGCTCCTATCGAAGAAGACTTTGAGTACTGCTTCGATCAATGGAATAAAAAAGTATTAAGAAGGGGAGCATTCGATTGTAGGATAAATTCCATAATGAAGACCAGTCTCGTTATTGAAAAGCCAGACCAGACAACATTACTCAAATATCTTACAGAAAAACGATTTTTACCTCACGAATTTAAATTGATTGGACGATCTGGACCTATGTATTCTAGTCTTTCCGCATTTAATAGCTTACCAGATGACATAAGAAAATATTTAAATGTATTCAATTATAATAATTTCAAAAAACTTGTTAAAAGTATACTATGTTAACAACCAATGTGTTGACTTATAGTTGTAAAGAAATAAATAAAATGAAGAAAAAACAGAGTAAAAAACCTTATCCTTACCTAAAAAAGATGGCGACCTAGTATGGTCGTCAGGAAGCACTGAAGCATCCGCCAAGGTATCGAAAAGACACCCTATCGGATCCAACGGATGACCCACCCACATCTCGGTGTTCACTGGGGCGTTGACCGAAGTTGTGCTACACGCGCTAGCATTGCAAAACCCGTTACACCTTGACGTGCAAGCCGTTGTCTTACAGCTCGCAGCGTCCGCTTTACTGCTGCTACTGCTCGAACTGGTGTTCTGTTGGCTCTCGTGCCACCTTCTTTGCGCCACCAGCTGTTGTTGTTTCATCGTTCTTACTACGGAGACTGCCAGTCTTAAGGCAGCTTCGTTGTGTCCGTGGGATTTTAACGAATCAACTCTGGCCGCGCATAAAGGAATGGACTCTGCAAAAAAAAGAATTTGTTATTTTTTTTTCATTTGGTATTGTAGGCACTTTGGTTAATATTTGAATTTTGGGGTCCAGCAGATATCGGCGAGATATTGGTGTCATTGTATTCATTTTGGCCAACATTAGTGAAACCAACAAGTGGCAGTCTGTCTTATGGTGGTATTCTGCTTTCATCTGTAAGACAATCTACATCTTTTCATAAACTTACAGGAAAATTGCAATTCTGGACCTCTTTAAGGTATCTGTAGCTTACAGAAATCGTTAAATATTTACGAGTACTTGACGGGTGATCGGAAGCATTATCGAATGACCTATGGTGAGGTTACGTTGAATAGTTTGTTTATTTTAGGACGAACACAAACGTTTTAATATAAGAAATTCATGAGGAATAAAAATAATATGGCTTTGTTTATTGGATTTTTATCGGAAGAAAATCATAACAGGTAAAACATTGTTCAATAATATACATGACCTGAAAATCATTATTTTTTAAAGTAGGAACTTTATGAGAATTGGAAGGAAAAGGTTGCGTGATCAAATGAATCCATTTGAAATGCCGGATGGCCAGAAAATGTTCAGATTGAAGAAATGCCGAATGCCCAGTTTGTGAACATGTTCAGATTGAAGAACCAGTGTACTATAAACTTAATAAATGCTCTACAGCAATTTTAACCAACAAATTTTTTTCTTTCCTGTTTTCAATTCATTATATGAAGAAACAAACGCAAACCACATTCAGATAAATGTATTTTCAAATTCAAATCAAAAGCATGCTCAAATTTTACGATGAAGGTTATGTTATTCGATGAGTAGTTCAAAAGTGACAATGTAAATAAGAAAGTTACAGGAACCATTCCAGAATTGCATTATTTACGAATCTGTAAGTCGGAAAGTTACAGGTCAATTGTATACTACAGTATCGTAACTTACAGATGAAAGCAGAATACCACCATGCATTGAAGCAGTAATTCTATGTTTTTAATGTGGAAACCATATCTTTTGAGCCAAGAGAGACCGGCACTTGTTGGTTTCACTAATGTTGTTGAGGAGACCTAGATAAATACAATGACACCAAAATCTAAGCGATAACTGCTGGGCCCAAAATTCAAGTATTTTCTTTTTTGTTCTACCCTGCTTCTGCTTAATTTTGGATTATTATTTGAATAAAATTGAAAATAAAAACATCACTTGATTGGAATAAAAACCAAAATTAAACAGAAGCAGAACATAACAAAAATCTTTCAAAGATTTTAAATCAGATCAGACGTAATGAGAAGAAATCCCATCAAAATCTTAGAAATATCAAAAAGAACTTACCCTCCCACAAGGGTTGCCCCTGCGAATTGAAACTACCTAAATTTGTCGTATCGGGAACATGGGAACAGTACGTATCACTATACAGGATATTTTTCAGGTGCATGTTATCCCAAGACATGCTAACTGCATCCAACGCCCTGTGAAATATCGTTCTTGGCAAAGATGCGGACTTGGTGTTGCCTCCTGTTCTTAATCTTTTATTTACTGGACCGTAATCTTCGTCATCGTCAGAACTTTCAGAAGAATCGTATAAAGCTCTATTTCTGTCTCTTTCCCTCTCCCTGTCTCTATCCCTCCTATCGCGTCGATCTCTTTCTCTATCCGCATACCTATCTCTGTCTCTGTCGTGGAAGTAGCCTCTGTCACGATCTCGATCTCTGTACTGTAAAGAAAAAGAAGATTTATAACTGTTTCATTAGGAAACACAACAAAAAATTTAATCGGTGAATATTTAGGAAACATTTTCGACAGATGTTTGACAACTCAGATTAAGAAGTAAACAGAGATGTCCCTACGTGTGAATAGTACTGCATTGTAATTAACCAAGCACTAGAGTGAGATGGAAAGCATTTCACTGCCACACTGGCATGAAGTAGTTTTTTTAGTTTTAGTTTAAAAAGGGGTTACAGTTCACTGCGACCTCAAGGTCTATTGTGCCCCCTTACAGAGCTGTTCGGACCATACCCTCACAGATCGCCTTCCAGTTTCAGAGATCTGATAAAATCCAATATCTGTGAAGGCTTCAACGAGGCTAGTTCCTCACTCTTACAAGTTTCTCGCCCAAGGCATTCTCTCCTTAGGCTCGCAATGCCAAAGCATTTCGTGACTAGGTGAATGGGGGTTTCTTCTCTCTCCCCACAAAACCTACACTCGTCAGTGTCCGAAAATCCCATCCTCAACAGGTGCCTCCTGAGGCGACAGTGTCCTGCAAGAAAGCCAGTGAGGAGGTGTAATTGTTTCTTACCAAGATCCAGATTTCTTTTGGATCTTGCTGTTTCAATGTTCCGAAGGAACTTAGTGGAATGATCCATCCCTGGGAGATTCCGCCAGAGTTTTTCCCTCTCGGCTTTCGCCTTCTCTAGAAACTCCTTTTTATAGGTACATTCACCTACACCACAGAAGGGTTCTGGGCCAATGAGTGACATTCGTGCGCCCTCTTTGGCGAGTGTATTGGCCTCTTCGTTTCCTTTGATTCCCGAATGGCCGGGAACCCAGATTAAAAAGATCTTATTTTTCTTGCTTACCTCATTGAGTTTGTTCCAGCACTCCCAGATCATCTTTGAGTCGATGACGTAGGAGCTCAGTGCTTTAATAGCAGCTTGACTATCTGAGTGTATGGCTATATCGCACTTCTGATAGTTTCTTTCTAGATTTATATCTAGACATCTTTCAATAGCTAAGATTTCCGCTTGAAAGACGCTCATACAGGAGCCTACAGACAGTGCACACTCAGTACTTGGCCCGTATATCCCAGCTTCTGTAGAGGTGTTGGAACCATCTGTATACCATTTTGCGGTATTTTCTTTGAGGATATAGTCGGTGTATTCCCGTTCCCATTCCTATCTTTTACTAAGCAATGTTCTTGAATTTTTCTCAGTGCTTACTTTCTTGATCATTACCTCACTAGGGAAGTTCGCAAATGAGATGTAGTTGTTCAGAGAGGACCAGACTCTCTGATTCTTTATTCTCTCATTACCTGTACCTTTCTTAGATATTCTGAGGATAGCCTCATGGGCTACCCTATGATGAAGTAAACAATAGGTTAGATTTTCATTTCTACAATTTCAGACTATAATACAACATTTTCGTAATTTCGTCATAGCTATAGTTACCGGAAAACCCTAAAGAAACAATAAACTGCCACCAAATCAGTAAAATAATTCAGTTTATAAACGTCAAATCGAAATGAAAATGTAAACACGACGCATCGAGTAACTAAACACTAACAGACGATGTTGCCAAACTGACAGAATTGTCTGTAACAGACGCTAGCCGTTAGTATCAGAGTAGGGGAGCGGTAGACCAATTATCCCAATACGGAATAAAGATACGGCACAAGTTCGCAACGCCGGAATGTTGTTCGCGTGCATAAACAGATTCTACTTGGCTGCGTCAACAAATGCGTGAAGGCATCTCTAGGTTTACTTTTTACTCTGAGTTTGGCAAGTTTTTATTTTGATTGAGTTAACACTTTGCCAACTTTGTGATTCCTTTTCAATGCTAAAATAGATGCAAAAACATCAATGAAATTAACAGAAAAGAATCACAATGGCTTCGAAATATTGGCGAAGTATTAACTGAAGAAATATTGAAAATTACAGATATTTGGGCGAAAATATATTAATGGGTATTTAAAGACAATTATTTAACTTACAGAGTCTCTGTGGGAGTGATGGTTAACTTGTTGTAATCGAAAATCTGGATCTTCTGGAGGGCATACGTCAATTCGAGTCCATTTTTCTAGTAATGCTTTCCACTGTTGTTTTTCGTTATTTGTGCAATTCGGATTTAGAACTATACAAACCCATAAGGAACCTGAAAACCATAAAATGCTATAATAATACAGCCTTTTAAATTTAAATTGTGATGAATACTGACATAACAATAAGAGGTGTTATTTTGAATAGCCCGCTATTTCGGTAGATGTCACTTTTAAAGCTGTCATTTTTTGACATTTGACAAGTAGAAACTACGCCATCAATAAAAATGGAACGATACACGCTTTAAGAACGCATTGAAATTATTAAAATTCACTATAAAAATGGTGAAAATTTGGCAGAGACGGTTCGTAAAATTCGAACATTTTTAGGTCGTCGTGAAGCACCTTTTCGGACAGCAATAAAGAAATTGGTGGAAAAATTCGAGCTGTTGGGACAAGTTAGTGATGTGAAGAATAAAAACCGTGCACGTCGCTGCTGTAGCCGAAAGTGTTGAAGAAAACCCAGGTTTGTCCATTCCTCGTTTTTATGGCCGAAATTAGATAGTATTGATCTGGACAACGTTTACTTTCAACGCTACGGCTACGTGCCACACAAGCAATGAAACCATTGATCTTCTGCGGTAAAAGTTTCCGGGTAGTGTTATCTCTCGAAGAGGTGCTCACAATTGGTCACCGAGATCTTATGATTTAACACCTTGCGACTTCTCCTTTGAGGCCATGTGAAAGAGAAGGTCGACGCCAATAGCCCAGCGTCGATTCAAGACCTCAAAGATGGAATTCGTGAGGCTATCGAGGACATAGGGCAGCCACTTTGCGATTTGGTTATGGAAATTTTCATTAAAAGGATATGGTCCTGTAAGCATGATCGTGGTGGTCATTCGCCAGATGTTATTTTCCACTATTAACGGCATATCTTCTTCTTTATGATGAAAGAAACATCCGATCATTTATATTGAAAAATGGCATTTTTCTTTGGATATCAAAATAACACATCTTATTTGAAAATCCTTTATAATAGAATAATCCTTACCTAGTTGATCCCAGAGTTGTCTACATTTATCAGTCATAGGCGTTCCTTGATTTTTCCACATCTGTAACCTAGGGTCTGATAGGAACTGGTCAGTTATAAGCGTTAACATTCTGGCACCATTGGAATCTTGAGCTCTCAACATTTCTCTAACCTATAAAAATACGAGAAATCAAATGAATATAATGGATGACATAACACTCATATGTACCAAATGCATATACCTATAAAAGTCTATACTGCTCACGTGAAATAAAAAATGAAGCAATCTAGTTGCCACTTCTGATGACCCCTTCAATCATCTGCGCATGTGCAAACTGGAAATTTGACAAGACGTGAAAAATTGAGGTTATGAATTTCAGTTATTTTTTTTGACAAGTCTTAATTCAAACTATTCGAGGTTATGTTTTGGCCATTGAACCACGTGATCGCTGCTTCAATTTGTAATAGAGAAGTGGATTCATGTTAGCGGTATAGAAGTTCATAAGTATATGATCAAATGGGGCACAAAATATAAAATATTAGTTGTGAATAACTGTATATAATAAGTAATCTGAGTTGAATAATCTTGAAAAGATTCAAAATATGAACCAGTAATTCAACTAGAATTTGAATAATAACCTGAAACTTCACCACGTATAAACTGCACAACGTGAATCACATCAAAGTGTCTTTTTTGAGCGCTCGTTCTACTTAAAGGAGTGCTATATCCTGATAAAGAATACGTGGTCAAACTCAATTTTGTCCGTCGGGCCGGCCGTTAGCACGATAACTTTCGAAGGGATTGTCCTAGAGACTTGAAATTTTCAGGATGAGTTCAGGTCCCAAATCAGAAAAAAACGAAGCCAATCGAAATTAAATGTTTTGGTCGAATGCAAGATGCTCATAACAAGCCTTATGCAAGATCTTGTGACCGTAGTGTAAACAGAACCATAGAAAATTCAGTTGGAATATTGAAAAGAAGAATCTTTATATTTTCATAACAGAATATCCGATTCCGGTGAAACTCATTTTGTCAATGAAAACTGATTAACTGAATGTTCAGGCAAAATTTCAAGAGGATCGCATCATCAGAACCATATAATTTAATTTTTTTTAATTTACATATTTCTTTTTCTGAATAATTTGCAAAATATAATTCCGATTGTGCTGAGATTCTGCATAAGGTATCAATCTCGAGTCCCACATAAAATTCTGAGGTAATAGTCTTATTGCTCCACCATAAAACGAGCGCTCAAAAGCTCCTGCTCAGGGCTTTTCTTAAATTTTTTTCTTCAATTATATTGACGATAAGAAGAAATGTTATTATTTCTTTCACTATATTTTTCAATTTTTTCAGACGAGTGAAGAAGACAGGGAACAAAGATTACTACATATTCATTAATTATTCATTTATTCGAAAACGAATTACGCACCTTGGAAAACAATGAATTGAGCTGTTTATTCGCATTGTAGTAGGACCCTTGCGAAAGGTACGACTTGACCTGTTCGCACACCTGCTCCTCGTCCAGATGCCACGTATGGTCGTCGTCTGCAGACGCCCCCGCCGTAGGATCAGGAGCTCCAGGAATCTGATTTATTTCCGACCTCTGCTGCAGTATTTCATCAGCCAATTTCTGGGCCGTCGGAAGCACTTCGGTATGGTGCTCTGAGATCAGGTACTGTACAAATTTTTGGAGTTGCTGTCTGTCCATTTGTAGAAGCGTTTCTGAAATTGATAATGCAAGATTAAAAACACAGAAAATATCCTATTTTTTTATGATAAGAATCTAGGGTTAAGCGGCTCATTAAACGTTAAGGGTCTTCTGATGTGACGACACCAAGTAAGCTTGATAGAGAAGTACCAAAGATTAAGGAGAGAAAGATAGGAAACGGAGCGACTTGGATGGTGTTAGCGACATCTATGTGTCAGGATTAAGTACTAAAATTCAGGAGAATGGGTAGAATCAAATATTTTGAGCAAAACAAGGACATTTGAAAACATTGCCATGATTGCACATGGGTAACCTATAGTCCTTTCACGAAAGTTTGAGCGCATAGTAGGCGTTTGTTTATTTATTTGAAGTTGGCAGTATTTGCTGTCATAACGTAAAATAAAGTCAACGTTGCCGAAAGTACCCGGCCTCGCCCGACTCTATGCAATATTGACAACATTGCGTATCAATTTGACAAGAAAATAAACAACATAACCTAAAATTTTAATATACATAGTAGAATATGCCAATTTCTAAGGTCAACCGGCGGCTCAAACTTTCGTGAACGGACTATAACATTTCCAGGATATGCTACTTGAGTTTCAAGGTATCAAATAAAAGTTGTTTCATTTCGTAAAAAAGAAGTGATTATCGGTGTTTTTTAAGCAGGTGGCCACTCTTATGGCCTCTATTTCATTGTAGGATTGATGTAGTAGTAATTTCCTGCAAAAAGTCTCACTCTGCAGCATTTCTCTATGTTTATTTGACAATCTAGGGCTTATTTTTGACTTTATTGTTAGTCTAATTTATTAGAAATTACAGTTCAAAATATTGAAAAAATCCATAACATCTCTTGATAAATCGCACTCAGATTGCAAAAATTATTCATACAGGTTAAAGGCGGTCTTGTCCAACTGTCATAACTACTCGTAACCTATTGTAAGATTTCTTCTACACAACATCAGTAAGGAAAACTCCAAATTACATATTATTATACCAAACCAGTGAAAAAGTATCCAATACTTTTTTAATGGCTATACAGGGTGTTACATAATAGTATGTCACAACTTAAGGGGATGAATCTACGTATAACTTCAGGAAAAAAAAGTCTATATAAACGTGCGTCCGGAAAAGCTCGTTAAGAAGCTAAAGGGTGTAGAAATTTTCACAAAAATTGTTTTTTCCTTCATAACTCCTCCAGTTTTGGGATATTCAGTCCAAATTCGGAATGCGAGCTATTTTTAACAGTCTCCATCATTGCATGTCCTGAATATTAGCTAGAATCTACAGGATGTTTTCTTTTCCGGAGCCATGTCTCCTTTTTCCCTCTCAAACTTTTTTGCGGTACGCCACTGGTCAGCGTAAAATCATTTTTGATATCTTCGTTCAATTTAAAAACTTTTTTGACTCCTGTATTTTTTTCGTATCTCTAACCGTTTTCGAGTAAAAAATTATTGAACGATTGTATGTTGATATTGAATAAGCTCAAGTTGAGTCTCAGATGACGAGCTATCAAAATAAAAGCAAATTTTGGGCATACCTATCGAGTATTTCTATTATTTTTTTTATTTAGCGAATAAAATACAATCGTTCAAAATTTTTTTACTCGAAAACGGTTAGAGATACGAAAAAATTACAGGAGTCAAAAAAGTTTTTAAATTGAACGAAGATATCAAAAATTGATTTTACGCTGATCAGTGGCGTACCACAAAAAGTTTGAGAGGGAAAAAAGAGACATGGCTCCGGAAAAGAAAACACCCTTTATATTCTAGTTAAGATTCATGCAATTATGGAAACTGTTAAAAATAGCTCGCATTCCAAATTTGCACTGATTATCTCAAAAACTGCAGGAATTATGCAGAAAAAACCATTTTTTTTTTGGAAATTCAACACCCTGTAGCTCCGTTACGAAGCTTTTACCGACCCATGTTTATATAAACTTTTTTTCTTAAAATTACATGTAGATTCAACCCCTCAAGTTGTGACATACTTTTATGTGTATGAATCAATACCATAACCAAGTTCGATTTTTCAAAAATGATGGTATTAAATTCTATTTTCCTCCAGAGAACTTACATTAAAAATTGCACACACCACCCTCCTCCCCTCACCGCAACAATAAATCCACATCAACTAATGTGGAGCACTGGCATCAACCCCAGGCCTTTCGAAGGTGCTTTTTTCTTAGGAGAACTTTTACTCTTTCCCGATTTAGCCTTGCCCTTGCCTCCCTTAGACTTCCAACTCTTGAACCTTTTCGCAGACCTCTTGTTTCCTCCATACGACTTTCTCTTCACACCTTTACTCGAAGAAGTGCTCGGTAACGAAGAATCCAACCACCAATCATTTTCATCGTCATAATTAACAGGCGTGGGAGCTGTCTTCGGTTTTTCAAACTTTTTCTGTTTAGATTCCAACTCTTCTGCAAATTTTTTGGTTATTTTCAAGAAGAACTCTCCGTATTTTTCATAGTTAGCCACGGTTACATGCTGAATTTTCAACATTTCCTCTTTAGTTTTCGGAAGAACGTCGGACATTTTCTTGATAGCCGAGAGGTTCATGATGGAGGATAATGTCATGTTTCGTTCTAGTGCTAACCTTCTGCATTCTTCTAGTAAATCTTCGTGACATTTCACCTTGAGGGCACTTATTTCTTGCTTAGATAAACTAACCGATGTTGAAGGTACTGCTTTGGAAGAGGACGCAACTGGTAGAATGGGTGAAGAACGTTGATTTGGAGTTGCTGGTGATGCTGTTCTTTCAGTTTTATCATTAGAAACAGAAGTAACAGGCGCAGTTTTACTGCTGACGCTGATATGCATTTTGAAGTCTTTAGATTGGCATTGAAAGTACTTCTTTCCTGGTTTTATATAAACAACAGGGAATCCGGCAGCATATTCACAAAACTCATTCAAAATGTCTTTAACCAATAATTGTTTCAGAATTCTCTGTATGTCTACTCTATCCATCGATGCACCCTTACCGTGATGAGGATGTCTGTCATGCCTCCTTTCTATTATTTTTTTCGCTTTAGAACCCTTGTACACCTCACTGATCTGAGGAAGTGTCACTTTATCCCCTCTTTCCGCAAAGTCCTTCACCATCTCGCTTATATTTTTCGCATGAACGGACATATCGGCTTGACTATAACTTTGAGATTGTTCACAATTATCACAGGTTGTTTCCTTATTTCTAATACAGATCTGTCGATCGAAAGTTTCTCCAAGATGAATTAATTGTAAATATCTTCGGCAATCAACACGATTTTCACAATAGGATACCATTGTTTTCAGAGCGTCAAAATGTCCCTCCATAGCTCTTTTATTACTTTTCTCCATCATCATGATTTTTTTCAATCTTGCAACATCCGCATAACTATAATAAAGGAAGGAATAGGAAACTTCACCGTCCCTTCCAGCTCTGCCGGATTCTTGATAAAAAGCCTCAACCGATTTTGGTATGGAATTATGAATGACGAATCTAACATCTGGCTTATCGATACCCATACCGAAGGCTATTGTACCAACAATAATATTAAACCTATCTTGCATCCACTGTCTTTGAATGGTATCTCGAACTTTACTACTCATGCCGGCATGGTAGGGCATTGCCTGAACACCTTTTCTCTTCAATTCTTCTGCCACTTTTTCACAATCATCCCGTGTAAGGCAATAAACTATACCGGATTGTTTGAAAAACCTGGTTCTTATTAATGAGCTTATCTGATCTACAACATTAGCTCTTTCTTTATGAATCACTTTGTATTTGATATTCGGCCTATTGAAACTTCTAATGAACGTTTTTACATTACGTAATTTCAAAATGTTTATAACATCGCCTTCCACTTGTTTCGTCGCTGTAGCCGTTAAACATATAATGGCAACTTTGGGATATTTGGTTCTGAGACAGGATAATTGTTTGTAATCTGGTCTGAAATCGTGACCCCACTGAGAAAGGCAGTGAGCTTCATCGATGACAAACCTAGCCAGCTTATCACGAGCATAAAGGTAGTCTAAAGCTCCAATACATTGTCTAGATGCAGAAATTTTCTCTGGAGTTAAAAATAACAGTTTCAATTCGGGTTCTTTTGTATATAACTTTGATAAAATCGTTTCAGTTTCTTCTTTCGTTTGGTCAGCGCATAGATGAGAGGCTGGAATATCCAAAGCGTTCAGTTTGTCAACCTGATCGCTTATTAATGATCGTAACGGAGAAATCACAATGCTTACCCCTGGAGTTAGGGTGGCCGGTAATTGATAACATAAACTTTTGCCACCACCTGTTGGCATAAGGACAAAAACATCGTGCCCTGTTAAACTTGCATTACAAATTTCACGCTGATGTGGTCGAAAATGTCTCAAACCGAAGCGGGAATGCAACACTTCCATCATCACCTGAGAATGGGGATATTCTCCAGCAAATTCTTTGGAACTATCTGTTCTGCCGCTAAAGTGAAAGGATGAAGTGGTCTCCGTTTCTTTATCTTCGAAATCAGCCAAATCAACTCCTTCTAAAAGATCTTCATATTCTTCCTTGTTAGAACTTTTGATTGCAGGAACTTCATTATCCCAATCAATATCTTCAAGATTAATATCATCATCTAAGTAATCACCTGAAAATGTTGATTTTGGAGTCTTTTTATCATCATCTACGGACGGTGTGTTAGAAGAACCAAACAATCTATCAAATTCTGCATCATCCATATAATCAGACTGGGAGATGTCTAAACTATCAACTAAAACCTTTTTATCATTTTTAAAAATTGTAGACTCGGTGGAATATTTGTTTACGGAACATTCAGCTTTAGGTTCTGTTGGTGATGAATTCTCTTTCTTCTTAAATTTAAATTTTTGGGGACTCTTCACATCTTCAATACTAATTATAGAATCATTATTGACAGGAGAATTTATTTTAATACCACTTGCACTACTTTTTTGTTTCACAGGTGAGTTTTCCTTTTTATGCTTCAATGAATCATCAATTTACTTTTTGATGAATCGTCTTTTTCATCTTTCTTCTTGAACACAAATTTTTTTTTATTGTCTGTATTATCATTACTACAAGATTTTTCTGAGGACCCACTAGAGTTAGAAATCTGTTCTCTCTGTATCTTAGAATTCAAACTTGGATATTCACTTAAACTATCATTGAAATTTTTCTTCAAAAGTGCAAATGCGTTAGATTTAGAATTATTCAGCGAACCTTTACTCTTTATTTTATTCACAGGAGAAACTA
The DNA here is from genome assembly GCA_013421045.1 of Propylea japonica. Taxonomy (NCBI): domain Eukaryota; kingdom Metazoa; phylum Arthropoda; class Insecta; order Coleoptera; family Coccinellidae; genus Propylea; species Propylea japonica. The sequence continues at coordinate 15,842,991 of CM024240.1, read as the reverse complement.
CTAAATCGAAAGCATCATCAGATCTGCCTGAATCAATCCTTTGAAAAAAGTTTTCAATATTATTAGCTTTTTGGGATAGTAAAGGAGACCTTAATGCTTTCAAATTTGGACCTGTTTTGTCGATTTTCTTTGCAGAACCTGTATTGTTTTTAATAGATGTTGGAAACTTCTGGGAAGAGATAGAATTGATCTGAACTTCCTTCTTCTCTAATGATTTATCCTTAGAGGTACTTTGTTTTCCTTTCATCAAATCCTTTTTGCTTTCTGTTGGGCAGCTACTCAAAGCTAAAGTAGTATTTTTCACTCGATTTCCAGAAGTGTTTTCAGTTCCAGAAAGAGCGACATCCGACTTTGTCTTCGAAATATCTTCAATTTTCTTATTGGAATTAGGTACGATACTACTATTATCATTTGGAATCTGCTTCTTGAAAGTGAATTTCTTTCCACTGCCAGATGATGAACATTTGAATGTATCGAAAAAAGAATCATTGGATGCCATTCTGAATATCTTATTTTAATTCAATCACTGTCCACAAAAAGAAATTATACATAACGAACAAACTTTTCACAGTTTTCACTTCACCACCGAGTAACCTAACTCTGGAAACAAAACAAACATGGCGGACAAACGATTGAACTACCGAACACAGAACGTGTCATCTCTCGCGTTCCCGTTACGTTTTCGGAACGCAGCGGCGCAGATTGTGCGCATTAGTGAACTACGGATTAGAATGCCTACTCTTGAAATTGTTTTGGTCTTTTGGTGCAAAATTTAAATATGAAAAAAAATGTTTTTGACTTACCTGAGATAGGAACACGAAGTCTAACGCTTTCCGCATTTCTAATACGATATAATGATAAGGCTACTACATGTTGACACCAAAATATATCTCTGGTTTCACAGCTACATGTTACTGATGTAATTTTGCATCTGAAAATAAAATAATATGCTTACAATTTATTTTATATTAGAGGAACTAATTCTTATCCTTTATTAATAACGAATAAGAAATTTTGAAAATGTGATATGAATGAACCAAGAAAATTTCGCGAAGTTTTCGAAATTGTAAAGGGTTTTCCAATAAGAGGTGTTATTTTGATATTCAAAGAATAATGCCATTTTTCAATATAAATGATCGGATGTTTATTTCATTATAAAGAGAAGCTATGCCGTTAATAGTGGGAAATAACATCAGGCAAATGACCACCACGACCACGCTTACAGGACCATATCCTTTTACTGAAATTTTCTATAACCAAATCGCAAAGTAGCTGCCCTATGTCCTCGATACCCTCACGAATTCCATCTTTGAGGTATTAAATCACAAGATCTCGGTGGCCAATCAAATCAAATCATTTACATGAATTTCAACGACCCGATCAGCAAGACACGATGTTGTTGATGATCGGCCGGCTTGAGTTCTTGTGTTAACTGAACTTATAAGCCTTCAGACCTAAATCTTCATGAAAAATACGATTTAATGACGTTTGTGGAATGACTAATTCCAAAGAACGACGAGGAATGGATAAACCTGGATTTTCTTCAACACTTTCGGCTACAGCAGTAATATTCTCGTCTGTTCTCGAGCGACGTGAACGGGTTTTATTCTTTACTTCACTAATTTGTCCCAACAGCTCAAATTTTTTCACCTTTATTGCGGTCCGACAAGGTGCTTCACGACGACCCAAAAATGTTCGAGTTTCATGAACCGTCTCTGCCAAATTTTCACCATTTTTTATAGCGAATTTCAATCATTTCAATGCGTTCTTGAAGCGTGTATCGTTCCATTTTTATTAATGGCGTAGTTTCTACTTGCCAAAAGTCAGAAAATCTACCGAAATAGCGAGCTATTCAAAATAACACCTCTTATTTGAAAACCCTTTAGTTCAAGGATCACAAATCCTGCCAACCTGAGCAATACACGGCATCTTATTAGCCTCTCTTAGTTAACAAAGGCGAATTTAGGCGATGTAACTACAGCTTAGTATAGTTAATTAATTGACAGTTAATACACGTAATTTCTGTCAAATCATCACATAGTTACGTGAGTTGACAGAAAATACGTGTATTAACCATGCAGTTTTGAGGCAAACGGCGGCCATTTGCAGTTTTGGGATTGATTTGAGAGGTGTCACTTTTTCTATGAATTGAAATATTAGAATTACCAATATTCCTTTATTTATTTTATTTCAACGAATTAAAATGATAGGATTACCAATATTGTTTAATAACTAATCACAAGAATAGCAAATATATATAATTTTAATAGACCGAAATGTCAGAGTTCACAGAACACTAATATATAGAGTTCGTTTTTCATCACTTCTTTCAAAGGAACGTCTATGTTTCAATCAAAATTCGAGCATGGACCTATTATAAATCTATGAATTCGAGCACAAATGGCATAAAACATCAAAATATTTGTGGTTCACCCCAATCTGCAAATGGCGGCCATTTACCTCACTTTTTTCTACGTGACAGTAAGGAAGTTCGACGTCCAGTTAGTATTATAGGTCCATGATTGGACGTCGAACTTCCTTACTGTCACGTAGACAAAGTGAGGCAAATGGCCGCCATTTGCAGTTTGGGATGAACCACAAATATTTTGATGTTCTATGCCATCTGTGCTCGAATTTTGATTGAAACATAGACGTTCCTTTGAAAGAAGTGATGAAAAACGAACTCTATATATTTATATTAGTGTTCTGTGAAATCTGACATTTCGGTCTATTAAAATTATAAATATTTTCTATTCTTGTGATTAGTTATTAAACAATATTGGTAATCCTATCATTTTAATTCGTTGAAATAAAATAAATAAAGGAATATTGGTAATTCTAATATTTCTATTCATAGAAAAAGTGACACCTCTCAAATCCACCCAAACTGCAAATGGCCGCCGTTTGCTCCAAAATTTTTGACAGGTTCGCCATTTATTTAGTATTATAAATCTATGAGTTACATCGCCAAAATTCGCCTCAAATGTTAGGGAAGTAAACTCTAAAATCAACAGAAACAGAATCGATGTCTGATTAATTTAATGATGAACCTACATAGCAAGAGCAAATTTCAGAGAGAACAGGTCCATTACATAGAACCCACCCTGGCTCCCCCACTGTTCTACATTATTCAATCTACTGAATCATTCGTAAGTAATAAAAATGCATGGCGGTGGTATCGATCCGCCATTTTGTCCGTTCGCGCACTTACCTATCGAAACTGACGGCAACTTTGAATTTTTGAGGAGGTTCGAGGCCCCCGCAAGGCAGGCTCGGAGGCGGTGAACTTCTGCATGCTGCAACTACCCCACTTAGGTGGAAACCTGAAAAAAAAATTATAAATATTACAATGATTTTTCATCAATTGGTTTTTCATTTTTGTGTGTTTGTTACTAGGAACATCGTGTGCTATATTTTTCCGTAAATCGATAAGATACCAAAAAATTACAGGAGTCAAAAAAGTTTTTAAATTGAACGAAGATATCAAACATTAATTTTACGCTGATCAGTGGCGTACCGCAAAAAATTTTGAAAGGGAAAAGGGAGACATGGCTCCGGAAAGGAAAAATTATAATTATGATTATAATTAAGTTTCAGGACGTGCAATGATGGAGGCTGTTGAAAATAACTCGCATTTCAAATTTGGACTCAATATCTCAAAAACTGGAGGAGTTATGAAGAAAAAACCAATTTTTTTTGGAAATTTCAACACTCTGTAGCTCCGTAACGAAGCTTTTACGGATCCATGTTTATATAAACTTTTTTCTTAAAATATCATGTAGATTAGTCCCCTCAAGTTGTGACATACTATTATGTCAAGAGGCTAAGAATTTTCCAATATACACTGCGCAAATAAATTAACGCACATTATGGAAATCTCAAATTCATTCTACAACTGAAGGTGTTCTTGATTTGAAGACAACTTGTGATTTTGAATGTATTGGCTCCATTCTGAAATCAGCTGTTCTCGATCAATTCTAGTGATCAATAGTTTTTCTTTCGTTTGATTTTCTACACTCGATCGCTATGCAACGCGAAACACGCAATTTGACCCAAGAGGAATGTGCCCAAGCGGTAGTTTTGCGAGAAGAAGAGTGGACATACACAATAATTACAGAAAGGTTTGGAGTTTCCCATAAAAGTGTGTCCGGAATGTTGCAGCGATTCAGGGAGATAGTTATGAATGTCCGAAGACCAGGACAGGGTAGACCACGGGTAACAACTGCCATTCAAGAACGTTACTTGCGAGTTTCTTCGTTGAGACAACGGTTTGCAACCGCTCGCCTCCTTCAAAATCAGTTTGAGCAAACTCTTGGGGTACAAATTAGCACTCAGACAATAAGAAATCGCCTCAGAGAATATGATTTAAAGAGTCGTGTCGCAGCAAGAGGCCCAGCTCTTACCTCAGCCCATCGAAGGGCGCGTTTGGATTTTGGGAGAGAGCATATCCATTGGGAAGAGGCTGATTGGGAAAAAGTTCTCTTCACAGATGAGTCTAGATTTTACCTCTACCAAAGTGATCGACGTTCCCTTGTATACAGACGTCCACATGAAAGATATGGTCAGTGATATTTTCTGAATAGTACTGGTTTCGGAAGGATCGATTATGGTATGGGGTGGAATATCTTTGACTGCTCGCACAGACCTAGTGGTCGTTGATAATGGAGCTATTAATGCAGATAGGTATAAAGTGCTATTTGCCCCATACATTGGTGAAAATTTCATTTTTATGGACGATAATGCCAGACCCCATCGTGGGCGTATCGTTCAGGAGTACATGAAGAGGTTGAAGTCTCTCGAATGGAATGGCCAGCAAGAAGTACAGATCTCAATCCGATTGAGCAGGTTTGGGACAACCTCAATAGAAGGCTGAGAAGTTCAGAAAATCATCCAGTTACTCTTAATGACTTAGGAATCCAACTCAGAGAAATCTGGTAAGGATTAGATCAGAACATTTTAAGATCACTCATTTTGAGTATGAACCGTCGTTGCCGAGCTGCAATTAACGCAAGGGGTGGAAATACCAAGTATTAAATCCCTTATCAACATTCCAGTATTTTGAAAATTGTTTATTTCTCTTCTTTCACATAAGATTAGGTGAAATCCTGAATTTTTCTTCCATGAATGTGTCTTGTTTCGTTCATTACCTTCCCGAGAGAACATAAAAAATAAGTTATAAAGTCAATGTAGTTAACTTTCATTAAAATTGAGATTTTCAGAATGTGCGTTAATTTTCTTGAGCAGTGTATCATCGTATCTAATAGACTGATTAACCACAGAATAAGAAAAATATATGCCTATTTGATGCTTAAAATCCACACAACCCGCGTCTTTCAAATATACAGGATGTTCCTAAATGAACATACAAACGAAAAGGGGAGATTCCTTAAGTGAGTTTAAGAAAAAAAGTCCCATAAACATGGGGTCGCAAATGTTTCGTTTTCGAGATACAGAGTGTTGAAGTTTGAATTTTTTTCAAGTTTTTTCTTAAAGTATCTACACTTCACAAGATATTCAACTGAAATTTGGCATAGATATTACATTTGAGAGTTCTCACCACGTGAAATGGCAATTTCGATAGAAGATTTACAGGGTGATATTTTTTCTGGAACACTGCCATCTGTTCTTCTGCAGAACTTTTTTTTGGTGAGCAACTGTTATTTGAAAAAATATAAAAAGAAGCTTTGTTCTTATACTAAGCTTTTCGGTCTCTCTGTAGTTTTGTCGTATCTACCAACGATTTCGAGAAAAAAAATTTTGAACGATTCTCTCGAAATCCTCGTGAAAATCCAAATTATGATGGGAAGGCCACTTTGTAAGCTGTGGTGAATGAATTCAGTGTCAGTTTTTATGGAAATTTTCCTGATCTGTAGCAATGATTCGTAAAGATTCAATAACTCGTATAATCAACAAATGTTTTCGATTAAAACTTTAACACCCTGTATCTCGAAAACGAAACGTTTGCGACTCCATGTTTATGAGACTTTTTATTCTTAAACTCACTTAAGGAATCTCCCCTTTTCGTTTGTACGTTCAATTTAGGAACACCCTGTATTATTGAAATTTTAAGTATTGCATGCAAGTCAACACCTGTTCCTTTTCCTGCACTGGTGGTAGCATAAGTACATTCGTTCTTCATTCATACGGGTAGTTAATTTTTTTAATATTGCGACATCGGTTCAGCAAGCAGGTGATGTTCGAGTGAACGAACTCCATGTTATCATTTCGATCCAAACGATTAAGTTCGTTACTTTTATCTACATAACGTATGTAATTAGTGATTAGTGCTTTAAAAGCTATTTCCTGTCATACCTTATTACTTCGTTAACGCTCCCTTCAGGAATTTCTAAGTTACAGAGTGATTCATAAAAGGTTACACGTGGTGTATGTGTATGATATCATCGTGTGGAAGAATGATTTAGAGGTTATTAACACGCCAGCATTCCTAATTAGTGTGGACTTTTTCATTTCGTCCAGTGTTTTTTCAATGTTGAACAAAAGTGGTTATATTTTTTCATTTAATAGAACTTTATGACTTATCGTTGACGCGAAATTCTTGATGATTTAACGTTTATCGAGATATTATTTGTGATTGTGTTTGCATAATTTTTGCTTTTTTATTTTGCTAGCAGTAGTCAGCTAAGCACTATACATTATAGAGGACAGTCGTCACCACAAGAATTTATAGCTAATTAAGAATAGTAAATACAGTGGAACTTCCCTATAACGTCTGTATAACGAATTTTGTACAAGGCATTGCACCTTGAATCGAAATTCCATGTTAAAAACACCCTACTTATAAAACGAAGTAAATTCTCCCTATAACGAAATATTCAAAGAACATCACTCTTTGAATGGGTATTGGTAATTGGTATTGGTTCATCCTTAACGTCCTCTGAAAACAGTGCACATTGCACATCAGTATACAGGGTGTCCCGGAAAAATGTGGGAAATCTCTCGGATTCAGATAGAACATAAAAAAATAAGATGACAAGTTACCATAACTTTTTTTCCTAGCGGCCCAACCTACGAAGATACGATCTCCTAAATGACGCCACTAGAAATTCATTTTAGTGGAACAAATTTCAATGACTTACTTCTTTCATAATTTTTTTTCGAAAACAGTTCATTTTATCGACACTGAACAAGAGTACCTTTTCTTCAGATTAATCTTCAAGGTATCCAAATTTGTTTTTTGTAGCACCTTATCATACAGGGTGTGAAAAATGTGAGCATTGAAATGTACAGACCAGTCCGCCCCTTGTAAACTGAACAAGATAATTGAAATTTGAGAGCGTTGATTTAAGAGGTCCTTAATACTAGTAATTATATCAAATTTTCATCAAATTATATCGATTAGTTTGAAACTTATTCCACTAAAACGGATTTCCAGTGGCGTCATTTAGGAGGTCGTATCTTCGTAGGGAGGGCCGCTAGGAAAAAAAATTATGGGAACTTGTCATCTTCATTTTTTATGTTCTATCTGAATCCGAGAGATTTCCCACATTTTCCGGGACATATGTATATCGCAAAAATGAATTATTGAAACATTCAATAGTGAATAATTGAACAATAAATCGAAGAAAATCGAAATATAAATGGAAATAACGTAAGCTGATTCGAACGGAGAGTAGAAAGTAGTTTCCTGGTGGACCGAAATGTGACCTCATGGGAATTTCAATAATTTGGACAAGAATCGAATAAATACGTCCGTTCAGCTCGAAGATGAACGAAGCACAATTCGTTTTCTGTAGAATTATACTTATACCAGGTCTGTTCAAAAGAAAACGCGAAAAGGTTAGTCACATTTTTGTGCGTGCTTTGATTGTTGACTGGATCAAAGAATCTGAAATAAAGTGCTCGAGGTACTTGAAAGATTGACTGTGGCATTCGGCACTGGGCCCGTATTCTCGACAAGTGATAGTCCAAAACGTATACGAACTTCATAGCGCGTTGTGCATTTTTGCAGGTGAAACAGGGACTCGCGCAATGAAATTCGTATACGTTTTCGAATATCACTTCTCGAGAATACGGCACCTGGTACTTTTTGAGCGCTCGTTCTACTTAAACGAGTGCTATAATATCGTTTTGCAAAATGTCTGTAGTTTTCGAATTTTGAGCCGAAAATGGTCTCAAACGATAGGTTAGACTCTCTGATGCCAAATTCTGCCCAGGGGCCGTCAACAACTTCTGTCCTAGAGACTTGAAATTTTCAGGATGAGTTCATGTCCCAAATGGCTTGGTTAAGTTCGTTAACCAGACAAATCGTACAGAGTGTTCCATAAGAAATGGTCAGTAAAAATTTTTGTTCCTCAATATCTCAGACGAAAACTATCGAAATGAAATGTTGCGGCTATATGCAAGATGCTCATAATGAGCCTCATGCAAAATTTTGTGGACATAGAGTAAACAGGACCATAGAAAATTCAATTGGAATATTGAAAAGAAGAATATTCATATTTCTATAACAAGATATCCGATTCGAGTAAAATTTATTTTGTGAATGAAGATTAATACACTGATTGTTCATGCAGAATTTTGTGGCCATAGTGTTAACAGAACCAAAGATAATTCAATTGGAATATCGAAAAGAAGAATCTTTATATTTCCATACCTGGATATCCGATTCAAGTGAAATATTTTTAGTGGATGAAGACTGTTATACTGAATTTTCATGCAAGATTTTGTGACCATAGTGTCAACAGAACCATAGAAAATTCAATTGGAATATTGACGAGAAGATTATCTATATTTCCGTAACAAGATAACCGATTGTAGTGAAATTTATTTTTTGAAGCAAGACTGATATACCGAATGTTCAAGCAAAATTTTAAGAGGATCGTATCATTAGAACCATAGAATTTAATTTTTTCAATTATTTATTTTTTTAATGTTTCATTTTTCGAATAATTTCCAGAATATAATTCCGATTGTGCTTAGATTTTGCATATATACAGGGAGTTTCATCATAAACTGGACAAACATATATTTTCGTGTAGAGGACATCGGGAGAATCATTTTTGCCTTATACAATATATTCCGTTTCGAAGCATAAGCGGGATACAGGGTGTCAAACGTCATTTTTGAGCAAGATTCTTATGAGTGTGGTCAGTTATGTATAACACCTAAAGTAACGGTTTTTGGTCAATCTCAGTATTTTTGGGTCTTCTATTCAGAAAAGTTGACGAACTCCGAAAAAAAATCACAAAATGGCGGAAGACCTGCAATGTTCCAAATCTTTTTTCTGGTTGTCAAATTGACTCTTATATTCTGAATGAACACAATTTTCTAACAATTTCTGTGAACATTTTTTTTTAAATCGAACACAATTTTTTTCAAACATGTCTACAGCGATGAAAATATTTCATTCGAAGTGGATGAAAATTTGTACAATTGTACTTCTTGAATTATCAATCACGAATATGAAAACAGAATTGTGAAATATTGAACGATTTCGTTACTACAGTCATTCAAATGTTTCGTTCAGACCTCTGAACCAATGAAAAAAAATTGTTTTGAGTTCTAGAGTCAAAATAATTAAATTATTGGCATGTCCGAACATTCTAGATGAATTTATTAAAAAAAAATCAGTAAAGTTTATGATGAAACACCCTGTATTTGGTATCAATCTCAAATCCCATATAAAATGTTGAGGTAATAGTCTTATTGCTGCACCAATGAATGAACGCTCAAAAGCTCCTACTCAGGGCTTTTCTTAATTTTTTTTTCAATTGTATCCGAGTTTTTCGACTCTTTAATGACCTCTTCAAGGCAAGGTACCATCTGCATCAGCAGGAGACTTTAATAGGACTCCAGCTGTCATCAAAACCGCTCGAGTGGTAATGCAGCATTTCTTGTACGTACGAGGTAAGAAGGACCAGTGGGCCGTTCATAACAGAGTGGCTCGACGGCCATTGTCGAGTCGCATTTGCCTGAGCTCAGAGTTGCTGCTCGCGAGGTAACAAAGGAGAATTGAGAATTCCTACGATTCTTCACAATTAGTCAACAGCGGCGTGGCTGATCGATGACGACCGAAGGCCGACCACCCGAAAGCGTGAGACTATGGGGAATTAATCGGTGGAAATTGGAACTTAATGATTGGGTAATGATCGCTTTCGATATTTTTCGCGTCTGTTCCTAGGGCGTCTGTAATTTTCGACGAAAAACGGCTCTGGAGACAATCCCATATAAGCTCTATGAGATTCACGTCAGGAGACGTCTGCCATTCTAATCTGGTAATGTTTTGGTTTTCCAGGGCTTCTTGAACATCTCTAGTACGACGCGGCCTAGCATTATTGTCCATAAAGATAAATTGAGCCCTTATTTCATTACTAATGGATATAACATAACATAACGGTAATATGCACCAATTTCGTCTCGGGCATGTAAATTAGTGGCGTTCCTCTTCCAAACATTATTCCTCCTCAAAACATTTGAGTGCCACCGCGAGAAGGAGTTGAATAACTGTCTCAGGTCTATTTCGACATCCTGGTTCCCGCAAAACTCTTAAGCGGTAGTTATCACTTACTATCCCAAACCGTGACTCATATGTAAATAGTGCATTTCTCCATTCTTCTGAATACCAGTTTTGATGAGTTCGCGCCCACTACGTACGAGCGATTTGGTAACGGAACAGTTAATAGAGAATCTCGTAGAGGCCTCCTGGACCGCAATCCTGTTGCTAAAACTCTTCCACGAATTGTAACACATGAAATTACAAGGTTGTGGGCTCTTCAGAATTCCGAACTGAGTGTCGGTATCATCGCTGTCCTATTTCTACGGGCTGATTGGGCAATATACCGATCTTCTCCAATCGTGGTAACACGAAGACAACCACTTCGAGGACTACTTTTCACTCCACCAGTTTCCTCATAGAGCCTAATCGTTCTGCTTCCCGTGCTTCGAATGATGTTCAGTCTATTGGCTATTTGATGGCGTCAGAGCCCCTCTTGTGAGTGAACAATAATTCTAGTTCTGACAAACTCAGACAACTAATTTCTAGGCAAATAACACAGTATTTAAACTAACCGTTACTTAAAACGAAAAACTACGGATCCACAGAAAGGCGTATCTTTGACAAAATCGATATTTCAAACACAGGAACATTTTTGTTTCGTAATGATATCGTTTCATTTGGTTATCAACATGTTTCTTTTGTTGTCTGTAACAATATGTTGTGAATCTTGATTATTTCATCCCCACTGCAGGAGGTGGGTGTAAAACGTTTGAAAGTCAGTGTATCAAATATTCCAGAAGTTCATTTATAACAGAATTTTGGATTCATTCTTCATTATTAGATTTTTTCTCTGTGATCATTTTTATGGGGATATTTAATATCACAAGTTTATAACGACGGTGCTAGGACTCTACCCCGCTTGAAGAACAACATTTTTTTGCTATCGCCAACTTTTGCTGGATAGAATTGTCTGATATTTCCAAAATCTATTTGCTGCTGTAGCCGAAAGTGTTGAAGAAAACCATGGTTTGTCCATTCCTCGTCGTTCTTTCGAATTAGGCATTCCACAAACATCATTACACCGTATTTTGCATAAGATTTAGGTCTTAAGGCTTATAAAGCTCAGTTAACAACAGGAACTCAAGCCGGCCGATCATCGACAACGTCGTGTCTTTGCTGATTGGGTCGTTGAAATGCATGAAAATGATCCGGAATTCCATCGAAAAATCATCTTGAGTGATGAGGCCCATTTCCACTAGGTGGCTTCGTCAACAAGCAAAATTGTCGCATCTGGGGCTCGGAAACCCAAGAGTTATTGTTGAAAAACCTCTCTATCCTCGACGTGTGACTGTTTGGTGCGGTTTATGGTCCGGCGGAGTCACTTTTTCGAAAATGAGGCTGGAGCAACAGTTATGGTGAATGGATGGAGAACCATTTATTTTCCTTATACAAAAAATGTTAAGAAATAAAAATATGCACTTCACAAGTATCGCAACAAATAGCAACTTTGTAGGTCACCTAAAAGCCTTGTCCCTCGACTAACGGCAGACATTCCCGAACACAGAACTTCCTTCTGCTTCTCACAGGAAGTGCATGCATTTCAGAGCTACTCGCATTCCAACCTACCCGACCTCACACCTACGATCCATATCGGCACGCTGCGGCCGTCTCAGATCAGTGCAGTGCAACACCGGACAATACACAAATAAAGCAGAACAGGTATAAACAAATTCAACCTTGAAATCGATCGAAGCTAGAATGGGCGGGGGAGCGGGGTGACCTAGACCCAGACAAGTTTGCCGAGTCGAGGGAGAGGCGCGGCGACCGGGGGGGCCCGGGCTAATAGTCGCGACGCGAATTACACGAGGGCAGGGGAACACCGTCTGATCTCCGAGAGCTCGAGCTACGATTGCGGCGGGGCCCCCGGTCCGTGTGGTTCTTGCCGCACGTCGGCTCAATATCGGAGATTTTCCTGGTGAACGATCGGAATTTCAATTCTTATTCTTTCGCAGGCCGGGAAGTAATGGAAGAACCGTGGAATTCTGTGGTTCTAGGAATAACTGACAGGTTTAGGGGAACCATAGAAATTTTGATAAATAGGTGGAGAAGATGAATTGATGTCGATGAGACGTTGTAGTGTTGAATTTTGACAGGTATTAATTGTTATAACGCTATCGGGATGTGAAGAATACCTGAATAGCTAATTCCTCATTTGTGACATTATAAACTTCACTCAAGAATGTGAGCTAATCGGTGATACTCTAGGATTGAAAATATCGACTTTCTTAATGGAAGGACCTTGGAGTTCTGTGGTTTTAAGAATTAGTGACAGGTTTGGGGAACCCATAGAAACACCAGCATCGTCAGTTGGGACACTACCTTACTTGTGTTCTAGTAAGGTAGTGGTTGGGAGCGTATTTCTGCCATTTCGGCTACGTGACAGCAGAATCCTAATCGGAATTATAGTTGCTTGAACATAATTCCGAATACATCAGTGTTTAGCGATCGAAGTTACCCGTATAGAGACTATAGAGTTTTAAATTCAAGTTCCTATCGCAAACAAGAGCGTAAACGAAATTGTCTAAATGCCAATTCTGGCTTATAACTCAATAACAAAAGAAGACAGAGGAAGGCAGTTGACGGCACTTTGAGTTTTTCCGAAAAATACCAACGAAATACTCTCTCTACACATTATCTTCTGGGAGTGGAAAACTTGTAGTTCAGGCAGGGATCGCAAATTTGACAAAGCTCAAGTCTTGACCTTGAGTGCTCTAATAAACACTCCTCCTCCCACATAAAGCTAATGACACTTCATTATGAAAGGTGACAAAATATTTGTGATACGTAATGTAAAAGCTATAGTTAGTTATTGACACTTCAAGGGCATGAGGACTTTCACTAGGCGAATTCGGTTCCTTATTTTACTGTAACACCGTGGTTATCATTACGGAACTATAGTTGAATGTGACTATTTTGGTATTACCATAAAACTTTCGATAAATATCCATTGAATATTCGAGAAGACACCAATTTCGTCGAAATTACATATTTGATAATAATTGGAACCTTCGAAACAATAGAAAACTTATAACGAATATGAAGCATCATAAAGAAATCGGAAAATGTACGCAATCGTATGCAGTCTCTATCCTTAAGTGAACATACAGTGTGTTTGGACATGAGTTAGCGATAATTTAAGGTCATCAAATATACCTAATATTATCGACAAAAACACCCAAACTTGGAAGTTTACCCCCTTAGTTTTGGAGTAGCCCCCATTTTAAATTTACTTTTTTATTTTCGTTGACCCTTCCAAATAATATCGATTTCTTTGGACATAAAGGTCCTACAGATGTGAAAAAAATATTTCTTGAAAGATGATACTACCACCTTTAATTGAAGTATAACAATATAAAAATATTCAACTTGAAAACGCCATAAAAAAATTCTTTAAAAAGTTCATAGTGAAAATATGTACTGATTTTCGCAGTAAATCCGCAATAGTACAAGAACTAGGACATTAAAGTATAATTTTTTTTCAATGATTTAACACGCAAGGACACAAGCTACAAAACAACACTCACATCATTTCTGTAAGTTACATGATTTGAGAGTTATTACTGTTCGAACATGACCCTTATGAAAATTGATAAAATAAAAAAAAACTCAGTACCTACTGTACTTTCGATAATTTTCAATAATAAAAAATAAAAAATAATCATAAAAATTGCTCAAAATGGCCGTCTCTGCTCTGTAGACAGGCAGTGGCCTTCATGACGACCTGTCTTGTGTCTTTTGCTCGCGTAGTGTTCATGTTCGAACAGCAATAACTCTCAAATTATGTAACTTAAAGATATGATGTGAGTGTTGTTTTGTAGCTAATATCCTTGCGTGTTAATCATTGAAAAAATATTTCAATGTGCTAGTTCTTGTACTATTGCGGATTTACTAAGAAAATCAGTACATATTTTTACTATGAACTTTTTTAAAGAATTTTTTTATGGCGTTTTCCAGTTGAATGTTCTTATATTGTTATACCTCAATGAAAAGTGGTAGTAGTATCATCTTTCAAAAAACATTTTTTTACATATGTAGGACTTTTATATCCAGAGAAATCGATATTATTTGGAAGGGTCAACGAAAATAAAAAAGTAAATTTAAAATAGGGGCTACTCCAAAAGTAAGGGGGTAAACTTCCAAGTTTGAGTATTTTTGTCGATAATATTAGGTATATTTGATGACCTTAAATTATCGCTAAGTCATGACCAAACACACTGTATACACTTATTGACACTACTGCAAAATCTTACGCCAAATATCTAATGATGCCGTTTTCAGGATGATAACGAAATAGGAGACATATGAAAAAACCTTAGATAGCACCAATAGTTTATTACATCGGTATAATGTGCACAGTGTCCATCACTATCAGGGTGTCAACAACTCAACCTCTTACCCTAGGTTTGAATTCGAAAACAACATATATTTAACAAAATGGCACAGTCTTGGAACAAGTGCGAAAAAACACGAATCTGCTCTAAGCCAAATCTCAATCCCAAGATCCTTCGTTCCAAACTTTCCTCTGAAGATTGTCAGAAACGAATGTAACACCAGCATCGTCTGTTGGGAACGTATTTCTGCCATTTCGGCTACGTGACAGCAGAATCCTCGGTCGCATTTCCCCTTTTTACTTTTCCTAATATTTTCCCGTCGTATTTCTATGTCCTAGTCATAAATAAATTCCGGGGAAAAATCGCTGGCTGTAACCGAATGAAAAGTTTGAAATAGCGCAGCGTTGGGGGCCGCTAGAGATTTTCCGATGCGAACAATGAAGATTGCTCTGAAGAATGATCGACTGGGTATTCGGCATAAATGAGATTCCTTCAAGGTTGCCACATTTACTACCTTCGGTTTTTGATGAGGGACACTTTTGATGGCGGTCTTGGGTAATGGTCGCTTTAATGTTGCTTCTTTTATGTGTACGAGGTCTGCTCGAAAGAGAAGGTGAATTTTGGATCTTCAGATATATTTATCAATATCCATCATGATTCTTCTTAGATATAATGCACTTATGCCCAGAGCTTCTTCTTATCCTCGAAGCAGTGGCGGCTCGTGAGATTTCAATCAGAGGAGGTCCGAGACCACGCAACCAACAAAATAATTTATTTCGACCTGGGCTTCCTGTCAGCCACTGGCATTTATCCTACCATTCTACGCAGAACGAACTATTATAATTAAATTTGGCATTGCTGGTCGAGGTGTCTTAATTACTTGAGTTATGAAAATTTTATCATCGTAAGGCATTTTACTGACCTTATTATTCAGAATAAAATCTTGTGTTTCTTTAAGTTCACTTCTTGCATTATAATTCTCACTTCTTGTTTTCGTTTCCATCTGTTTCGCTGAAATAAAAAATCTTACCTACAAACTTTTCCGACAAATGTCACAAAACCACAAACCACACGCTGAGAGGATTAATACTTCGTTAATAAAAAGGAAGGGAATCAAAACAACACCTTACCTCCATCCACGATCGCCGAGGTCGATTCGGGCCGATCGGACGTTCAGTTTCAGCTCGTTCGCCTGGAAGCGAAAATAATGCCGCGGAGCCGATCCTCCGACACGTGATGTACAGCTTGAATTTTAAGTGGTTCCCGCACCGTTCATTTGAAGAAGTTTGAAATGTTACATTCTAACGAATCTCGACTCGTGGAGGCGAGCCTTCTTCGCTAAGCGGTTTGCCTGCTATCCGTTACGCTGTATTGTGTGTTGCGGATAATGTATGAATGTTTTAGATCGCTCAGTTATAAGCATATGTTTATTACTTTGAGATTTGGATAGTTAATAGAATGATAGAAATAATTTTCATCACATAACCTCCTTTCAAACTTGACAATATCAATCTTTGACGTTGTTTATTTCGGATATTTCGTTTTGGTCGACCGTATTATTATTATTATGGATCATAAGCTCAACCTACGAGTATATCATTTTCACCTCCTTTCAAAAAACTAACCAAACCAGGTATTTTCCCAGATATTTTTGACAAATAGGATAGGCCGCAAATAAAACCGTGTGTCACACCTCGGCCAACAAGTCACAATTCACTTCGATTACATCCGCCATTTTCATCATCATATTTCGTCGAAAGTTAAGAGAATTCAATTAACTTTAAGATCTCAGAGAACTGACACATGTCGAAATAATCGGAAGTGCAAAATTTCTTGTGGGTCGAATCGTGCGCCACCAGATTTCCGTGGTGGAAATTCATAGAAAAACACGTCTTGTCGCTGTGAGAAAATTCATCAGATCTTTCTACGGGCAAGGCATCCAATTACAAAAAGTATATTACGCCGTTCTTTTGACGTTAAAATAACTTTCCGCCAAGTTTCGTGTTTTATCGAGAAGTTTTCCGCGAATGGAATTTTTCGAAGAAAGATCAAGTGTTCAAACTTGAATATCCTGAGACAAATGGATTTCATTCTATTTATTTTTAAATTGAACTTTTTCATTCAAATTTCAAACTTGACAACTTCAATCGTTGAAGTTGTTTATTTCGGAGATTTTGTTTTCGGTAGGTTGTAGGATATTATTCAAATGAAAAGATCAATAGTTAATATGGATGATAGCTCATCCTGTATCATATTAACTTCCATTCAAAAACTAACCAAACCAGGTCGTTTTCCTAGATCTTTTTCACAAATATCTCAGAGTAATAAGTAAACATAGAGATGCTCCTACGTGTGAATAGTACTGCATTGTAATCAACCATGTTTTAGAGTGAGATGGAAAGCATTTCACTGCCGCACTGGGCCCACTGGGGTGAAGTGCACAATAGGTTAAAGGGCCCACTCACTAAGAAGGAAGCGCGAAGGTTTCAATGCGCGTGGTACGGGGTACAGTGTGAAAACAGTGTGTGTATGGCGTTCCGCCGTTCGAAATTTGGAAGGCGCAATTATCTCCGTCGGAATCAAGATGGTTTTGATTTTTAGCGTGTGCATTGCTCATCGTACATGAAAGAATGACCAAGAACGACCGTGTATGGGCCACAAGTCTGTGCACGTTTCATATTTTTAGCAATACAGTGTCGGGTTCCCTATTTATACATTGAACATGTTTTCCTTAATAACAACACCCGCCACTGCCATTAACATCAGATCTTTTTTCGACGTCATCTCACGCTTGTCGCACATCCTAACTCAACAAGCAAAAGTGTATGTGTGTGGGAAATATGAATGCACACGTTTACTTTATAGCTAACGTGCAAATACTTGATTGCGCATTCTTCCTTCCTAGTGAGTGGCCCCCCCTTAGATTTTCATTTCTACAATTGTAAATACAATACATTAATACAACATTTTCGTAATTCTGCCTTAGCTATAATTACCGGAATACTCTTAAGCAACAATAAACTGCCACCAAATCAGTAAAATAATTCAGTTTATGAACGTCAAATCGAAACGAAGACGTAAAAGAAGCATCGAATAACTAAACAGTAGTTTAGTTTAGAAAGGGTTCAAAATTCACTGCGACCCCAAGGTCTATTGTGCCCCCTTACAGAGCTGTTCGGACCATACCCTCACAGCTAGCCTTCCAGTTTCAGAGATCTGATAAAATACAATATCTGTGAAGGCTTCAACGAGGCTAGTTCCTCACTCTTGAAAATTTCTCGCCAAAGGCATTATTCCTTAGGCTCGCAATGCCGAAGCATTCCGTGACTACGTGAATGGGGCTTTCTTCCTCCTCCCCACAGAACCTACACTCGTCAGTGTCCGATAATCCCATCCTCACAGGTGCCTCCTAAGGCGACAATGTCCTGTAAGAAAGCCAGTGAGGAGGTGTAATTGTTTTCTTACTAAGATCCAGATATCTTTTGGATGTTGCTGTTTCAAAGTTCCGAAGGAACTTAGTGGAATGATCCATCCCTGGGAGATTCCGTCAGTTTTTCCCTTTCGGCTTTCTCCTTCTCCAGGAACTTCTTATAGGTACATTTACATATACCACAAAAGGGTTCTGGGCCAATGAGTGACATTCGTGCGCCCTCTTTGGCAAGTGTATTGGCCTCTTCGTTTCCTTTGATTCCCGAATGGCCGGGAACCCAGATTAAAAAGAAAACTAAACTGTAACAGAACGATGTTGCCAAACTGACAAAATCGTCTATAGCAGACTTCAGCTGTTAGAAGCATAGTAGAGGAACGGTAAACCAATATCCCAATACGGAATAAAGATACGGCACAAGTTCGCAACGCCGTATGTTGTTCGCGTTCATAAACCGATTCTACTTGGATGCAAACGCGTGAAGGCATCTCTAGGTTTACTTTTAACTCCGAGACAAATATGATAGGCCGCAAATAGAACCGTGTGTCACACCACACCCAAAAATTCACAATTTATTTCGATTAGGTCGGCCATTTTCATCATCATATTTCATCGAAAGTTGAGAGAACCCAATAACTTTCAGACATCAGAACTGGCAGCTGTCAAAATAAACGGCAAGTTTTCTTGTAGATCGAACCAGATTTCCGTCGTGGAAATTCAAAGAAAACACGTCTTGTCGCTGCGAGAAAATTCATCAGATCTCTACGGGCAAGGCATCCAATAACAAAACGTCTATTACGCCGTTCTTTTGACGTTAAAATAACTTTCCGCCAAGTTTCGTGTTTTATCGAGAAGTTTTCCGCGAATGGAAAAGCTGGAATTTTTCCGAAGGAGGAGCGCTATCCAACGCTTGAAATTTCCTCTGTCGGCAGGCATTGATCCCCGGCATATGTCCCGTATTTAGGACGCTGCTGATCGAACAATAGGAATTTTCATGGGAGCGGTAAATTCTTTTTCATTGAATTTCACTTCGATACGTTTCGAAAATACAGGGTGTTACATAGTGGTATGTCACAACTTGAGGGGAGATTTACAAGCAATTTTAGGAAAAAAAGTTTGTATAAAAATGGATCCGTAAAATATTTGTTACGGAGCTACAGGAAGTGGAAATTTCCAAAAAAAAATGGGTTTTTCTTCATCACTCCTGCAGTTTTCGAGATATTCAGTCCAAATTTGGAATTCGAGCTATTTTCAACAGTCTCCTTCATTGCACGTCCTGGATCTTAACTAGAATCTACAGGGTGTTTTCTTTTTCGGAGCCATGTCTCCTTTTTCCCTCTTAAACTTTTTTGCGTTAAGCCACTGGTCAGCGTAAAATCAATTTTTGATAACTTTGTTCAATTTAGAAACTTTTTCGACTCATGTAATTCTTCCGTATCTCTAACCGTTTTCGAGTGAAAAATTATTGAACGATTGTATGTTATTCGCTAATAAAAAATAATAATAAAAATACTCGATATGTATGCCCAGAATTTGCTTTTATTTTGATAGCTCGTCATCTGAGACTCAACTTAAGCTTATTCATTATCAACATACAATCGTTCAATATTTTTTACTCGAAAACGGTTAGACAAACGAATAAATTACAGGAGCCAAAAAAGTTTTTAATGAACGAAGATAATAAAAATTGATTTCACGCTGATCAGTGACGTACCGCAAAAAACTTTGAGAGGGAAAAAGGAGACATGGCTGCGGAAAAGAAAACACCCTGTAGATTCTAGTTAGGATTCAGGAAGTGCAATGATGGAGAATGTTGAAAAAAGTTCGCATTCTGAATTTGAACTGAATATCTCAAAACTGCAGGAATAATGAAAAAAACAATTTTTTTGTGGAATTTCAAAACCCTGTAGCTCCGTAACGAAGCTTTTTCGGACCCATGTTCGTAAAAACTTTTTTCTTAAATTACATGTAGATTCACCCTCTCGAGTTGTGACATAATATTATGTAACACGCTGTATACAGGTGGTACCAGTAGCGGTTTAACCTACCTGAGGGCCTCAAGCATTAGACAAATCTGAGACCCTTACTAGAAATACAAAATAGAACGAATTTTACGTAAGAAGAAAATTGAAGAAAAGCCCTGAGCAGGTGCTTTTGAGCGCTCGTACATTGGTTGTTACCTCTAATGCGGAGAAGCAGAGGAGACAATTGAACACCTGATGAATAATTGTTTCATATATAATTTCAGGATGGCTTGAATTGGGTTGTTAACTTTAAATCGATTTAATAGAGTTTTAATCATTTTATTTTTCTGTTCCTTTTTCTGCTTTGATATTTTCGTTGCAGATTCAGAATTCCGAAGGCATCCTGGCGAGGGTTATCGTTTGGACTAAATAAAGAAGAAATCCTTCAATATTCTAATAGTTTTAAGAAACTATTGAAACGGCGAGACAGGGTTTTTTCTACTGGGGTTTTTTTCCTGAACTCTGGTATCATACGAGAAAATAGTATGTTACCCCGTTTGCACCAACCTCAGTTAGGGATTTTTATTTTTGTTTTATGTATTGTACCTATAATGTTAGCTCTTGATTTCAAAAGAATATATACCGATTTGAAATTCACATCGAAAACATACGATATACAAGGCATCAGACAGATAATTCTTCCCTCCAGTTGCACAGATGAATAGGCGAGATAATCAAGTGCGATAACTGAATGAATTTAACTGTCTTACTGCAATAATCTAGTTTTGTCTCTCTTCTATCGCAGTATGGTAGGGAACCCGCACTGCACGTATAGAATTTTTAATTTGTCAGGCTGCCCGTAATACTCGATTCAAGTATTTACTGTTGCCTACCATACTAAAGAATTACGCTCCTGTAAAAGATAAGAGAGAGACAAGACTAGAATAATGAAGTAAGACAACTGAATTCAGTGTGTACAGCAAGTGATTTTCTCGACTCTTCATCTGTGCAACTGGAGGGAAGAATTCTCTGTCTGATGCATTGTATATCGTATATTTCAGATGTGAATTTCCAAACCTGTATACCTCTAAATTTGTATAGGACTTGAGTTTGATACTAAATACATGGTGTCTGTAAACAAATGCGAGGGTTTCTCGATGAAAATAAAAAGGGGTAGTTCATATAATTTTTTTTCGATATCGATCCCCCTTCCAAGATGCAGCCTTTGGAAGGCGATGACGAGATGACAGTTTTTTTATTTTTTTCTAAAGCTCCTAAAGAACACTGGGTGATAAACCTATACATAAAATGATTCATTAAGTAGATGTTACACAATATTTTTTGATCCCATAACTTTATTATTAGGGGTTGAAAATAAACACCCCTTATGATTTTACTTCGAAAATTGTTTTCCTGGGATAGATTTTCGAAAAATAAAATTATCTTATGGGTTTCACATTCATTTCTGGAGAAAAGAAATCTCTTGCAAATTTCTATACTGTTGATACTTTCTTGGAAAAATTAAATACTTACCAGCAGTTATGATCACTGTTCATTCCATTTCATCGTATGTTCCATAGAATGAATATTCTAAGATATTGTTATGCTCTCAAAATTGGTTTTGACAGAAGAAAATAGATTTTCTATGATTATTTCTACAAGTTTTAGTTCAGATGAGTTTGATTTTTAATGAATACTTTGCTACAATAAAATAAATTACTCAGTGTTATGTTTGTGATATTATAAACTAGAAAAAGAATATTATATTCTATGATTGTGATAATGACATTATATTATAACCTAGAATAAGAAGGACGGAAGTCATTCACTGTTAAAAAATTCATGTGTACATTACGTTCAATAAAGGGGTTAAAATAAGTGTGCTTCTATTCAAAAATACACATACATAATAAAAATACAAAAGTTATTACATATACACATTCAAAAGTGCTACCGAATCAACACTCAGTTACAAAAATGGTAGATTATTCGAATTTGCATTTGGCAAATATGCACTTTTACTTCTATCTCCTGTCATGGACATACAATATCTTAGAATATTCATTCTATGGAACACTTATACGATGAAATGGAATGAACAGTGATCATAACTGCTTGTAAGTTTTTATTTTTTCCGAGAAAAGTATCGACTGTATCGAAATTTTGCAAGAGACTTTTTTTCTCCAGAATTGAATAGGAAACCATAAGAGAATTTATTTTTCGAAAATCTATCCCACGAAAACAATTTTTGAACGAAAATCATAGGGGGCTGTTATTTTCAACCCCTAATAATAAAGTTATGAGATCTAAAAAAATTGTGTGAGTAACATCTACTTAGTGCTTCATATTATGTATAGTTTTATGACCCAGTATTTTTAAGAAGCCGTGAAAAAATTTAAACTGTCAACTCGTCATCGCCTTCCAAAGGACGTATCTTGGAGGGGGGTCGATTTCGAATTAAATTTATATGAACTACCCCTGCTTATTTTCATCGAGGAATCATCTTCCAATGTCCCTCGCATTTGTTTACAGACACCCTGTATACAGTGTGTTTGGTCACGACTAATCGATAATTTAAGGGCATCAAATATACCTAATATTATCGACAAAAACACCCACATTGTGAAGTTTACCCCCTTAGTTTTGGAGAAGCCCCCATTTTGAACTTACTTTTTTATTTTCGTTGACCCTTCCGAATAATTTCGATTTCTTTGTACATAAAGGTACTACAGATGTGAAAAAAATGTTTTTTGAAAGATGATACTACCACCTTTTATTAAAGTGGAACAATATGAAAACATAGTGTCATAAAAAAATTCTTTAAAAAAAATCAGTAAAAAATGTACTGATTTTCTCAGTAAATCCGCAATAGTACAAGAACTAGCACATTGAGGTATAATTTTTTTTCAATGAGCTAACACGCAAGGTATATGCTACAAAAAGATACCAACATAATTTCTGTTACATAATTAGAAAGTTCGAACATGATCCTTATGAAAATTGATAAAATAAAATAAAGCTCAGTACTGTACTTTCGATAATTTCAAATGATCAAACAAACAAATTAATCATAAAATTGCCCAAAATGGACGCCTCTGCTTTGTAGACAGGCAAAGGCCCTCATGACGACCTGTAGCAACAAAAAAAGTTTGTGGCGCTCGCGTAGTGGTCATGTTCGAATAGCAATAACTCTCAAATTATGTAACTTGCAGAAATGATGTGGGTGTTGTTTTGTAGCTAATATCCTAGCGTGTTAAATCATTGGAAAACTATACTTCAATGTGCTAGTTCTTGTACTATTGCGGATTTAGTAAGAAAATCAGTACATTTTTTTCTTAAATTTTTTTTAGCATTTAAAAGGTGTTTTCATACTGTTCTACTTTCAGGAAAGGTTGTAATATCATCTTTCAAAAAACATTTTTTCCACATCTGTTGGACCTTTATGTCCAAAGAAATCGATTTTATTTGGAAGGGTCAACTAAAATAAAAAAGTAAATTTAAAATGGGGGCTACTCCAAAACTGAGGGGGTAAACACCTCAATGTGGGTGTTTCTGTCGATAATATTAGATATATATATTTCTTTGACAATTCTTTTGAAACCTTCTCATTTCACGAACTTTTCTTGCCCCCCTCGTATGTTCCCCGGAAACCAATTAATCAATCGAAACCACTTTTATATTTCGACGATTCGACCAGTTTCCAAATTCCAAATATCACCGAATCTGTTATTTGAACTTTTAACAAGAGCCAGTTCGTGTTTCCTCATTCTTGGAACCTCGCAGTGTATCGAGGAACGTTCGAATTAAAAATAGGGGGTCAACGCACTGACGCGTCCGGAAGTACTACCAGCCGTGTCCTGTGCGGAAAATTATGTGAGAATTTTGTCTTTCAATTAAATAGGTGAAACAGATAGTGGTTAGAGTGATATTATCTACTGTGTAACGATGCGCAGATGTGCTAGCAATCGTAGGACTGCTACACTTCTGATTAAATAATATTTGAGCCATTTCTATCATACATATTCACTTCTTGTATTCAATATTTCGTCCAGTATTCGCCAGTCGTCTCCAGGAAAACACTTCAAACTCTCAAATTCCTGAAAAGTAAAGAGTTTTCCAATAATAAGATTATTTTGATATTCAAAGACCATTTTTTGCCATTTTTTTAATATAAATAATCGGATGTTTATTTCATTATAAAGAAAAAGCTATGCCGTTAATAGTGGAAAATAACACCAGGCAAATGACCACCACGATCACGCTTACAGGACCATATCCTTTTAATTAAATTTTTTATAGTGAATTCTAATAATTTCAATGCGTTCTTGAAGCGTGTATCGTTCCATTTTTATTAATGGCATAGTTTCTACTTGTCAAATGTCAAAAAATGACAGCTTCAAACGTGACATCTATCGAAATAGCGGGCTATTCCTATTCAAAATAACACCTCTTATTGGAAAACCCTTTAGCTTTCGTCACTCTTTGAAAATGTTTGTCATTTTTGACAGTTCTCAGAAAACAATAATTGATAACTGAGCTTTTCTTGAATTGAATACAGCAACTCCCACAAATTTTTGCGTACTGCTTTGATTGTCATTGAACATTTTACTGCAAAATTTCAGCTCTATCGAATTTATAAACTCGGAATTTTTCGAAAAAGTTTATAATTTGAAAAAATATGAAATTCTATGGTTCTGATGATGCGATCCTCTTGAAATTTTACATGAACATTCAATATATCAATCTCCATATTATGCAGAATATATTTCACTCGAATCAGATATCTTTTCATGAAAATATAAAAATTCTTCTCTTCAATATTCCAAATGAATTTTTTATGGTTCTGTCAACACTAGGGCCACGAATTTTGCATGAGGATTACTATGAGCATTTTGCATGTGGTCGCAAAATTTTATTCTGCTTGGTTTCGTTTTGTCTGAGATATTGAGGTACAAAAATTTTATGGAACACCCTGTACGATTGGCTGGTTCACTCACTCAACCGCGCATTTTGGAACCAAAGTCACCTGAAAATCTCAAGTCTCTATACAATCACTTCGAAAATTATCGTGCTCACGGCCGGCCCCACGGAAAAAATTGAATTTGACAAGGAGTCGAACCCTATAGATTGATACCATTTTCTGCGCAAAATTAGTAAATTACAGACATTTGGGCAAAACGTATAGCACTCTCTTTTTAGGGAGAACCAGCGCTCGAAAAGTTCAAATGAATTTTTTGACAGTTGAATAAATCGAAGTTATCGATGATTGTTCAAAATCACAATTTCCCTCGATATGAAAAATTTCAGGTGGCGTATTCTCGACAAGTGATCTTTCAAAGCGAATACGAACTCCATTGTGCGGTGTGTATTTTTGCAGGTAAAAGAGGGACTCGCGCAATGGAGTTCGTATACGTTTTGAAAGATTACTTGTCCATTATTTATCCTTTATACGAGAAGTTTGAATTTTTCGTGATATTGGCCATTTAAACTTTAGCGAAATTATTTTAACCAATATGCTGTAGGTCAATTTATTCTGGTTTAATAATTATCCATTTTCCCTCTACTCAACTTTATCCAATCCCAAAATGCGCATTGCAATATGAAAGTTATAGCATTTTGCGAAATTGCCAAATTTGACAGCTTTGAAGCATCTCCTGGTGACCAAGTTTTGTATGGTTTAACATTCGTTGCGAAAATCTTACCACAAATAGCGGTTCTCCCAAGGAAACTCACCTGAAAGAGAAAATAAAATTAGTATAGAATTCGAGAAGAGTTACTGAAAGTGCTATATACAGAGTGTTTCATCATCATAAACTGGACAAACATATATTTTCGTGTAGAGGACACCGGAAGAATCATTTTTGCCTTATACATATATCCCGTTTTCGAAGCATAAGCGAGATACAGGGTGTTAAACGTAATTTTTAAGCAAGATTCTTATGAGCGTGGTCAGTTATGTATAGCACTTAAAGTAACGGTTTTTGGTCAAATCTCAGTATTTTTGGTCCTCTATTCAGAAAAGTTGATGAACTCCGAAAAAAAATTTACAAAATGGCGGAACACCTGCAATGTTCCTAATTTTTTTTTTGCGATTGTCAAATTGACTTTTATTTTCTGAATGAACACAATTTTTTAAGATTTCCTGTGAAAAATTTTTTTCAGAAATCGAACACAAATGATGAAAAAATTTCACTCGAAACGGATGAAATTCTGTACAATTGTACTTCTTGAATATCAATCACGAACATGAAAACAGAATTGTAAAATATCGAACGGTTTCGTTACTACAGTCATACAAATGTTTCGTTCGGACCTCTGAAATAATGAAAAAAAATTGCTTTGAGGTCTAGATTCAAAGTAATAAAATTATTGGCATGTCGAAATATTCTAGATGAATTAAAAAAAAATTCGGTGAAACTCACTTGGGACTCGAACCGACGCGACGTAGGTATTAAATAGGAAAGGAGATTGTTCTAAGGATATAATATTCGCTGCCAGGCAACGGTAGTTGGTAGTTCATAGTTTGATTACTGGCTAAATTATATTCACTGAAATGCAAATACCAGTCGAACTATATTATATTATTTTTTCTTGTCAGATTGATACGCAACTTTGTCAATATTGCATAGAGTTCTCTGATAACTCGCAAGCTCGTCGGACGAGACCGGGTACATTCGACAACGTTGACTTTATTTTACGTTATGACAGCAAATACTGCCAACTTCAGATAAATAAACAAACGCCTACTATGCGCTCAAACTTTCGTGAACGGACTACATACGGGGAGTGGCTCGTCTGACACAGAACATCCTGTATTTAATAATTTTTTACACCTTTCAGCCTATCCGAAACGTAATATCCGTTCCGTTAGAGTTAGAGCAACGATTTCCATAACAAGACCATGGAGCATGGAAACAATACCAATACATCAACACAAAACGTGAAAACAAAACTTAATAACCTCATAGTCGCATCGAACATGGCAGGGCGGACCATAGAAAATCAACATAAATCACATTGCCATACTGCACGGTTCACATGTGATTATTTAAATGAGTTGGGCACGCGCAGTTGGCACAACTGCTTCGAGTGTCTGCGTATTGATCCGCCAGATGACGTCACTGACACTTACTGTTGAATGAGAATGGGATGGCACAGGGTGCTGGGGGGGTAATAAGTCATAATTTATGCAGAGGAGTATGCTTAAGGGATTGGTCATACTGAAGCGGCCTGATGCAGTGCTTTTAGATTTTAGAATACGGGAGAGATTAGATTTCACAATTTCTTCGTTATCTGTTCGATTCATATTTCTGTCCTTTAAGGGCTAGTTTGAAGATGACTACTAAAATCAAGACTTGGAAAAAAGGTATGGTCCCTCCCCAAATGAATGGCATCCCTGGAGAAAGTGAAATATCGAAATTAAGTTAGAAAAAGCTCGTTCAGTAATTTTTGATTTGGGTAATTCAGGTTGATGATGGAAGGAACACTGACAAAAAAAATAAAAAGTCCTAAACAGGAGCTTTTGAGAGATCGTTCTTCGTGGAGCAATAAGACTATAACCTCAGAATTTTATATGGGATTTGAAATTGATACCAAATATATAAATGCTGAATCTCAGCACAATCGGGATTATATTCTGGAAATTATTCAAAAAATGAAATATGTAAAAAATAAATCATTACAGAGATTAATTTCTATGGTTCTGATGATGCGATCACTTTGAAATTTTGAATGAGCATTCAGTTTATCAATCTCCATTCACAAAATTAATTTCACTCGAATAGGATATCCTGTAATGGAAATATAGGGATTCTTCTTTTCAATATCCAATTGAATTTTCTTTGATTCTGTTGACACTATGACCACATAATTTTGCATGAACATTAAGTGTATCATCAATCTTCATTTATAAGAAAAAATTCACCCGAATCAGATATGAAGTTCCTTCTCTTCAATATTCCAAATGAATTTTCTATGGTTCTGTTTACACTATGGCCACAACATCGCATGAAGCTTATTAGGACCATCTAGCACATAGCCGCATCATTTCATTTTGATGGGTTTCCTTTTGTCTGAGATATTGAGGAACAAAAATTTTGGCCGATATTTTATGGAAGACCCTGTACGATTTGGCTGGTTAACGAGCTTAACCGAGCCATTTGGGAACCTAACTCACCCTGAAAATTTCAAGTCTCTAGAGAATCCCTTTGAAAGTTATTATGCTAGACCATTTCCGCTTGAAATTCGAAAATTACTGACATTTGGACAAAACGATATAGCACTCCTCCTTTTAAGTAAAACTTCAACACCCTGTATCTTGGAAATAATGCATTTCCGGAACTACACATATGGTAACTTTCTTTCATAAATATTCTGAGGAATTATCCCCTCAAATCTTTTGCATCAATTCAGAAACACCCTGTATATCAAATTGGCATTTAAATTAATAATGAATTTATTGTGAATGTAACTCCCGCATAATTGACAGTATGTTAGAATACATCATACAAAATTATTCCAACAACCTGCATGTGTCTAGTTTGAAACATTGAAATAGCACTAATCTTTGGAGTGGTAACAACTGAAGGAACAAACTAAAGTGAACCATAATAATTAGTTGAAACTTGCAGGTGTCCAAAGCAGGTGGTTATCCTTATTTCTAACGATAAAAGGTCTATATATTATTCTGAAGTCCTTTGTGCAGCAGAAGCATTAAGTAGTGTTTTAAATAAGTCAGTTTGTACAGGTGATATTCAGACATGGTAGGCAACATTCATGTTAACTTCTTGACACTGACTACTGAGCTTGAAGATCTTCTTCAATGAATGGAAATTATTGTTTGAGTTCTAACAATGTGCTAAAAGCATAAAAAGGTTCCACTTTATTATATTGAGTGTTCAGATATAGAAGATACAAAGAAGATTTTACTTCAGAGAAAATCCCGTAAACCTTTTTGGTCAAATTCTTTCTGAACTCAAATGAAAGTGATAAATCAATTTGGCAATCCGAGTGGAATTTATGTAATATACAGAACAAAGATTTAATAACTGATCCCTCGAATAAAGTTCCTGGATTTGATCTTCCAAGGAAAATATGGACTGTTCTCAATCGTATAAGAACAGGTCATGGACGTTGCAATAGTATGCTTTTCAGATGGAATTCAGTTGAGAGTCCTAGTTGCGAATGCGGAGAAGCAGAGAGACAATTGAACACCTGATAAATAACTGTTCCATATATAAATTTCAGGATGGCTTGAGAGCTATACATGAAATTACCGATTCGTTTTTGAATTGGGTTATTAATTTTAATCGATTTAATAGAGTTTCAATCATTTTATTTTTCTGTTCCTTTTTACTGCTTTGATTTTCTCGTTTTCAGAATTCCGAAGGCATCCTGGAGAGGGTTATCGTTCGGTCTGAATGAAGAAGGAATCCTTCAATATTCTAATAGTTTTTAAGTGTTATTTTTGTTGAAACGGCGAGACAGGGTTTTTTCTACTGGGGTTTTTCCCTGAGCTCTGGTATCATACGAAAAAATAGTAGGGTACCCCGTTTTGCACCAACCTCAGTTAGGGATTTTTTATTTTTGTTTTATGTATTGTATTATGTTAGCTCTTGATTTCAAAAGAATATATATATATACTTCAGAGAATAATGAATTTGGTTCAAATGAACCGAGGTGGAAATGGAATTTAAAAAAATCTCTGCGAAGGAATGGAGCTATCACCGAAATTTTTGTGTGGGTGGACATTTTTCCTAAAATCAAGAGCAGAAAGCATGGGCAATCTTTCACGAGATAAAATTCAAAATTTTTTATTGGAAGAGTGGGAAAAATCAGCCTCCATAAAAGTATTCTACATGGTTTTCACTATTCCACTGATTTTTGAACGCTTTTGAGGACTTGACATAGATACAAAATAAACAAATGCGAGGAAATTAGGGAGATGATTCCTCGATGAAAATAAACAGGGGTAGTTCATACAATTTTTTTTCGAAATCGACCTCACTTCCAAGATACAGCCTTTGAAAGGCGATGACGAGTTTACAGTTTTTAATTTTATTTAGGAGTCCTAAAAAACACTGAGTCATAAAACTATACATAATATTGATGAGATGTTACTCACACAATTTTTCTTTGATCCCATAACTTTATTATTTGGGGTTGAAAATAACAACCCCTCATGATTATCCTTCAAAAATTGTTTTCGTGGGATTGATTTTCGAAAAATAAAATTCTCTTATGGTTTCCCATTCAATTCTGCAGAAAAAAGTTTCTTGAAAAATTTCGATACAGTCGATTCTTTTCTCAGAAAAAATAAAAACTTACAAGCAGTTATGATCACTGTTCGCTCAAAAAAGGTATCTAAGTCTCTGTAACTCTCGAATGGAATGAGTTATGAACTTGAAATTTTCACGGTAGATTTGAGATTTCCATATATTCAATTGTTTCTCCGAAAAAGCAGAATCGGTTGAAGGGTTTCGAAGTTACTATCTCTAAAGCAAATCCGATCAATGTCAATTTTATGAATACAGTGGATATTCCCTAGAACGAAAGCGATAAATCCGCAAAAAAGTCGTTATAAAGAAATTTCGTTATACATAAATTTGTTTCTAGTCGGCAATGCACATAAGTGGTAACTTGACTTACCAATATGAATATTCTATTTATTTTTCGGTGGTGGGGGGTGATTGCACTGTCCGTACTGTTCACTACGTCGAGTTCCCTGATAAATTTAAGTTTATCATTCAAACTTAAAGACATTTTCGCACAACTTTTCTTACTAGCGTAATGGTTATATTGAAACCAAACAGCCAGTGTGTATTTAAAACTGTTTCAGAAGGATCTCTCTGCCCGCCGTAATGATTCAGTTTAAAGTCGGGATTTATAACGTACGTCGGTCCGGAAAATTTCGGAAAAAACCTACTTTCTTGCCAATACCTATTCAAAGAGTTTTATTCTTTGAATATTTCGTTATAGAGAGAAATTACTCTGTTTTAGAGGGTGTTTTTTAACATGGAATATGGATTCAAGGTGCAATGTCTTGTACGAAATTCGTTATACAGACGTTTGTTATAGGAAGTTGCACTGTATTGAATTATGCTGACTTTTGCCAGCATCGTATCACTAGAAGATGAAAAAAATAGAAGTTCTGGTCAGTACTGAGGGTCTGGACATAACAATAGTAGGACAATTTCCCATAATATATAGATCCCGGCTTCGAATCTCGTCCGGAATTATTGAATTTTCTGATTTTTTAAAAAAATTTTCGAGGTTTTTTGGCCAACGATAAGAAGTGATAGTCCATGGGCCAGCGCCTGCTTTTCATAATGATTAGTAACAATCTGAATATTTGTGAGCAGTTTCAATTTGACTAGACGCCCAATTTTTTCCTCTACGAAAGTTCTCGATAGTAAGAGCTAATACACTATGGATGCGTCAAAAGTGTTAAATGGGTAAATATTCAAATTTTATTACTACAGCTACTACTTATAAATTTAATCTTGAAACAATTTTATAAAAAATGGAAAACAATAATGTCCTACAAAAATGATGATTCTATAAAAGTGTCCTCCACTCCAACATATATCAACAACTAGGTCTAAAAAAATTATTACTAACTGGCTGATTTTTTCACTGTTGCTTAGCAGATATTCCTTTATGAACTAGTCACATTGTCCTACAAATTGAGTGGTACGTTTTTATAGTCCTACGCTCGGAAATTGTCAATTGTTAGTAATCAATTTTAATTGTGGGCTCTGTGGTACAATTTCTGAGGTAGGACTGGAAAATCGTACCACTCAATTTGTAGGACAATGTGACCAGTTCATAAGGAAATTTTGCTGCAACAGTGAAGAAATCAGCCGGTTAGTATAATTTTTTAGACCTAGTTGTTGATATATGTTGGGAGTGGGGGACACTTTGATAGAATCATCATTTTTGTAGGACAATTATTGTTTTCAATTTGTAATAAAATTTTTCAAGATTAAGTTATAAAGTAGCTTTTAGTAATAAAATTTGAACATTCACCCATTCAACAATTTTGACGTCTCCATAAGCCCTTACTATCGAGAATTTTCGTAGAGGAAAAAGTTGGCGTCTCGTCAAAATGAAGCTACTCACAAATATTCAGATTGTTAGTAATCATTATGAAAAACAGGCGCTGGCCCATGAACTATGAAGTCCGCAGCTTGAAGTACAATCCGTACCGATAGAAATTGAAAACGAAAATTGTTCCGATAGTCTACAGGCGATAGTCGAAGACGTTCTAGAAGGGGTGTGAGAAGATTCTGACGTGAGGTGGCGGGACGAGCATCGCCGCGGTGGCGTCCCGATCGATGAGCAGGCCACCCTTTGGAAAGGCCGACGCCGCCATTCGTCGACGAACGATTACCATTATCCTTTCCTTCAAAAGCACCGCGACGCTCACGATCGCTAGCCCGATGCCAGGGAACGGGAAGGGAACATATCCCGTTAATGCGGCCGAGACTCCAGATTACCTCTAACCTTTTTGGAAATCGAATTAGCTGATCAATTTTTCTCTTATTCGTTTTTTGTTGAAATTTTAATATTGGTGGAGGAATTGTGCAGGAGAAGTACCGGTTTTTGGTGAAAATAATATTTAGTTTATCAACTCAAAAAACTAGAAATTTATATATCGATAACTTATTCCAGTAGGTAACGTTGGACTCAGCATTACGTCTATTAAATATTATACAAAGGGTTTTGCAATAAGAGGTGTTATTTTGAATAGCCCGCTATTTCAGTAGATGTTACGTTTGAAGCTGTTATTTTTTGACATTTGACGAGTAGAAACTACGCCATTAATAAAAATGGAACGATACACGCTTCAAGAACGCATTGAAATTATTAAATTCACTATAAAAATGGTGAAAATTTGGCAAAGACGATTCGTAAAACTCAAACATTTTTGGGTAGTCGTGGAGCACCTTGTCGGACCGTAATAAGAAATTGGTGGAAAAAATTCAAGCTGTTCGGACAAGTTAGTGATGTGAAGAATAAAACCCGTGCACGTCGCTCAAGAATAGCCGAGATATTGCTGTTGTAGCCGAACGTAATTAAGAAAACCCAGGTTTGTCCATTCTTCGTCGTTCTTTGGAATAAGGCATTCCACAAACGTCATTACACCGTATTTTGCATAAAGATTCGAGTCTTAAGGCTCATAAAGTTCAGTTCACAACAAGATTGGCTGATTAGGTCTTTGAAATGCATGAACATGATCCGGAATTCCATCGAAAAATCATCGTGAGTGATGAGGCCATTTCCACCTCGGTGGCTTCGTCAACAAGCAAAATTGTCGCATTTGGGGCTCGGAAAACTCAAGAGTTGTTGTTGAAAAGCCTCTCTATCTCAACGTGTGACTGTTTGGTGCGGTTTATGGTCCGGCGGAGTCATGGACCTTACTTTTTCGAAAATGAGGCTGGAGCAACAGTTTAAGGTGAATGGATTGCGCTATCGAGAGATGATTAATGAATTTTTCATGGCCGAAATTAGATAAAATTGATCTAGACAACGTTTACTTTCAACAAGACGACGCTACGTGCCTCACAAGCAACGAAACCATTGATCTTCTGCGGGAAAAGTTTCCTGACATAATTATTCACTTTCTGTTATGTTTAGAAGTAAATTGCAAACTTTTATCGAAATGTTAGTCATGTTATTGTTATGATGAACTGAAGTGATTGTGGAATTTAATCTGATTTTGTCAGAAAGCAACGTCAGTTGGAAGTGATGCGCATCAGTTCAAAATCACGACACTGTCAAATAGAACGCGCATCAACTGATTTTGCATCGGTTTGGAAGTGATGCAGCGTCAAATAGAAAGGGCCTTATTATATATACAGTGGAACTTCCCTATAACGAAAGCGCTAAATTCGTTATAAAGAAATTTCGTTATACAGAAAATTTGTTTCTATAGTCGGCAATAGGTGTGTGTTTCTTATTCACCGATGGATTCACCCGGATGGAAACCAGATGAAATCTCAGATGGCTCATCTGTGTCGAATAAAAGAACGAGTTGATGGTTATCTGCTGTTTAGTTGAGTCGTGACAGATAACATTGACGTTTCTGCCATACAAATTTACCCCCCCTCCACTTGATTCATCAGAATTTCATCACATTCACCGGCTCTGAAAGTCGATGGATCCGATGAGCCACCGATGAAAACATCGGTGATTAAACGAACAAGTGACAGTTTCCATCGTTGAATAAACGAACGGTTTGATGCAACCGTGATGACAGCGGTGAATCCATCTGGTGAATAAAAGAACACACCTAATGTCGCGGTCGTCTTCGCTGATAAATTCAAGTTTATCATCCAAACTTTACTTCGTGTTAAAGTGTTTTTCAACATGGAATTTGTATTCAAGGTTCAATGTCTTGTACGAAATTCGTTATACAGAGAAATTCGTTAAACAGACGTTCGTTATAGGGAAGTTTCTCTGTATATTTATGCACGTGCTCTTGTTTGATATCCAAAGAATTTTATAAATCTGTATCTCGAAAGAATACACGACGTATCGACCACACTTAAATAGATAAGTCCTAATGAAAGATATGGGCGAGCATGTGTCGAGGTCAGCCGGGGTGTGGACTCGTGTGATTATTTACGAGTCCCTTGTCTGGGGGCCGAAGCCACATCTCGCATCTGTGAATACTAAATCAGACTTTATCTTCCCCCGTGTACTAACGCTGCTGTTGCTGGACTGACTGATCTTTTGTGAGGCCATTGTAGAACGGCCTAGTCATTTTCGCTATTCAAACCTTCATGCAGCGAAGTTTGCTTTTAGTATCGCTGCGATCAAACCCTCTGCAATCGGTCGAAAAAACGACTGTGATTAAGCAGAAATTTATGCAAATAGGAATTTGATGCATTGATTGCAAGGCCATAGCCAGAACAAATTTCGAGGGGGGATTTGGTTTGGGCGAATAGTAGTAAAACATTAAATTGTTCGAAAAAAAAAACAATGCAAACAATCTATCTTATAAAGGGTTTTCCAATAAGAGGTGTTTTTTGAATAGCCCGATATTTCGGTAGATGTCACGTTTGAAGCTGTAATTTTTGACGTTCACAAGAAGAAACTAAAACACTAAAAGAAGAACGATACACACGCTTCAAGAACTCATCGAATTATTAAATTCACTATAAAAATGGTGAAAATTTGGCAGAGACGGTTCGTAAAACTCGAACTTTTTGGGCCGTCGTGAAGCACCTTGTCGGACCGCAATAAAGAAATTGGTGGAAAAATGGAAAAATTTCGAGCTGTTGGGACAAGTTAGTGATGTGAAGAATAAAACCAGTGCACGTCGCTCAAGAACAGCCGAGAATATTGCTGCTATAGCCGAAAGTTGAAGAAAACCCAGGTTTGTCCATTCCTCGTCGTTCTTTGGAATTAAGCATTCCACAAACGTCATTATACCGTATTTTGAATAAATTTGGGCCTTAAGGCTTATGAAGTTCAGTTAACACAGAACTCAAGCCAGTCGATCATCAACAAGGTATTTGCTGATTGGGTCGTTGAAAATGCATGAAAATGATCCGGAATTCCATCGAAAAATCATCTTGAGTGATGAGGTCCAATTCCACCTCGGTGGCTTCGTCAACAAGCAACATTATAGCATCTGGGTCTCGGAAAACCCAACAGTTATTGATGAAGAGAAAATGAGGCTGGAGCAACAGTAACGGTGAATGGATTGCGCTATCGAAAGATTATTAATGATTTTTTTATGGCCGAAATTGAATAGTATTGATCAGGAAAATGTTTACTTTCAACAAGCGGCGCTACGTGCCACACAAGCAACGGAACCATTGATCTTTTGCGGGAAAATTTTCCGGACTGTGTTATCTCTCGAAGAGGTGATCACAATTGGCCCCCGATCATGTGGATTTAACCTTGCGACTTCTTCCTTAGGGCCACGTGGAAGAGAAGGTCTACGCCAATAGCCCAGCGTCGATTCAAGACCTCAAAGATGGAATTCGAGAGGCTATCGAGACATAGGGAAGCCACTTTGAGATTTAGTTATGGAATATTTCATTAAAAGGATATGGTCCTGTGAGCGTGGTCGTGAAGTATGATTTTGATAAAAGTTGAAAATTGATATAACAGCGAAATAACTGCTAACAGTTCATATACAATTAATTAGTTGTCAGAAGTCTGTATGTTTTTCATTGCAAATCCCAATAATTTATCAATTCGATAGTGTTTCTTCAAGGTTGTCAAAGAAATAGTGTACGCAACACACTCGGGAATAGTTATTTTGGGCTTCTCTTTATCACACGTCCAAAAAAATCCCACTTTCCGGACTTGTTACGTAAATTAATATTTTCGGCAACCGTGTAGAATAACACTATCACTTCTGCTTACCATATTTTATTGCGAATTAAAACATTAAAACATGCAAACCTGTTACAACTAATTAACTGTCGGCTATCATTTTGTTGCTATCAACTGCATTTATCAAAATCATACCAACGTACTTCTCAGACAGGACCGTAAAAAGCTGAAGCTTCCGGAAAATAGCTACATCCCGCACGGTTGCCGAAAAAATAAATTTCGAGAAATTTTTAAACGTTTTCGTTCAATTGCATTTTTAAACTCAAAATCTGAAAGGTCCCACGCGATATCAGCATCGTACAAAGGGGTGCATACAGTGCACCCCCTACATTCTCCTAATAAAAATAGACACCATCTGTTGCTCCTGTTGCCTGTGCACCGAAAAGAAAACCGGCCCTCGGTCGACGTGTCGAAAGATTTAATGCGGGAAAACGACCGGGGTTGGGGTTGCCGTTCGGCTTTTCCTTTTCTCCGTTTTCCCAAGACCGGCAGCGATTATCTTGACATACTGAACTCGGCAGCGACACCCCCTCTCGCCCCCGCCAACCCCGGGTTCGTCGTCTCGACCCTCGAGAAGAAAACCACCCCCATCTGTAATTAAATCTAGACGTAAACGATATCAAATTAGCTGCATTTCCACCCCGTGTTCGGTTTTGATGGACGGTGGAGTCGGCCTGTCTCAACTACGTGAAAACTGTCACCCCCTTAGACTTGGAATTAGGGGCGTGTTTTTGTTCGATTTATATTGTGCCGAGATGTTGGATCTATTGAATCGGAAGGCAGGAAGATTTTCACTGATAGTGCACTCACCGGCGAATAAAAATTGGCCACCTGAAATTTTGTTGAGTTCGTTGTCCAAGATTTTTCCTGATTTTTCATCGGTTTCAAAGAAGAAAACCACCCTCATATGTAGTCAATCTAGACAAAACGATATCAATTAGCTGCATTTCCACCCCGTGTTCGGTTTTGATGGACGGTGGAATCGGCCTGTCTAAACTACGTGAAAACTGTCACCCCCTTAGACTTGGAATTAGGGGCGTGTTTTTGTTCGATTTATATTGTGCCGAGATGTTAGATCTATTGAATTGGAAAGCAGGAAGATTTTCACTGATAGTGCACTCAACAGCAAAAAAATTGGCCACCTGAAATTTTGTTGAGTTCGTTGTACAAGATTTTTCGTGATTTTTCATCGGTTTCAAAGAAGAAAACCACCCTCATATGTAGTTAAATCTAGACGTAAACGATATCAAAT
Source organism: Propylea japonica (assembly GCA_013421045.1). NCBI lineage: Eukaryota > Metazoa > Arthropoda > Insecta > Coleoptera > Coccinellidae > Propylea > Propylea japonica. The sequence goes on along the minus strand of CM024240.1, from coordinate 15,805,148 downwards.
TAGCTGCATTTCCACCACGGTTTTGATGAACGGTGGAGTCGGCCTGTCTAAACTACGTGAAAACTGTCACCCCCTTAGACTTGGAATTAGGGGCGTGTTTTTGTTCGATTTATATTGTGCCGAGATGTTAGATCTATTGAATTGGAAAGCAGGAAGATTTTCAACTGATAGTGCACTCAACAGCAAAAAAATTGGCCACCCCTGAAATTTGTTGTTGAGTTCGTTGTACAAGATTTTTCGTGATTTTTCATCGGTGTTCAAAGAAGAAAACTACCCCCATATGTATTAAATCTATACGTAGACGATATCAAATTAAGCTGCATTTCCACCCCCGTGTTCGGTTTTGATGGACATTGGAGTCGGCCTGTCTAAACTACGTGAAAACTGTCACCCCCTTAGACTTGGAATTAGGGGCGTGTTTGATTTATATTGTGCCGAGATGTTGGATCTATTGTATCGGAAGACTGATAGTGCACTGACCGGCGAATCAAAATTGGCCACCTGAAATTTTGTTGAGTTCGTTGTTTTTCAACGATTTCAATTGTTCATGTTATTTATTTTTTCCCCAATACAAACGTTACACTTTGAAACTTTAACTTCGGTAGATGTCACGTTTGGCATTTAACAAGTAGAGACTACGCCATAAATAAAAAGGAACGATACACGTTTCAGGAACGCATTGAAATTATTAAAATTAACTATAAAAATGGTGAAAATTTGGCAGAGACGGTTCGTAAAACTCCAACATTTTTGGGTCGCCGTGAAAACCCCTTGTCGCCGCAATAAAGAAATTGGTGGAAAAACTCGAGCTGTTGGGATAAGTAAGTGATGTGAAGAATAAAACCCGTGCACGTCGCTCGAGAACACCGAGAATATTGCTGCTGTAGCCGAAAATGTTGAAGAAATTCAGGTTTGTCCATTGCTCGTCGTTCTTTGGAATTAGGTTCATTCCTACAACGTCATTACAAACCGTATTTTGGCATAAGATTTGGGTCTTAAGGCTTATATTCAGTTAACACAAGAACTCAAGCCAGCCGATCATCGACAACTTCATGTATTTACTGATTGGGTCGTCGAAATGCATGAAAATGATCCGGAATTCCATCGAAAAATCATCGTGAGTGATGAGGCCTATTTCCACCTCGGTGGCTTCGTCAACAAGCTAAATTGTCGCATCTGGGGCTCAAAAAACTCAGAGTTTTTGTTGAAAAGCCTCTCCATCATCAAGGTGTGACTGGTGCGGTTTATGATACGGCGGAGTCATTGGACCTTACTTTTTCGAAATGTGGCTGGAGCAACAGTTAAGGTGAATGGATTGCGCTATCGAGAGATGATTATGATTTTTTTATGGCCGAAATTGGATAGTATTGATCTGTACAACGTTTACTTTTACTTCACAAGACGGCGCTTATTGCCACACAAGCATGAAACCTTTGATATTTTTGCGGGAAAAGTTTCCGGACCGTGTTATCTCTCGAAGAGGTGATCACAATTGGCCACCGAGATCTTGTGATTTAACACCTTGCGACTTTCTTAGGGCCACGTGAAAGAGAAAGTCTACGCCAACGCCCAGCGTCGATTCAAGACCTCAAAGATGGAATTCGCGAGACTATCTAGGAAATAGGGCAGCCACTCGCGATTTGGTTATGGAAAATTTCATTGAAAGGATATGGTCTGTAAGCGTGGTCATGGAGGTCATTTGCTTGATGTTATTTTCCACTATTAACGGCATTGCTTCTTCTTTATAATGGATAAATATAAATGGTTTATATTGAAAAAAGGTATTTCCGCCGACCTCGAAGTAAAATGTGATTTTAATGTGTGTACAAAATTGGCATTAATGACCCATTTTAATGCTCAATTTTTAGCCATTTTAATGTGCAATCCTCATGGCAATCGTACACAAAGTATTCAGAAGCACTACGAGAAATGTCAAAACTCTACTGGAACATAGAAAATATAGAAATTCCATTTTGTCAAATGTATGTCTTGTGCAAAATGAGAATGTATTTCAATCAAGAATTTGTACACTATTCATGTTGAGATCGTCGGAAAATCTTGTTATCAACACGGCTATTAATCTAGCGACTAATGGTCTCGAACTATAATATTAAACGCGTTCGCTCCGCTAACGCATTAAATATCTTGACCATTAGTCGCTGTCTTTAATAACCTAGTTGATTAAATAACTATTTCCTTTCGATATCAAATAACACCTTTTATTGGAAAACCTTTTATAACAAAACTGTTATGTATTTCTAATGTTCAATATAAATCAGACAAACGCAAATGAGAAAGCAAGATCTGTTTCAATATTACAGAGGCAGTTTCGCTTATTTCTTATCACCTCCAGGGACTTTCAAAATTACTGCTACTAACCACCAATCACTACATTATAACCTCAGATATAGCAGGACAAGCCATTTTTTTCGTAGCCAATCCATATAATATGCATATATTTCATTGTTACGCACGTGCTAGTCAACCGTCATAGGTATACACACCCACCTTATGTCGAAACAGAACGAAGAAATCAATTTGTTCCAACGGTATTAAGTTCAAAAGTATCGGCAACGTTTTCAACCATTAATTATTTGTTGCTTCGATATGGATGACTAGGGAATAAGCCGAATTTATGGACACGTAAAATATTAGCCTGTGTTACTCATAAAATTTATCGGTTTCAAATATGTACGCGTTATTATTATTATACAACGGTCTAAATAACGCAATACGGTTCAGCTATAGAACTTTCTCTACGACTTTATATTGAGTTTATAAGATTAGATTGTGTACGATTTTCAAAATTATTATCATCTTTCTGCACTGCGACCAATGAGCTTCAGTCCCCAGTACAACAAACTGACAGTTTTTTGACACATACAAATGGAAAATGTTGTGAGTGCCATTTTTGAGACGAGTCAGGCAAACTTTCGGCGCTACTGCGTTTTCGAATGTTCGATTCCCGAAATGGTCAATATAACGTAACTATGACTCCTTATGTACAAATCTGACTTGTTGATAATTTGTCGAAAGTTAAATTCCTATATGGACTATGGGTTTTCTGAAATACGGGGTGTTGAAATTTAGAAAAAAAAATAGGTTTTTTCTACAAGCGTGCACTTTCATTCTCTTTCTCGCACGTATTTCAATTCGTAAGAGTCACATTGCCAAACAGTGTGGGAAAAAACCCTGCTATTCCATTAACCGCACGCAAATGCGTGTGGTAATGGATAGCAAAGGTTTTTCTAGCACGCTTTTTCTAAAGAAAACGCAAATGCGTGTGGTAATGGATTAGCAAGGTTTTTTCTCGCACGCTTTTTCTAAAGAATAACGACTTGTCAGAGACTTTTGTCATTCATGTGTATTTAGAATGATCAATTCACATTTGATCTGTGTGTTGAAATCGATCTCGTATAAGCGCTTGTAAAAAAATATTGTTCCTAACTCGTGCGGAAAGTATTTTTCCCGCACTCAATTGCTTACCCAAACTCCGCTTCGCGTCGTTTGGGTAACGGCAGTTTCGTGCGGGAAAATATCACTTTCCGCACTTGTTAGGAAAATAACCATTTCGAAAATATTTTCGACACAGTACACGATTTTTTTCAATTTAAAATCTTTACCAGTGGCGTCAGTCAATGAATTGAATGAAAAAATGGTACTTACGCCAATGTTTTTTTTAAAAGTTCAAATTATTTTCGTGACTCAATTCACAGTGAGAATGGAATCTTGAGTTTTTTACATGCGACGGATATATTCTGAAATAAAAAATAAAATGCAATTTCGTCTAAGAGAGTTACGAAATTCTTCGATTACTTCCAAAATGTTTGGACACAAGTCTCATTCCAGTCCATTCATATTCATTTTTTGGGCTGAGGCTTATTCCCACAATATTTGAAAAACTAATAACTATGTAGTACCAATTTTCTGTTGATGCATGAAAATGAAAATGCCTAACGCACGGGGGTTTTCCTAAAAATTTTTCCAACTCTAATAAGTAACATGATGATAATAAATAAATTCAGATGAAGTTTAGAATGATTTGTAAACACTCAAGATATTTCTAACTACACTGAGCAAAAAAATTAACGCACATTATGGAAATCTCAAATTTATTCTACAACTGAAGGTGTACTCAATGATAATTATTTTTATCAGAATTATGCATGCATATGTTATCCACTTTCAACGTTTTTCTTCGATACATATGTTTTTCCTAGCAGCAGAAATAAAAAAAAAGATGAGATTATCAGATTTTGAATGTATTGGCTCCATTCTGAAATCAGTTGTTCTCGTTCAATTCTATGCAACGCGAAACACGCAATTTGACCCAAGAGGAATGTGCCCAAGCGGTAGTTTTGCGAGAAGAAGACAGAATTGCAGAAAGGTTTGGAGTTTCCCTAACAGTGTGTCCAGAATGTTGCAGCGATTCGGGGAGACAGGTATGATGAATGTCCGAAGACCAGGACAGGGTAGACCACGGGTAACAAATGCCATTCAAGAACCTTACTTGAGAGTTTCTTCGTTGAGATAACTCAAAATTAGCTTGAGCAAACTCATGGGTGCAAATTAGCACTCAGACAATAAGAAATCGCCTCAGAGAATATGATTTAAGGCCTCTTGCCGCGGCAAGAGGCCCAGCTCTTACCCCCAGCTCATCGAAGGACGCGTTCCATTGGAAGAGGCTGATTGGGAAAGAGTTCTCTTCACAGATGAGTCTAGATTCTGCCTTTGCATTGTGATCGACGTCCTTGTATACAGATGTCCACATGAAAGATATGCTCAGTGCAATTTCCTGAATACTACTGGTTTCGGGGGAGGATCGATTATGGTATGGGGTGGAATATCTTTGACTGCTCGCACAGACCTAGTGGTCGTTGATAATGGAGCTATGAATGCTGATAGGTACATGAGGAACATTCTTGAAGAGCATGTAGTGCCATTTGCCCCATACATGGTGAAATTTCATTTTTGAGGACGATAATGGAGACCCCATTGTGCGCGCATCGTTCAGGAGTACCTTGAAGAGGTTGAAGTCTCTCGAATGAAATGGCCAGCAAGAATTCCAGATCTCAATCCGATTGAGCTGGTTTGGACAACCTCAATAGAAGGCTGAGAAGTTCAGAAAATCATCCCGCTACTGTTAATGACTTAGGAATCCAACTCGCAGAAATCTGGAAAGGATTAGATTAGAACATTTTCAGATCACTCATTTTGAGTATGAACGTCGTTGCCGAGCTGTAATTAACGCAAGGGGTGGAAATAACAAGTATTAAATCACTTACGCATTCCAGTATTTTGAAAATTGTTCATTTTTTCTTCTTTCACATAGGATTCGGTGAAATCCTGAATTTTTCTTCCATTGAATGTGTCTTGTTTGGTTCAAAAACCTTCCCGAGAGAACAAAAATAAGTTATAAAGTCAATTCAGAGTCAACTTTCATTGAACTTGAGATTTCAGAATGTGCGTTAATTTTTTTTGCGCAGTGTAAATTTAGATAAAGTTTAGAATTATTTTAATACACTCAAGATATTTCTAACTATTTCACCTCATAATTGAACAGACTAATTAGAGCTCACATATTTTTAATAAAATCTGTCAGGATAATTTATCGAATGCCAAGACCTGTCTAACGGCTATTATATTCATCTTGTATAAACAGCAATAAAAACAGGCATTAATAAAGCAGGTAAAGTCGGCAGGCATTTGAAGAAAATAATTAATCGTATGTGCAAGGCGCTAATGGGTAATTTCTGTACGGATGATGTGATGACACACGTGCTAATTACACACATTAATCACCTAAACGTAAATTATATTTATTAAAATAAAACTGCAGATGACGTGGAAGAGGTTTCGCGAAGGTAGTCTATAAAGGGTTTTTCAATAAATAAAGGGTTTTCCAATAAGAGGTGTTTTTTTGATATCAAAGAAAAATGCCATTTTTCAATATAAATCTCTCTAACGGCTATTATATTCATCTTGTTAAACAGCAATAAAAACAGGCATTAATAAGCAGGTAAAGTCGGCAGGCATTTGAAGAAAATAATTAATCGTATGTGCAAGGCGCTAATGGGTAATTTCTGTACGGAATGATGTGATTGACACACGTGCTAATTACACACATTAATCACCTAAACGTAAATTATATTTTATTAAAATAAAACTGCAGATGACGTGGACACGAGGTTTCGCGAAGGTAGTCCATAAAGGGTTTTTCAATAAATAAAGGGTTTTCCAATAAGAGGTGTTTTTTTGATATTCAAAGAAAAATGCCATTTTTCAATATAAATGATCGGATGTTCATTTCATTATAAAGAAGAAGCTATGCCGTTAATAGTGGAAAATAACATCAGGCAAATGACCACCACGACCACGCTTACAGGACCATATCCTTTAAATGAAATTTTCCATAACAAACCGCAAAGTGGCTGCCTTATGTCCTCGATAGCTTCACGAATTCCATCTTTGAGGTCTTGAATCGACGCTTGGCTATTGGCCGAGACCTTCTCTTTCAAGTGGCCCCAATGGAAGAAGTCGCAAGGTGTTAAATCACAAGATCTCGGTAGCCAATTGTGATCACCTCTTCGAGAAATAACACGGTCCGGAAACTTTTCCTGCAAAAGATCAATGGTTTCGTTGCTTGTGTTGCACGTAGCGCCGTCTTGTCGTAAGTAAACGTTGTCCAGATCAATACTATCCAATTTCGGCCATAAAAATCATTAATCATCTCTCGATAGCGCACTCCATTCACCGTAACTGTTGCTCCAGTCTCATTTTCGAAAAAGTAAGGTCCAATGACTCCGCCGGACCATAAACCGCACCAAACAGTCACACGTTGAGGCTAGACAGGCTTTTCTAACAATAACTCTTGGTTTTTCCGAGCCCCAGATGCAACAATTTTGCCTGTTGACGAAGCCACCGAGGTGGAAATGGGCCTAATCACTCAAGATGATTTTTCGATGGAATTCCGGATCATTTTCATGAATTTCAACGACCCAATCAGAAAAGACCCGACGTTGTTGATGATTGGCCGGCTTGAGTTCTTGTGTTAACTGAACTTTATAAGCCTTAAGACCTAAATCTTTATGAAAAATACGGTGTAATGACGTTTGTGGAATGCCTAATTCCAAAGAACGATGATATGGACAAACCTGGGTTTTCTTCAACATTTTCGGCTACAGCAGCAATATTCTCGGCTGTTCTCCCACGACGTGCGCGGGTTTTATTCTTCACATCACAAACTTGTCCTAACAGCTCGAATTTTTCCACCAATTTCTTATTGCGGTCCGACAAGGTGCTTCACGACGACCCAAAAATGTTCGAGTTTTATAAACCGTCTCTGCCAAATATTCACCATTCGCAAAGTGAATTTTAATAACTTCAATGCGTTCTTGAAGCGTGTAACGTTCCATTTTTATTAATGGCGTAGTTTCTACTTGTGAATGTCAAAAAATGACATCTTCAAACATGATATCTACCGAAATAGCGGGCTATTCAAAATAACACCTCTTATTAAAAAACCCTATAGTACAGAAAACAGCATTGGGATCATTTTCTAAACATAATGTTTTTTGTATTAATTGGTGAAAGAATTGAAAAGTTTGTAGATGTTTTCACCCCCAAATTTACGCTGATGGAAAAAGTAAGGCTCTAGAGATGCCCACTTGAACCGCTAATGTTTTCTACACAGAAAACGCAATCCTGCGCATACTTTCTTAGTTGATCACTTCCGAGAAAAATCAATTTCTATGTTAAAAAAGGTCCACTTTTTGAAATATTTTTTAGAAATTTCTTCGCTAACAGCTGAACATTGACGATGTTTTTTAATATCAAAATTGATTTTTCTCGGTCGACACTATAGCGTATAAGTACCTTTTTGTGTAGAAAACATTAGCGTTTCAAATTGGCGTCTCAAAAACCGTACATCCAGTAGAATATTTGAAGAAGTTCGGAGTTTGATACACATTCACATATTAGGTCTATTTGTTGAGATTGTTTATGTTTATGTTAAGTTGTTTATGATGCTATGTGTATATTTTTATCAATAATCAAATAAAAATGCAATCTATTTCTGAACAGTGGAATAATTACAATGCACCACGTCATCGATACGTATGCCAAACAATGATTTGATTTCAACATCTGTTTCTATTCGAATCTAAGCATTGGAGAATATGGCAATTGTTTATGTATTCAGCAATAACTATGATATTTATGAACCTCAACAATCTTAATAGACCTCTACTACACATTAATTAATTTCCACCGATCGTAAAACTACTTGAGTGCATACCTAATTATTGGCCGTAAAAATTTAAATTTAGTTGTAAATTTTTCCATACATTTTGAAAACTTCCGCAAAACTAAGCTTTGTTGTTTGTGTTTGTTTTTCTGTTGGCGGAAAAGATCGGCGGTAAATAAATTAATTGCAGAAAATGTACATAAAACAGTGGAACTTCCCTATAGCGAACGTCTGTATAACGAATTTCGTACAAGACATTGCACCCCGAATCCAAAAATTCCATGTTAAAACACCCTAAGGTGAGTGGTCTTGTGGATTATTATGGGAACTATTGATTGAAAAGCTTTCAAATTTTATAGATCGATATTTGGCCATGTAAGGTACATTTTCGTAATAATTTCACATTTCCAGTGTAGCCTGATGTACGACAATTTGACAACAACTTTGTTATTTCAAATGGGACATCCTGTATTTCTATTTTTTTATGATACTCCATAAAATATTAAATCTATTCACTCTTGTAATTTCATACCTATCTTTGACGGTTTTTGAGTTATTAATTATTTTTCGAAATTTTAGATCAAATGGCGTGTTACGAAAATGACTCTAGTTCGCTCAATATTTAAGATTTGAGTCAGAAATTTAGCAAGTCATTAGATATTGATCTAATCTATGTTACTGCTTTTGAATTATAGTAGTCAGTTATACAGGACAGACAAAAAAACATCATTTGCCAAGTTACAATATCGTTGAGATAGGTATAGGGACGTGAATAGAAAAATTGTAGAGTGTGTTGTACTGATTCCAAAAATTGAAAAATATACCAAGTGTCTAATTTGAAAAACGGATGTTTTGTAACTTGACAAATGATAATTTTTTTGGTTCATCCTGTATAACTGACAACTATAATCCAAAGCAGTGACATAGATCAGATCAATATCTAATGACTTGCTGAATTTCTGACACTAAATCTCAAATATTGAGCGTGCTAAAGTCATTTTCGTAACACGCCAATTTCATCTGAAATTTCGAAAAATAATTAATAACTCAAAAACGTTTAAAGATAAGTATGAAAAAGTAGAAGTGAATAGATTCAATATTTTATGGAGTATCATAAAAAAAAATAGAAATGCCGGATGGCGCATTTAAAATAATAATAAGTTGTTGCCAAACTGTCGAACATCCAGCAACACTGAAAATGTGAAATTATTTTGAAAATGTACCTCAATATCGATCCACGAAATTTGAAATCTTTACCATCAATAGTTTACATAATAATCTAATAGGCCACTCACCTTGAGACACCCGATATATTCAAGACTACATTTAATTCTGTGACATGAAGAAAACCCTATACAGTTGAACTTCCCTATAACGAACATCAGACATTGCACCTAGAATCCAAATTCCATGTTAAAAAAACCTCTAGAACGTAGTAAATTCTCTCTAGAACGAAATATTCTAAGAACATCACCCTTTGAATGGGTATTAGTAAAAGGTATAAGGGTGGGTTTTTTCCGAAATTTTTTCGGACGTAAGTAATAAATCCCGACCGTAAACTAAATCATTACGGCGGGCAGAGAGATCCTTCTGAAACAGTTTTTAAATACACCCCTGGCTGTTTGGTTTCAATCTTACCATTAAGCTAGTGTGAAAGTTGTACGAAAATGGCTAAAAAGAAGGGCTTTAGTTTCAATGGTAAACTTGAATTATCAGTGTAGACGACGCGACATTCCCGACTAGGTATAGAACGAATATTCTGGATAACGAAATTTTTTTGCGGATTCAGAGCTTTCGTAACAGGGAAGTTCCACTGTGTTCAAGACTATATTTAATGCTGTCACATGAAAAAACCCCATACTTCAATTTAACAATCTGAAAATGCCCATTACGACAATTATCTAAATTCCCAACAAGCAACAATACACCAATAGTTGCCAAAAGAGGACGAAACTTCCGCTAGGTAGGTACCCCAGTCGACACATACAACAATTTTTTGTTCAGTTGCCAAAACCAATATCCTTTCTTTTCCACATTCTCCTAGTCTGAAATTCCATCTCGGCCGAGCTGGGCCAAAAATCGTCCGCTGTTATTTTAAGAAACGTTTCTCATGTTTCAAATAATATGGACGAAAAATACTGGCTGGAGATCGTCCTGAATAAACGCAACTTTACCTGCTTTTGTGCGCCGCACTACCAGCTGTGTCTTTTTCTATGGTAAAACGGCACAAAAGGCTTTTATCTCGGCGGACCATTGGTTCGATTGATACGAGTGCGCTGCACCCTGTCTGCTCCGAGATTGAAGAATGGGATAAGGAATTGAATATGTCTGCAGCAGAGGAGGACCGGTGTTGCAAGATGCAATATTTCAGGAGGCTCATAAAAGAAACTTGAAACGGAGATGCGTCGATATTAACGACAGTTATTACAGGTTTTTCAACTGGGAATTTCGCTATCTAGTCCGGTTAATTTTGACATGCAAGGTTACAGTCTTATCACCTCTTCTTTTCTTTTCTATCTATGTGATATCCCTACAACTTCTTCTGAAAAATTCATATACGCCGATGATATTGCTTTGGCTTTCCATCATTCAGATTTTAAAACCATATAGAATAATCTTTCTGCAGATTTAGAAGTTTTGAAAAATTATTACTTTGACTGGCGTTTATGTCCAAATCCTAAAACTGAAGTATCGTGTTTCCATTCAGACAGGTAATCGTCAGAATATAGAAAATTGAACGCACTTTTTGGTAATTCCCTATTAAACATAATTTCAATCATAAATCTAGGCGTTAAACTAGATTCTTCTCTGAATTTCAAAGCCCATCTGGATGATTTACACATGATATTGAAAACTAAAAATAATATTATCAAAAAACTTGCCGTTACTTCATGGGGTACATACGCAACAACTCTTCGTACGGCAGCTCTAGCCTTAGTGTACTCTACTGCCGAATATTGTTGCCTGTATGGTTATAATAAGATCGATGCACAATTAAAATTTTCCATGAGAATAGTAACTGGAACAATAAAATCAACACCAACACCATGGCTACCCGTTCTTTCGAACATTGCTCCTCCACATATCCGCAGGCAGGCCCTAACTTTGAAAATTTGGAATAAAGATTCTTCTACAAATTCATGTCAAATACTTTCCTATATTCCAGATAATAAGGTTCCATGATTAAAATCACGTAAACCTTTTAGTTCCAATTATTTTCTGACCTATAATGAAAGAGATAAAGCAATTTGGCGAGTGGAATACATGTAATATTCAAAACAAAGATTTAATAACTGATCCCTCCAATGAAGTTCCTGGATTTGATCTTTCAAGGAAAATTTGGACTGTCCTTAATGTATAAGAACAGGTCATGGCCGTTGTAATAGCATGCTTTTCAAATGTAATTCAGTTGAGAGTCCTAGTTGCGAATGCGGAGAAGCAGAGAAGACTATAGAACATCTGATAAATAATTGTCCAATATTTAAATTTCAGTATGGCTTTAGGGCTATACATGAAGTTACAGAGTCGTTTTTGAATTGGGTTGTTAGTTTTAAATAGAATTTCAATCATTTTATTTTCTGTTCCTTTTTTCTGCTTCGATTTTTTCGTTTCAGTATTTGTTATATTCAATTGGATATTAACATGTGATACATTTTCGAAATCAGCAAATATTTTGCAACCACATGATGAAACTTCCGACTACAATCAACATTTGAAAAATCAAAAAACCGTCTCATTTCTCGAAAATGGCTGCAATAAAAAATCAATAAAATTATTATGGAATCACCTTGTGCCTGATGTATAATCTATTGAAGGATTTCGAATGCGAGTTCAAACAAACAAGCCTTATTGAAAGTGACAGTTTCCATTCATAACTCAAAATCTATGAAAGATAGGCTGGATCTGTTTTCACATACGGATTCACCCGAAAATGCGTTATTAGTTTTCTTCTAGTTCTTGAGATCCCTTCAGTAGACAACGAATTTTGCCTCCTGTACATGCAGAAGAGCAAAACGGCAAAATTCGTTTTGAAAGAAACTATGGCACGCTGATCTTCTAGGAACAAGCGCGCTAAATATGTTAGTATTGAAATGAGATATAAAATTCAACTCACCACTCAGCTAAACCATGTATGTGTAGGAACAAAAAAGGAGAACTCACCTAGAAAAAAAATGTATTATATAATATCGTTCATTTAGACAGTATAAATATTGTCAGTTCATTATTTTGGTTTGGTAAGTATATATAAAAATAGCAGATAAATATACTCTACACAGAGTGTTAGTGAATAAGTGCGACAAACTACAGGGACTAAAATGCACCGTTTTCGAGATACAAGGTGTCGAAATTAATAAAAATAGTTATTTTCCTAACAAGTGCGGAAAGTGATATTTTCCCGCACGAAACTGCCGTCACCCAAACGACGCGAAGCGGAGTTTGGGTAAGCAGTTGAGTGCGGAAAAACACTTTCCGCACGAGTTAGGAACAATATTTTTTCTACAAGCGCTCATACGAGATCGATTTCAACACACAGATCAAATGTGAATTGATCATTCTAAATACACATGAATGACAAAAGTCTCTGACAAGTCTTATTCACATGCCGTTTCCATAGTAACGTCGTCGGTGGCATAGAGATATTTATCATTATTCAGTTTATTCTTTAGAAAAAGCGTGCGAGAAAAACCCTTGCTAACCCATTACCACACGCATTTGCTTGCGGTAATGGAATAGCAGGGTTTTTCCCACACTGTTTGGCATGTGACTCTTTACGAATTGAAATACGTGCGGGAAAGAGAATGAAAGTGCACGCTTGTAGAAAAATTTTTTTTCAATATCTCCAGGACCTTTTACTGTACAGAAAACAATTTTCGTGATCAATTTTTGATCATTATGACAAATACAATGGAACTTCCCTATAACGTACGTCTGTATAACGAATTTCTCTGTATAACGAATTTCGTACAAGACATTGCACCTTGATTCCAAATTCCATGTTAAAAACACCCTCTGAAACGAAGTATATTCTCCCATAGCGAAATATTCAAAGAAAATCACTCTTTGAATGGGTATTGGTGAGAAGGTATAAGGGTGGTTTTTTCCGAAATTTTTACGGGCTTATGTGATAAATCCCGACTTTAACCTTATTACGGCAGACAGAGAGATCCTTCTGAAACAGTTTTAAATACACACTTGGCTGTTTGGTTTCAATCTAACCATTACGCCAGTATGAAAAGTGGTGCGAAAATGTCTAAAAGCAAAAGCTTAAGTTTGGTAGATAAACTTAAATTTATCAGTGAAGTCGACCGCGACATTGCCGACTATAGAACAAGTTTTCTGTATAACGAAATTTCTTTATAACGAATTTTGTTTGCGGATTTAGCGCTTTCGTTATAGGGAACTTCCACTGTAGTTCGAAGTAAGTCAATTCTCGAGCATATCGTCAACTAGCTTCAACGCTCAAAACGTCACGAACGTATACGTTCCTCAAACAAGTGATCCCGAGAATTGACACCCGTATACCGGATGAGTGTTTCTGGCAAAATCTGCCAACTTCACACCTTCAAAATTCGATACTTCCCCAAATATTTTATTGCGGTTAAATTTCCTATTCCCCCAATTCATACGAAAACTGGAATCTGAAACAAGATGGCGTCGTCGGTTGAGCCTGGATAAATAATTCATTCGCACCTATCAGACAGGTCCTTCCGATCATGTTCACACATAATTCAGTACCTAGTTTCTAACTTGGAGGAACATTCAAAGGTTTCACAATGGATTGTCACATTCTGCCCTCGGTCATAAATTCGGTCCCACCGCCTTCTAGAATTCAATTACGAATTTAATTTGAATTTACCAGTTGGCGTAGAGTGCTCACGTCTACGATTTCATCGTTTTCTACTAGAAACGTTGCAAAACACCTACTTTTTGAGCGTTCGTTCTACAGGGTCTCTATAATAGATTATTACAGCTCAGTTGGCTTTGGATTATTCTCATTTTTCCACAGTGAAAAAATCAGCCGGTAAGTAATAATTTTATTAGACCTAGTTGTTGATATATGTTGGGAGTGGAGGACACTTTGATAGAATCATCATTTTGTAGGACAATTATTGTTTTAATTTGTTATAAAATTGTTTGAAGATTTAATTTATAAAGTAGCTGTAAGTTATAAATTCGAACATTCGCCCATTTAACACTTTTGACGCCTCCATACTGTATTAGCCCTCACTATAGAGAATTTTCGTAGAGGAAAAAGTTGGGCGTCTCGTCAAAATGAAGCAACTCACAAATATTCAGATTGTTAGTAATCATTATGAAAAACAGGCGCTGGCTCATGGGCTATAGGAGGCTAGGACTATATGTCATCAGTTGTTCATCATAAGATGCACGCAGAGTATCGTACAAACTCGGAACTCGGAACCGAGGGAGGAAAAACAAAACAGAAAGTCGGACAAGGACCGGCTGAATAACCGATTGCCCGAAAGCGTAAAAGATCCGGAGGGACCGGAGAGGGAACATGGCTCCCCCATCCGAGGTCGTTGAACCGATAATTCGATTCTCCTCATCTGGGGAGCCGAATGACATTGACAAGTGCACGGTACTCCTATTGTACACCCTACACATGTTACATATTAAATAAATAATAAAAGTGGCTGCTGCTGCGGGACAGGGGGGTGAAACGCTAGAAGTAAAATCTACAACACGGACATACGTCTCCCCATTTATTTTGGGGGCGGAGCCAAGCAGTGACGTATGTCTGAGCTAAATCCAAATTATGTCAAATTTAAATGGGATGGGAATGATGGGATGTCATTGTCAATGCTGCCATTTTTATTGTTTGTGTGTTGTTTTGTTTGAGTCGAAGAAGGAAGTGAAAAAGTTGAGTTTCAAGTGGAATAATTGTTTAAATATTGCCAATATGAAAGGCTTTATGAGGAGATTGAAGTTATATTTTCTGTTTCTTCGATAAGCAATAAGGTTATAGTAATCATTCTCTTTTTGGATGTATCTTTGCCTTACGAATGGATCAGTGTTATTGTGTAGTGTGTACTGTGTAGTGACTACCTATAGTGACTTAACTTGACTTTTTAATACAAGTGTTGATTTTCTATGCGTATTATATGAACAAATGCTTCAAAATTTGTCAACAATTGCTCGGAAGTTTTTCAACTGTACTCAAATTGTAAGACCTGTGGTTGATCATGAATGTTTGTTAGTTCAAAACATTCAATAGTTATGTACTGTAAAATTGAGTCTAATAAAATAATATTTTTATAATGTATATTTTCCTTCAAATCTGCCTTTTAATTCCGAAACAATAGGAAAAGCAAGTAAAATAAAATAAAAAATATTCATATATATATTATCTTCTTTCTCTCTCTTTCTAGAAACAGAGCATTGTCAAAATTCGGGACGAACCATAGAACCTCTCTCTTAAAAAAAGCGACCACCCCTCAGAATCCAATCGCCCCATTTATTTTTGACGTTTCAAATGTCACGCGTGTTGTAGGGGTTTAGTAGGCAGATAGCACTTCTTATATTTTGTTCTGTGCTGCGGGAGTAGTCTGATGTGTCCTATCGGCCATATTGAACCGATAGGATCGTTACCGCTCCGGCCTTCTGTGGTTCATCTGGATAAGGAGGATCGATAGTTTCTATAGACTTTCAAGCAGACCAAATATAAAGGGTGTTTTAAATTGCGTGGTTTTTTAAGAATAAATGAAGGGTATTCCAATAGGAGGTGTTATTTTGATATTCAAAAAAAATGACATTTTTCAAAATAAATGATCCGATGGTTATCTATACTTCTATACTAATATTATAAAGAGGAAAGATTTGTATGTTTGTGGATTTGTGGGTTTGTGGCGTTGATATGAGATAACTCATAAGCTACTGGACCGATTTCAATAATTCTTTCACCCTTAGAATGCTACATTATCCTTGAGTAACATAGGCTATACTTTTCACCCGAGAAAATTGAGGAACCTACTATAACTTCAATGATAATAATTATGAGTACCAAAATCAGCTATTTTCAGGTGCGCTGCGAAAACCGTAAGACGTACGTGGAAACAATGTATGACGGAAATGTACCTCTTTAATAGTTCTACAAAAAAGTCCGCGATAGCATATATCTATCTTTCAAGGTTTACTAGGTATCACCTTTTAAAGTTTTTCGAAAGTTTCTCAAAATTATGCATTATTTGGGAGTATTTTTTTATGAATACGCTATTGATCCTTATATCCAATTAAATACGTCGTTCATACCCAGTATTTAATTTAGAACGAAATTGCCTTTTACATCATTCAATTATGATGAATACATCAAAAGATATGGCAGGTTGAAGATGAAATCGCACCAAAATGATGTGTCCTATCGGCCATATTGAACCGATGGGATCTTTACCGCTCCCGCTTTCTGTGGTTCAGGATGAGGGGGATCGATAGTCTCTACAGGGTGTCCGGGGAATAACTGTACATACTCTTACCAGATATAGAGTTGCACTAGCTGACTACTGATTGACTATAAAAAACTAATTTCTGGGTTTCCCTAGAAAACTACAGGGTGTTTTCCCAACTTCATAGAAATACTTAGACCACCATAAATCCAAACTTATTGACGGATATTATTGAAACTTGGGAGGTTATTGGCACATGCTAAGGTCGAATCAGAAATACATCAATTATTTCATTATTCCAGGGCCGGACTCATTAATCTTTATTTAAAGTGTTCAGGGTAAAAAAACACTTTGTATTTCGAATTACGAATACTTAATTGATTCACTTTTTAGAAAGAAGCTAAATTATGCATTAATTTGTGATATCGCTTGAAGTTGTCACATCAACAATTATTTTTTTATGAATTTTTGAATTTGGAAAAATTGAATTTATTTACCTGAACACGACTTAGTCACCTTGTGGAGGTTGAAAATAAATAATAAATTTCTTTAAAAATTCACTGAAAGTGAGAAAGACTATAATAATTTGTTGATATACTGGGTGGCCACCCTAGACGCGGATCTCATTGCGATGAAGTGAATAACGGTATATTGCGAAAAAAAATATTGGCTACATGTATTGGGTATACATAAGCATATTTCAAAATTATTCGTATGTATACCGGTGTTGGACAACAATGATATAGATCAAAGTGACACTTCTTCCAATGAACACCCGGTATACATAAGAAAATTTTGAAATATGTTTATGTATACCCTATACATGTCGATAATATTTTTTTTCGCAATACACCTTCATTCACTTCATCGCAATGAGATCCGCGTCTAGGGTAAGGGTGGCCACCCAGTATATCCACAAATTATTATAGTCTTCCTCACCTTCAGTGACTTTTTAAAGAAAATTTATTATTTATTTTCGACCTCCACAAGGTGACTAAGTCCTGTTCAGGTAAATAAATTCAATTTTTCGAACTTTTTCCAAATTCAAAAATTCATAAAAAAATAATTGTTGATGTGACAACTTTAAGCGATACCACAAATTAATGCATAATTTAGCTTCTTTCTAAAAAGTGAATCAATTATTCGTAATTCGAAATACAAAGTGTTTTTTTTACCCTGAACACTTTAAATGAAGATTAATGAGTCCGGCCCTGGAATAATGAAATATTTGATATCTTTCTGACTCGACCTTAGCATGTGCCAATAACCTCCCAAGTTTCAATAATATCCGTCAATAAGTTTGGATATTATGATGGTCTAAGTATTTCCATGAAGTTGGAAAATCACCCTGTAGTTTTCTAGGGAAATCCAGAAATTAATTTTTTATAGTCAATCAGTAGTCAGCTAGTGCAACTCTATCTCTGGTAAGAGTATGTACAGTTATTCGCCGGACACCCTGTATATCCGACTTTCGAATCGACCAGAGATCTATTTTTTAGATTTGAATCGAAATTAGCACCTCTGTATCTCCTGAACTCAATCTCAATCGGAAATTTAGAATGAAGATAGCTTTCATGAGGTTTCAAAATATAGATATCAAAAATATCATTCGATGCAGAATTGTATCACATAAATTTGGACAGTTCAAGAAGTTTCACGAAATCACCCTGTACAATGAATTTTGATCTCTATGCTAAAGGGCTTTCCAATAAGAGGTGTTATTTTGATATTCAAGAAAAATGGCGTTTTTTAATATAAATGATGGAATGTTTATTTCATTATAAAAAGAAGAAGCTATGCCGTTAATAGTGGTAATAACATCAGGCAAATGACCACCACGACCACGCTTACAGGACCATATCCTTTTAATGAAATTTTCCATAACCAAATCGCAAAGTGGCTGCCCTATGTCCTCGATAGCCTCAAGAATTCTATCTTTGAGGTCTTGAATCGAAGCTGGGCTATCGGCGTGAACCTTCTTTTTCACGTGGCCCCAAAGGTAGAAGTCGCAAGGTCTTAAATCACAAGATGTCGGTGGCCAATTGTGATTACCTCTTTGAGAGATAACACGGTCCGGAAACTTTACCCGCAAAATATCAATGGTTTCGTTGCTTGTGTAGCACGTAGCGCCGTCTTGTTGAAAGTAAACGTTGTCCAGATCAATAATATCCAATTTCGGCCATAAAAAATCATTAATCATTTCTCGACAGCGCATTCCATTCACCGTAACTGTTGCTCCGGCCATATTTTCGAGAAAGGAAAGTCCAATGCTACAGAAGCAATATTCTCGCTGTTCTTGAGCGACATGCACGGGTTTTATTCTTCACATCACCCCAAATAGCGCGAGGACTAAAATCAATAAAATAACGAAAAGTAACAAGAATCAAAATCGAATTAGAATTCCTGTTGTTGCTTCTTCAACTAGCTTAATTCCTAGGAAAGCGACTGTCTCTTCGAAGCCATAATCGCCAAATTAACCATATATGTGTTAGATTTCTCGATGTATAATTTTATTAACTAGGAGAAATAACAATAATAATGCTCGCATTGAAGTTTTATTTGAGACTGAACTGCTAATGGTCATTTACATATGTGGCACATGCAGACAAGCATACGTGCGCAACAGAACAATTTATGTACTGGTAGTTAATATTTCTATAAAATAATTCTATTCTTAATATGTAGGCAATTTACATAATATATATAACATCTTCACCCTTAAAAATTTGTTACATGATTATTCATCTATATACAATTTACGAAATTTACAATGCAATATACATCAGATATAACTAAAAATTATTGTACACATTTCATTCATAAGTTAGTCTAACAATGGGTTTCACATATCTATTCTCTTTCTTTAAAGCTAAAGGTAAACTTAATCGCTTAGGTTTGTCTGACGAATGTTCTATTTCATCTGATAAGGGTATTGAAAAATTTGATAAGTGATCCAATTTTAATTGATCCAATGTTTTTTTACATGACATTTCTTTCTATTTAAGTAAACTAAATAAACAACTTACCCAATTTCTTTTTAATTACACCTTTTTCCCAGTATTCTTTATTATTTACATAAGACCTAACTAATACATTATCACCATTGGAAAATGCTAATTTTCTATTACCTTTATAATATTTTTTTGTTTAGCTTGATTTCTTGTAACTCTATTATATAGATTAGTAGAAGGTGGTAGTATTGAACTAAATCTATCATTAATTTTATGTCTGAACATTAATTCTGATGGTTTCATACCTGTTGTTGTATGAATAGAATTTCTATAATCAAATAAAATTTTAACAATAGTGTTTCTGAATCAACATTATTGGGTGAATCTAAAACTTTTTTCGAATAATTTTTTACAATTTTGACTGATGACTCTGCTTGTCCATTGAAGATTGATGATATGCTGGAGAATCTACATGTATTATATTATTATTGAACATGAATTCTTTAAATTTGGCAGATTCTAATTGTCTACCTTGATCTGTTACAATGAATTTTGGTAATCCAAATCTTGCAAATGTTGATCTCAAAATTTTAATTGTTGTTTCTGTCGTAATATTATTAATTGGAAATACCTCTAACCACTTTGTATATGCGTCAACAATTATCAAAAAATATTTATTTTTGAATGGACCGAAAAAATCTAGATGTAAACGTTCCCATGCTTTTTCTGGGTAAGGCCATGGTTCAACTCTGATTTTTGAGGATTTTGACTTTTCATTTTACAAATTTCGCACGATTTGACTAAATTTTCTATTTTTTTGTCAATATTCGGAAACCAAAAATAGGATCTCGCAATTCCTTTCAGTTTGACTATTCCTAAATGAGTTGAATGTATTTGATTTAAAATTTCTTGTTGCAACTTTTCAGGAATGATAATACGATTATTCCACAATAAACACTCTGACTCAATAGACAATTCAAATCTTTTGCATAAAAACGGTTTGTATCGTTTATCTTCATAAGCTTTTGCTGGCCAATGATTGGTTTCGACAAATTTTTTATTTCTTGCAGAAACTTATCGCGTCTCATTGATTTTCTAATTGATCGAAATTTATACATGAATTTGAATTTTCGATATATAACCAACAAAGTTAAACTCAGTAGTTATGAAATTTAATTCATCTGGTACTGGTAAACGTGACAAACAATCAGCTGGATTTCTATTAGTTTTAACATACTCGATTTGATAATCGTAATTCGACAAAATAGCTGCCCATCTGCGTATTCGATTTGCAGAATATTGAGGTAAATTTTTTTGCGGACTGAAAATGTGAACAAGTGGCTTGTGATCACTAACTAACGTAAATTTATTTCCATTGAGGTATTGATTAAATTTGTTGAGTTCAAAAATTATATCAATATCGAAACTTGAGAGAAAATTTCTTCCCAAAATAGGAGGACCACCGTTATCAATCACTGCTATTTTAACTTTTTTCTTCAAATTTTTGAAAAAAATTACAGGCTCAATATAACCTATCGGTTTCACCTGATCACCATTGTAAACAAGCAAAATTATGTCATAATTGAACAATTCATAATCTGAAAAATATTTTTCGTAATAAATTTTTGAAATTGCTGAAATACTTGCACCAGTATCTAATATAAATGAAAAATGTTTGCCTTCAATGTAAATATCAACTGTAAATGGTTTAATGTTAGAATATTCATTAAGTGCAAAAATTGTATCAAAATTGTCATCAAGAAAATTTTGTTGATGATTTTTCCTACCATTATTGCTCTCTTTTTGATGGACACATTGGTGCTATATGGCCCTTTTTATTACATACGTGACAATTACAGTTACTGTAGCGGCATTGCGCAGTTGAATGGTTCTTCCTTCCACATACTTCACAGGAAATACGCTGTTCTCGTGACGTCGACTTCTTCGATGACGTTGGCGGAAATTTCTGTCCTTTTCCTTTGCGCAGTTGGAAAATCTGACCTTCCTGCTTGGTTGAAAATGGCGGACTTGAACCTTCTTTTCTATTTGAAGCTTCCTTACTGACAGCAATCCTAATGGCATCTTCGAAAGTTATCGATTCTGCTTCCTCGAAGAGACGATCTCGAACAGGTCCTTTTTCTAAACCCATAATAAATCGATCTCGTAGTACCATTTGAAGTTCCTCGGAGAAATTGCAATGGACGGCTAAACTGCGAATGCGAGCTGCCCAATCCCTCAAACTTTCTTGCGGTGATTTCACAGCATTGTAAAATTGAAATCTTTCTGCGAATACACAGATTTGACCTCCAAAATGTTTGTTGAAAATCTCAATCAGATCCTTGAATGAAAGGGATTCTGGTTTTTTTGGTAGGCACAGGTTGAAGAGAAGTCTGTATGAATCTTCTGATAATATGTTCAGGAAAACTGACCTCTTCATTCCTTCGTCCACAATTGTGTTTGCCTCGAAAAAATTATTCAGACGTGGCTTGAAAATGGACCATTCGTTGTTGTGAACGTCGAATTCTCGCAGATGTCCGATCAACGTGGTCATTCGTGGGTTCTTTGCGTCCGTTTCAGGCATATTCTTGATCAATTGATCGCCACAACTAATCACGCAAAATTAACTCACAACTAGTCGCCAATTTGTTAGATTTCTCGATGTATAATTTTTATTAACTAGGAGAAATAACAATAATAATGCTCGCATTGAAGTTTTATTTGAGACTGAACTGCTAATGGTCATTACATATGTGTCACATGCAGACAAGCATACGTGCGCAACAGAACAATTTATGTACTGGTAGTTAATATTTCTATAAAATAATTCTATTCTTAATATGTAGGCAATTTACATAAATATATATAACAATATGGATAGGAAAAAAACAGCAGAATTTAATTAAAATTCCTGTACAGAGCGTTGACAATTGTCGGATATCAGTAAAGTTGATCGTTTGTTTCTGTCCAAGTGGTTTAACACTAAACGTGCAACATAGTAAAAGATACGGGCCGCAAAATTCCACGGAACAGACTGATGTGAAACGGCTGTAACCCTCCAAAGAAAGACCATT
Organism: Propylea japonica; assembly: GCA_013421045.1. Lineage (NCBI taxonomy): Eukaryota > Metazoa > Arthropoda > Insecta > Coleoptera > Coccinellidae > Propylea > Propylea japonica. The sequence goes on along the minus strand of CM024240.1, from coordinate 15,782,482 downwards.
ATAATATCGCAAATTTTACACGAAGATCTTCAAGAAAGCTTGGCTATCTCCTGGACATATAGAGCTACCTGTTGGCAAAGTGCAGAACATCACAAAAACTGGCTTTTACCACAAATACGCAAAGTACTCTTTTCGTACGATTCGATTTACAAAGTGATAGTCGACGAGAAAGTGTTTGTAGTGGTCCAGGCATATTACAGCGACTCAATTTCGCCCGTGAAGTTGTGCCTTTCAAAACTACACACCCTAAATAGCGCGAGGACCAAAATCAATAAAATAACGACAAGTAACAATAATCAAAATCGAATTAGAATTCCTGTCGTTGCTTCTTCAACTAGCCAAATTCCTAGGATAGCGACTGTCTCTTCAACGCCAATAATCGCCAAAATAACCGATATACCGATAGGAAAAAACAACGGCAGAATTTAATTAAAATTCCTGTACAGAGCGTCGACAATTGTCGGATGTCAGTAAAGTTGATCGTTTGTTTTTGTCCAAGTGCAACATAGTAAAAGATACGGGCCGCAAAATTCCACGGAACAGACTGACGTGAAACGGCTTTAACATCTCCAAGCAAAGACCATCATAATATTGCAATTTCAGACGAAGAACTTCGAAAGAAGATTGGCTATCTCCTGGTCATATAGAGCTACCTGTCGGCAAAGTGCAGAACATCACAAAAACTGGCTTTTACCACAATTACGCAAAGTACTTTTTCCGTACGATTATTCGGTTTACAAAGTGATAGTCGACGAGAAAATGTTTGTAGTGGTCCACACTAGAGCGACTCAATTCCGCCGGGGACGTTTATACCCTTTCAAAACTACACACCCTAAATAGCGCGAGGACCAAAATCAATAAAATAACGACAAGTAACAATAATCAAAATCGAATTAGAATTCCTGTTGTTGCTTCTTCAACTAGCCAAATTCCTAGGATAGCGACTGTCTCTTCAACGCCAATAATCGCCAAAATAACCAAAAACCGATAGGAAAAAACAACAGCAGAATTTAATTAAAATTCCTGTACAGAGCGTCGACAATTGTCGGATGTCAGTCAAGTTGATCGTTTGTTTTTGTCCGAGTGTTTTACACTAAACGTGCAACATAGTAAAAGATACGGGCCGCAAAATTCCACGGAACATAGTGAAGTGAAACGGGTGTAACATCTCCAAGGAAACCCATTGTAATATCGCAAATTTTACACGTAGATCTTTAAAAGAAGCTTCGCTATCTCCTGGACATATAGAACTACCTGTCGGCAGTGGGCAGAACACCCTCAACACCGGCTTTTACCACAATGATTCAGTTCGTACCTTTGTTTTGTACGATTTGGTTTACAAAGTGATAGTAGACGAGAAAGTATTTGTAGTGGTCCAGGAAGACTAAATCGACTCAATTTCGCCCGTGAATTTATGCCCTTTCAAAATTACACACCCTAATAGCGCGAGGACCAAAATCAATAAAATAACGACAAGTAAAATAATCAAAATCGAATTAGAATTCCTGTTGTTGCATCTTCAACTAGCCAAATTCCTAGGATAGCGACTGTCTCTTCAACGCCAATAATCGCCAAAATAACCGATATACCGATAGGAAAAACAACGGCAGAATTTAATTAAAATTCCTGTACAGAGCGTCGGCAATTGTCGGATGTCAGTCAAGTTGATCGTTTGTTTTTGTCCAAGTGTTTTACACTAAAACGTGCAACATAGTAAAAGATACGGGCCGCAAAATTCCACAGAATACAGTGAAGTAAAAAGGGTGTAACATCTCCAAAGAAAGAGTATTATAATATCGCAAATTTTATACGAAGATCTTCAAGAGAAGCTCATTTATCTCCTGGACATATAGAACTACCTGTCGGCAGTGTGCAGAACACAACAAAAACTGGCTTTTACTACAATTAGGCAAAGTACGACGATTCGGTTTACAAAGTGATAGTAGACGAGAAAGTGTTTGTAGTGGTCCAGGCATACCAAATCGACTCAATTTCGCCCAAGAAGTTGTGCCCTTTCAAAACTACACACCCTAAATAGCCCGAGGACCAAAATCAATAAAATAACGACAAGTAACAAGAATCAAAATCGAATTAGAATTCCTGTTGTTGCTTCTTCAACTAGCCAAATTCCTAGGATAGCGACTGTCTCTTCAACGCCAATAATCGCCAAAATAACCAATATACCGATAGGAAAAAACAACAGCAGAATTTAATTAAAATTCCTGTACAGAGCGTCGACAATTGTCGGATGTCAGTCAAGTTGATCGTTTGTTTTTGTCCAAGTGTTTTACACTAAACGTGCAACATAGTAAAAGATACGGGCCGCAAAATTCCACAGAACAGAGTTAAGTGAAACGGCTGTAACATCTCCAAGGAAAGACCATTATAATATCGCAAATTTTACACGAAGATCTTCAAGAAGCTTGGCTATCTCCTGGACATATAGAGCTACCTGTTGGCAAAGTGCAGAACATCACAAAACTGGCTTTTACCACAAATACGCAAAGTACTCTTTTCGTACGATTCGATTTACAAAGTGATAGTCGACCAGAAAGTGTTCGTAGTGGTCCAGGCAGACTAGAGCGACTCAATTTGCCAGGGAAGTTGTGCCCTTTCAAAACTACACACCCGAAATAGCCCGAGGACCAAAATCAATAAAATAACGACAAGTACAAGAGTCAAAATCGAATTAGAATTCCTGTTGTTGCTTCTTCAACTAGCCAAATTCCTAGATTGCGACTGTCTCTTCAACGCCAATAATCGCAAAATAACCGATATACCGATAGGAAAAAACAACGGCAGAATTTAATTAAAATTCCTGTACAGAGCGTCGACAATTGTCGGATGTCAGTCAAGTTGATCGTTTGTTTTTGTCCAAGTGTTTTACACTAAACGTGCAACATAGTAAAAGATACGGGCCGCAAAATTCCACGGAACACAGTAAAGTGAAACGGGTGCGTTCCCATAACGCGATGAAAAAGGACTGTAGGAGGATGACGTGCGGTAAAAGCAACGTTGGGATCGGGAAGTCATCGCCTCCGCGATTCCATTGAAAGTGACGAGGCACGGTTAGCGTGCGGAAGTTGAATTATTTAGGGGGGCCATACAAGGTGAGACTCCTTCGATGTTAATTACTATGTTTTGTGGAGATCCAGTTTGGCGTGGTGACTTTCAACATTTTAGACACTCTAATTGATAGCAACGACCTATGAAATAAAATGGGTGTTAAATTAATGATGTGAATTGGTCTGTTGAAATTTCGAAATATTTGGATGCACTACGAGATATGTTAAAAAAAATTGAATGTAGAATTTATGGGGCTATGTCATTATGACATAAGTTTGTCACATGTTTTTATCATTGTTCCGAAATTGAATTCAATATTTAAGATCAAATACCACTATTTAAACCTATTTCAATAGGTTCCTGTAGCAGTCTTAAAAGAACAGAAGATTCGAAACATCATCACTTGGAATGCCAGAATTGGTTTAAAACACCCTCCTGGCCCAAGAGCATGAATTAAGTATTTTGTATCTGAATATTGAAGGTATTTAGTCGATAGATTTTAGTTTCAATTTTGTAAAAATGGGGGACAGGGTTTTTTTTTTCTGCCCGTTTTGCACCAACCTCAGCTAGGAACTTTTTATTCCATATATTGTATTGTGTTAGCTCTCTTTTCAAAAGAATATATATTGGGCTGTGAACATTCGATTATCTAATTGATTTTGGTATGTTGGTAGATACATATAAAGTTTTGCAAATTCATATCGGAAAGAAGAGATATACAATGCATCAGACAGAGAATTTTATAGTCAAGTTGAGTGGATGTATACTCCGTTCACGAAAGGTTGAGCACATAATAGGCGTTCCTTTATTTATCTGAAATTGGCAGTATTTGCTGTCATAACTTAAAATAAATTCAAGGTTGCCGAATGTACCCGGCCTCGTCCGACGAGCTTGCTAGTTATCAGACAACTCTATGCAATATTGACAACATTGCTCATCAATCTGACAAGAAAATAAACATCATAACCTGAAATTTTAATATACACAGTGGAATATGTCAAGTTATCATGGCCAACCGACGGCTCAACCTTTCGTGAACGGACTATATATTCGAAAGTTTCACGTGCTTTAACTAACTGAATGCAGTTGTCTTCCTGTTATTATGTAGTGTTGTCTCTTTCTTAACGTTGGAAGTAACAATATGGTACAGATCCTGCAGTACGCACATCGAATTATTTAATGTGTTAGGCTGCCCGTGATACTTGATTCAAGTATTTGCGGTTGCCTAACATACTGCATGAATTAAGCCCCTCAAAACGATAAGAGAGACAAGACTACAATAAGACAGCTGGATTCGGTCAGTTACAGCACGTGAACTTTCGAATATACATCTGCTCAACTTGCTTGTCAAATTCTCTGTCTGATGCATTGTATATAGTATCTTTCCGGTGTGAATTTACAAACCTGTATGTTTATCATATGATGGCGTTATTAGCCAATTTGGATGAATAGTGATAGTATTTTGCTTTTCATCTGTAAGTAACGATACTGTAGCGTCCGACTGATCTGTAACTGGCAGACTTACAGATTCGTAAATAATGCAATTCTGGAGAAGTTCATGTAACTTTCTTATTTACATTGTCACTTTTGAACTACTCATCGAAAAACATAACCTTCAATCGTAAGATTTGATTATGTATTATGAGTGAATGGTTTCGATTTGAATTTGAAAACACATTTATCTGAATGTAGTTTTCGTTTGTTTCTTTCATCTGATAAATTGAAAACAGAAAAGAAAGAAATTTGCTTTGGTTAATATTGCTGTAGAGCATTTATTAAGATAGGTATGTAGTCGACTGTTCTGGTTTAATCGGGTTCGGGTTATTTGGGTTGCAGTCAATTTCAAGAAGAAATACTCTTGTTTCTTTAGCTCGAGCTTTCGGACTAATTTAGTCCTTCATCAGGAGCAGCTATAATTTCAAAAATTCAAATTAACAAATTACATACACGGTTTTTTTTCTTAGAGTACTTACAATTTGAGGTTATCTTGTTAAAGTTGTAATCATACATAAATAGGGATGCAAATTCCTGGAACCGTATTCCACGGTGTTTTTACTTTTTAAATATTCAGGTAGCAATGAACTACAATTAGGATTATATGGATTAGTATTGAATTATTACCAGTTGTTATATTCTGGCTATGTCGAACATTTGGATGACGTATGTCAACGGTCTTATTCTACCTAGTTTTGTCAACGAGTTCAATTATTCTTTTCTTCTTTTTATTTACTATTATGTTGTACTTCTAAAATTTATATAATTTCTTACAATTACTATTTTGCTATTTTTTCAGATAACACTAGTTCAGATATATATATCAATTATTTTTAGTTTTAAATTTCTACTTCATTTGCTCAAAACAAAAACACAAGACAAACATCTACACTTGTATTACTTCTACAAAAAACTTCTACATTATCTATCTTTTCTCGTACTAAAAAAATAATTGATATATATATCTGAACTAGTGTTATCTGAAAGGAATAGCAAAATAGTAATTGTAAAAAATAGAAAAATTATATAAATTCAGAAGTACAACATAATAGTAAATAAAAGAAGAAAAAGAAAATTGTACTCGTTGACAAAAACTAGGTAGAATAAGACAGTTGACATACGTCATCCAAATTTCGACATAGCCAAGAATATAACAAAACAACTGGTAATATTCAATTTAATCCTTATAATCCTAATTGTAGTTCATTGCTACCTGTAATATTTAAAAAGTAAAAACCACCGTGAATACGGTTCCAGGAATATTTGCATCCCTATTTATGTATGATTACAACTTTAACAAGATAACCTCAAATTGTAAGTACTCTAAGAAAAAACCGTTATTGTAAATTGTTAATGTGAATTTTTGAAATTATAGCTGCTCCTGATGAAGGACTAAATTAGTCCGAAAGCTCGAGCTAAAGAAACAAGAGTATTCTTCTTGAAATTGACTGCAACCCAAATAACCCGAAACCGCATTTATTGAGTTTATAGTACATGGGTTCTTCAATCTGAACATGTTTAAAACTGGGCATTCGGCATTTCTTCAATCTGTACATTTTCTGGGCATCCGACATTTCAAATGGATTCATTTGATCACGCAACATATTCCTTCCAATTCTCATAAAGTTCCTACTTAAAAAAGAACGATTTTCAGCTCATGTATTGGTATTATTGAACAATGTTTTACCTGTTATTATTTTCTTCCGATCACAATCCAATAAACAAAGCCATATTATTTTTATTCATCATGAATTTCTTATATTAAAACATTGGTGTTCGTCCTAAAATAAACAAACCATTCAACGTAACCTCACAATATGTCATTCGGTAATGCCTCCGATCACCCGTTGAGTACTCGTAAGTATTTTAAGATTTCTGTAAGCTACAGTTCCCTTAAAGAGGTCCAGAATTGCAATCTTCCTGTAAGCTTATGAAAATTTACAGATTGGCTTGCAGATGAAAGCAGAATACCACCATTAGTCTACGTTTGATCTTTGGTACAAGATGAATGGCGTCCTAAAGCCTTTTCCATATTTAAGCTACACTTAAGAAACACTTTAATGCGACGGTGTAAGTGGCCCTTTCAATCCTTTCGTTTAAACTACGGAATGATATTCTCCTAGAAGAAAGCCTGCCCAAAAATGGAATAAATTCCCGATAACGAACCGTGAAGCGTGTGAGGACCTTTATTCCAGGTACGGAAACAATCGTGAATCGGTGTGGCCGGCCGCGGCACGCTTGATGTCTAAAGGCACGCGCCGCCTGCTAAGCGACGGAGCTAAGAATGTCGTCGGCTGGTCAAAAATCGAGAGGAGAAGAAATTCGATGTCAACATGCGTACACGGGATATCCCAAGAATTTTATACATCTAAGCAAGTCAGGCAGCTGCCCCAGGGCACGTGTTGATTCTACCCAAGCAATAATTATGTGACAATCGAATTGACTTGAGGAGGAATTCTTTTGAATGCGAGATGTAAATGGCCTCCATTCTTTCCAATCAAAAAAATCTTCTATTTTCCTTCGGGTTTTCCTTTCAGAGATACAGGGTGTCAATTTTTTTTCGTACAACTGTCAAAATATTTGACTTTTCTTCAGCACTATGGATAGAAAATTAAGCTTAAGGGAGAATTGCAATAATTTAGCTTTGTACTTTTGAGACTAACGGACCATCTAGCATGAAGCCAATGTTTTCAAATAGCAGTTTTATTGGGTTCAAATTAATAAATATTTATTCAGCACAGTAAATAATTGTTACATTCTTAACAACACAAACAAATTTGAGCTAAATGAACTTATCGACTGGAAAAGTAATCGTACTGTACCGGGTGTCCTGAATTCGTTGTCTAGTGAGGGGATCTCAGAAACCCGATGAGCTAGAACAAAATGAAATAGAGAGAAATTGATTACTTCAATGAATTTCACTGAAAAAATGCCTGTATAACGTTTTAGTTTCATGTTTATAACATCAGTAATAAAGAATTTATGAGAACTTTTCATTTGACGCCATTTTCCAATTTTCTCTAATAGCTCGACGAAAACGATTTTACGTTTTTCACCAAATGAATTCTCTCAAAATCGAACTATAAAATGTGCGACTAATTTTGTTCTACCTCATCGGGCTTCTGAGAACGAAATTATGACACCCGGTACATAAGAAAGGTGCAGATTAACAATGAAATTCAAGAGTGTCTTGACGTGAAGTCAGCTAGCTCTAGGATCCTTGTTCATATTGGAAAATAATAATTTCAATTTGAATTATTCTGAGAGCTATTGGTTTTATCTTTTTATGTCACTTTTATTTGAGCTTGTACAAGTTCCATCATTACTTCGACATTTGTTAAAATCCATTTATTCAATTTATGGGTTTATAGTCAATTACGTGAACATCTGAGGCTCTGAAGGTGTTGAAGGTGGTTGTGGACAGTCAGCAACGTTTTTAAACGTTAGGTATTTCCGTGGTATTACCTACAGGAAGAGGTCTATTAGATAGGTGACCACGCCTGGCTGCCCTCGGTGTTCACGCGACAAAGTTTTGACGGATTCTAATAAGTGGTAGCACCCACCGTTGAAATAATACGACCTCACATCCTGCTTTTTATGTATTCAGCAAGGCGCGGAGGACATTATTTTATAGTGGAATAATTGTTTCGCAAAAATAATTATATGAGAAGTATGATTTCTTATTTGCATATTACATTATTACCAAACTTTTCGCTCTTCCGAAAAAGGTAAAAGAGTGCCATAAGTTTATAAAATCGTAAACCATATATTCAGAATCGCACAGTTCATTTCAGAAAGCCAATGGTTCTTAACGTCATTTGAAATGAAGAATAGTTATTGATGTATTATGGATCAAAATCAGAAGAGGCACTGCTATTTGAACCTAAATGAGGAACCCTCAAGCCCTGGGAAGTAAACCTTCTATTTTTTACAGACGGAATTAACGGCATTCTAATATGCGCTCTGGGGAGCTCATGGACAGCAAGGACACGCTGAAAATCCCTGCCAGGGGTCTCTGCTGAACTGGGAGTGCCGTAACACACATAACTCTACTATGGGTGCCAGGGCATGTGGTGTAGAAGAAAATGAAAAAAGCCACTGTACTTCTAAAAAGTTAATCAAATCAACACCTGCTGGACCTGGGTCTTTCTGTGGGCTTGGGAAAGACCAATATAAGGTGCAGCAGTGCAGTGAAGTTGAATAACAGAATAACCGTTTGGAAAAACAGAGAATTCAAATATTCTTTCGAATGTCTGCAATCGGGACTAGTTCATGCATGTACAGGGTGATCCTGACTACAACTTTCAAATCATATGAGATAAGTAAAAAACCGCACATTGCGGTTATCTTTTTTGGAGAAACTTATTATGCTGTCGATCGCATTGCTTGTATCTTCTTTTGTTTTCGAGTTATAAACCAAAATTGACATTTGGCAATTTCAATTTTGGTCATTATCTCCGTTCCTATTCGTGCTATAAAATTAGCTTGAGACAAAAACATTATAGGTACAGACCATTTTTTCATAGAAATCCATTGGCTTGGTCTGATTTTTGCTGAGAGGTTTCCTTCCATATTTATACATTAAATATCGTTTTCCGCCGACCTCGAAATAAAAGGTGCTTTTAATGTGTACGAAATTGAGCATTAATGACCCATTTTAATGCTCAATTTTTTAGCCATTTTAATGTGCAATCCTCATGGCAACCGTACACAAAGTATTCAGAAAACAACGAGAAATGTCAAAACTCTACTGGAACATAGAAACATAGAAATTCCATTACGTCAAATGTATGTCTTGTGCGAATTGAGAATGTATTTTAATCAAGAATGTATACAGTATTCATGTCGAGATCGTCGGAAAAATCTTGTAATAAACTCGGTATTAATCGAGCGACTAATGGTCTCGAACTATTAACGCGTTCGCTCCGCTCACGCATTAAAATATCTTGACCATTAGTCGCTGTCTTTAATAACCTAGTTTATTAATAACTATTTTTTCTTTACCGCTTCTTTAATTATTTCGCAGATTATCATAACGCTATAGCTTTAATTTGCAAAACTTTCTTTTCTCTGTAATTAGTGAAAGTGCTGTTCCGTGCACAAAGAATTAATTAAACCTGTGCTCCATCTCTGGGTTAAGGAAGGCCCCATCATCTTCAGCAGTAGGTGCCAAATCCCCCAGGAAAGGTTTCTGATACAGTCCATATTATCTCACAAAACTTAAAATTTTATAGCACGGCAATAAAATAACCAAAATTTAAATTGCTCAAATGTTAATTTTGGCTTATAACTCGAAAACAAAAAGGCGATAGAGCAATCCGGTTGACGGCAACATGAGTTTCTCGAAAATACTTTCTCGGGTTAACTCGATCCCTAACCTTCGCGTTCGTTTACCTAACTCGGAAAGTACGGTGTTATTAACTCGATCACTGACTCAGGTGATCTATCGTAGAGTCACCGCAGTATTTCAATTTTGTATTTGAAGAAAGAGGGATAAGTCTACTCTTTTCTTAGTAATTTCATATATTCTATTCCTAAAAATTATGGAAAGAGAAGAGAATTTGGCTAAGTGTGAAATGTGTGGTCCATGAACAGAGAAAATATTGTGAAACAAACAACTTCTATACCTTTGTATGCAGATTTTTCTGCGTTTGAGCTAAAGCCTTTTTACTTCTTTAACATAGGTACTCAAAGATAACATTGAATATGCGAGGGCACACCAGAAATTATAAGAAATATTTTACAGAAGCCAATAAATCCAAGCAAAGCTAGAGACAATCAGTAAATAAACAGAACTAAAAAAATTAATTCTCTACTTCTTTAACATAGGTATTCAAAAATAAAATTAAACACCAGAAATTAAAAGAAATATTAACAAAAGCCAATAAATGCAAGCAAAGCCTAGGACAATCCGAAAATAAACTAGGACTGAAAAATTAAATCCATGAAATAGTTGGTTATGTTATTAATACGTCTGACATTAAATCCTAAACCTGATGGGTTCGTAAACTTAGGACCCGGGTACGTGATCCGAGTAGATCCGTCACGTGACCCAATGGATCGAGTTAGTAACCCTGAGTAAGTTTCCGAAATCGCCTTATCTTTCTCCTAGGGTAAAAAGTTGTAGTTCAGGGATCACCAATTCCGGCCACCTGTACGTATCCAGCTTTTATCAGAATACTTCTCTCATTTTTATCGAATTTCCGTCAGGGCTAGAATGGTAGCCGATCCATAAAATTGTTCACGTCACTCATTTCCTGTAAATTACGAGTATGGAATCATCGTGACGTGATGAAATTAACAACTGGGGCAGAAGACGCGAGGTGGCGAAACGAAAGTGTGGAAGGGTGTGAAGATCCGGCATTGCGTTTGAATAACTCCGATGCCGGGAAATCATCTGAAATTCCGATACGGCGGCGGGGGGAAAAATTCACCTGGTGAAAATGGCCGCATAATCTGTTAGCTCGACATTTAATGAACACGTGAAATGATTGTATTGTTATTTGGAATGTTTTCCTGGTCTATTGCTGGAATTAGAGATTTGGCAAGCATATACCAGTCAACTAAAGCATTATTTCCTTTTTGTTTGAGAAAGCTAAGCAATGGTGCCTGAAAAAATATAGCGCTCAATTTCCTTTAAGGAAATGTGTGTAATAGTTTTCCCCAAACCGCTATTTCGTTAGATGTCACGTTTGAAGCTGTCTCCGCCATTTTTGGGTCGTCGTGAAGTACCTTGTCGTACCGCAATAAAGAAAATGGTGGAAAAATTCGAGCTGTTGGATCAAGTTAGTGAGGTAAAGAAACCACAGGTTTGTCCATTCCTAGTTATTCTTTGGAATTAGGCATTCCACAAACGGCATCACACCGTATTTTGCATAAAGATATGGGTCTTAAGGCTTATAAAGTTCATTTAACACAAGAACTCAAACCGACCGATCATCAACAACGTCGTGTCTTTGCTGATTGGGTCGTTGAAATGCATAACATAAAACTGAAAAATCATCTTGAGTGATGAGGCCCATTCCACCTCAGTGGCTTCGTCAACAAGCAAAATTGTCGCATCTGGGGCTCGGAAAACTCAAGAGATATTGTTGGAAAGCCTCTCTATCCTCAACGTGTGAATGTTTGGTGCGTGGTTTATGGTCCGGCGGAGTCATTGGACCTTACTTTTTCAAAATGTGCCACACAAGCAACGAAACCATTAATCTTTTGCGGGGAAAAGTTTCCGGATCGATCTAGAAGTTTCTACACAATTGGGCCACCGAGATCTGTGATTTAACAACTGCGACTTCTTCCTTTGGGGCACGTGGAAAGAGAAGGTCGACGCCAATAACCCAGCGTCGTTTCAAAACCTCAAAGATGGAATTCGTGAGGGCTATCGAGGACATAGGGCAGCCACTTTGCGATATTTGGTTATGGAAAATTTCATTAAAAGGATATGGTCCTGTAAGCGTGGTCGTGGTGGTCATTTGCCTGATGTTATTTTCCACTATTAACGACATAGCTTCTTCCTAATAATGAAATGAACATCCGAAACATCATATTGAAAAATGGAATTTTCTCTGAATATCAAAATAACACCTCTTATTGGAAAAAACACTTATATTGGTTAAGTATGACAATAAAAAAACCGTTACTATCCACTCAACATCTCTTCTATCTCCATTATTTTGGATAGCCCATTCCATCGTATGTTATATTTCAGATTCTAATCGTCAGTATTCACGTATTCATGAAGAAATGTACAACACTATTTGCAAAAACCTAAGGATATTTTTCCGATACTTGCGTAGTGTTTTTATAAAGGGGAATGGAATATAATCATACATCATTCCCAAATCAACAACACGCCCTCCCCCAAATTAAAGAACGTTTCTTCGCAACCGAGTCATCTTTTTAGCCTGGCGCCCCCCGCAGCAAAGAACCCCAAACGGATCAAAGGCGGCGATGGCGAATTCCGCAGCTCACTCCACCTGACCTTCCGTCGTCACTTTTTTCTTCCCTCTCTCTCGTTCTCTCCTTATGTCTTGTTCTTTCTATCCCTGCGCCTGCATCAGAACGAAATTATAGCGTATATTTATGTTATGATGGTCACTGGTTTACGGTTGTTGTTCCAAGAACGCCTGAAAAACATGTTTGGCTATTTTGCTGGGTGATCGAATTTTACACATTTCGACCGTTTTTCAGGTTATGTTTGAGTGTACCGGGCTATCCAGTATAAATCGGCGTCTTATTTCAACTCTGTTACACGTAGAGTGCATAAAGGGTATTCCAATAAGAGGTGTTATTTTGAATAGTCCGGCTATTCGGGAGATGTCACGTTTTAAACTGTCATTTTTGACATTTGACAAGTGTATGGTTCCATTAATGAAAATGGAACCATACACGCTTCAAGAACGCATTGAAATTATTAAAATTCACTATGAAAATGTGTGAAAATTTGGCAGAGACGGTTCGTAAAATTCGAACATTTTTGGGTAGTCGAGAAGCACCTTGTCGGACAAGTTAATGATGTGAAGAATAAACCCGTGCACGTCGCTCAAGAACAGCGAGAAATTGCTGCTGTAGCCGAAAGTGTTGAAGAAAACCCAGGTTGCGCTATTGAGAGATGCCACACAAGCAACGAAACCATTGATCTTTTGCGGAAAAAGTTTCCGGACCGCGTAATCTCTCGAAGAAGTGATCGCAATTAACCACCGAGATCTTGTGATTTAACACCTTGCGACTTCCTCCTTTGGACACGTAAAAGAGAAGGTCTACGCTAATAGCCCAATGTCGATTCAAGACCTCAAGGATGGAATTCGTGAGGCTATTGAGGACATATGTCAGCCAATTTGCGAATTGGTTATGGAAAATTTCATTAGAAGGATATGGTTCTGTAAGCGTGGTCGTCGTGGTCATTTGCCTGATGTTATTTTCCACTATTAACGGCATAGCTTCTTCTTTATAATGAAATGAACATCCGATCATTTATATTGAAAAATGGCATTTTTCATTGAATATCAAATAAACACCTCTCATTGGAGAAACCTTTAGGTAGGTACGCTATGTGGTCCGTAATCCATAAATATCGAACAACGAAACATAAACAAATTCGAATACGACTTTTTCAGGATCATTTGGAGCGTTTTCGAAGGGATATAAGGTTTTTTTGTATCGATTCATCACTATGGATTAACTTTTGCTCTCCGCAACTAGCTGATGTCCAAAATCGACCAAAAAGGTTTTTTTTAAATGCAAATTAAACTTTCTGTTGGTACACATATTATGTTATCAAAATTGGCTGCAGTCAACGTCACAGAGAAGTCTAATTCTAAAATATTACCTTAATGCAGAAAAATGTACGAGTCAAACTGCAGGGCTGTTTGGTATTCAAAAAATATTCAGGTTTGATAAATACAGCGTGCCCAAAAAATACAATACCTCATCAATAATTCGTCGATTTTCAATTCAATCCTTCTACTTTATTGTGCAAGTGGAAATATATGAGTTGATTCGGTAGTGTTTTTTCCAGTTCTGCTTTCTACCTATTGATGAAATAAATTCCTTTCTTCCCTAACTTTCTTTATAGTTTCGTTCTAGGAAAGTTTGCACATATGTATCCGATCAGGGATGTCATAGCAGCATGGTAGTTGACAAAAATCTCAAAATAGATGCGATTTAGTAGATTATATTCGTGTTCCCTAAATAACAATTCTTCCGTAACACATTTAGGGGATTTCAATCGTGCACAACTAGGGATTCTTTTCGACATCGTCGAATTCAGTATTTCCTTTCGCCCTTTCAGGCAAACTGCTTTTCATGGGGAAATTGTTCAGAACGGAGTGGCCCGTAGGTTTTCCGTGGAAAGATAGCGACATTTCCACAACCCTTTGCCGGGGTTAAGAGTCGCGGTCTGCGGTCTCAGTAGAGTTTCAGTTGGAATAATTGGGAAAACGACTCCCTCTCTTCCGTTCCAAACGGATTTCGGTTGAATTTCGTTGAATTATTCGCGTTCTTCTTTCTCCATCTCAGAAATGATCCTCAATAATCATTTGAATGATGGAAAAAGTTTTGTATTTGTTCATCTATAAGGAATAAGAATGAGAACAGAATGTGATATGCCGCATTTTGTATGACGCAGAATCCAAATATCCATATTAGTTTTTAGATTATTAATAAAGGGCGACAAAGACAGGATTCATTCCCATTCAATCAGCCCTAACTGTTTTGCCTTACACTGTTTGTCGTTCTGGACTAGAAAAAGCGATTGCTCTATCTTTTTTCCTTCAAAAGACATAATTTGTTGAAGTCGCCCAGACCAACGGTTTCCGGTAAAAACGTATCGAAAAGTTATGATGCACGCTAATTGTCCAGAAGCACCAAGTAACCTACTATAACTAAACAACACAATAACAACTATGTTGTGGCGCCCTCTATTAGTACTTCAAAAACTAATAGAATATTTGGATTCTGCATCATACAAAAACCCCCATTTACATTCTGTTCAATTCTTACCTCTTGGTCCAAAGTTATTAAAAGAAAACCAAATAAAAAACCATAACACCGTGTATTTCTCAAAGGAAACAGTTTCGGACATTCATGGGACCATTTTTCATATTTTTTAGTCCTCTTTCGCGTGGCACTATGCATGGTACTTTTTTCCGTGACACCCTGTATATTTATTACTAACGTTTCCTTATTATTATTTTTTTCTATGAGATTTATAGACATATGCTTAAATTATCGCTATATAGTCCGTTCACGAAAGGTTGAGCGCATAGTAGGCGTTTGTTTATTTATCTGAAGTTGGCAGTATTTGCTGTCATAACGGTAAATAAAGTGAACGTTGCCGAATGTACCCGGCCTCGTCCGACGAGCTTGCGAGTTTATCAGAGAACTCTATGCAACATTGACAACATTGCGTATCAATCTGACAATAAATTGAACAACCTAACCTAAAATTTCAATATACACAGTGGAATATGCCAAATTTCCATGGCCAACCGACGGCTCAACCTTTCGTGAAACGGTCTATAGCTATTATTACAACTAGAGAAAATATGAATAGTATATTTCTCGAGGTTGCCCTAGTTACATCCCTCGGGCTTCGCCCTCGAGATGTAACTGTATTCATATTTCTCGTGTTGTAATCAATAGTTTTTTTCTGATTGAACCAACATCCTTCCTAAAATGGAGGTTGAAGATCACCAGTACACCAATTAATTCTCGAGGAGTAAGTCAACTTTTTTTCATTTATTCATCACAGATCTTTACCTCAATTAGCAGAACTCAAAACGACCCTGCGTACTACCGTTTCACCCAAAACCTCAACAAACACGTGTCCGACATCAAAATCTGAGCTACGGCACCATAAGTCACGATTCTTTTTCGGCTAGCTCACGTTCCCATTGTCTTCAATCATCATTCTATACGAACGCACCTGAAACGATTATCAAACCTAACACCTCCAGGAGGAGTCTATCTATTTCTCGGACGTCACGTAACAACAACAAAGACCTCTCCGAGCTCACCAACAATGGTACATTACGATTCATTGTCGTAGCAGCTGATGGGGAAAACGAACGACTCGAACCGGCATTGTGTGAATCGCACAGAACCATCCGTAATTGTCCACCGACGAAGGCATTTCGATAGAATTTTCCACGAAACATTAACCAAATCATCGGCAATGCGAAAACGCCAGTAATGCCGATTTTCACTGATGTTGGAAGCTTTGGCGAGGCATGGCATTATCATAATGGGTGACAGGACAACGCTGAGTTCCCTAGAACTATTATATTACCCCGATCAGATTCAGCCTCTGAATGAAGCTGATTTTCTCTTTTCGGAACAAGTTTTTCAGTTCGTTCTGGGCTATTGAAGCGTGTCCAAGAACTTGATGACAAATTTGATGCGATCCAATGCTAGGCATCATCATATGACATGCTGCAGTAGCTTGTAATAATGTCGACAAGACTTCCAGTCTCTGTTTTATTAAGCTCAAACTCAATGAGGTAGGCAAGAAAAATAACGTCTTTCTAATCTGGGTTCCCGGCCATTCGGGAAACAAAGGAAACGAAGAGACCAATACACTTGCCAAAGAGAGCGCACGAATGTCACTCATTGGCCCAGAACCCTTCTGTGGTATAGGTAAATGTACCTATAAGAAGGAGTTTCTGGAGAAGGAGAAAGCCGAGAGGGAAAAAACTCTGTGGAATCTCCCAGGGTTGGATCATTCCAGCGAGTTCCTTCGGAACTTTAAGACAGCGGGATACAAAAGATATCTGGATCTTGGTAAGAAACAATTACATCTCCTCAAAGTACCTGTTGAGGATGGGATTATCGGACACTGACGACTGTAGGTTCTGTGAGGAGAAGAAGAAGAAACCGCCATTCACCTAGTCACGGAATACCTTGGCATTTTGAGCCTAAGGAGAGAATACCTTGAACGAGAAACTTGGAACTAGCCTCGTTGAAGCCTTCACAGTGATTAATCTCTGGAACTGGAAGGTGAGCTATGAGGGGTATGGCCAGAACAGCTCTGTGAGGAGGCACAATAGACCTTGGGTCGCAGTGAACTTTAACCCCTTTTTGAACTAAACTAAACTTTATCAAGATCTTGCACTAGGTTTCGCCGCTGTTGGTTCGATGCTCGAGTGTTTAGCCTGAATGAGTAAACTAGAAAAATTCTTGTTCATTCCCCAGTCTGTCTGTTATCACCTCGAAATGAAAAAAATAGGAGGCATTCCTGAATATATTATCCCATAAATCGTTAAAATTTCTGGTTGTCTAAAGGAACCGCGACCTGATTCCCTATATTTCAGGTTACACATTATACTGAGTGCCCTTTCTGCAGGACAAAAAGAGATGAAACATTACCACTGCCGTAGAAAGTTATTCCGAATCTGAGCTGTGACTCAATTGTTCCATAATATACAGTTCTTAGCGTTGTGCTCTCAAAATCCTTTCGAAAACGCTTCAAATGTTGCTGAGAAAATCGTATTCGAATGTGTTTTTGTTTAGTTGTTCGATATTTATGGAATACGAACCGCAAAGTGTACCTATATTGATTCCGTCATAGCTAAAACTGATTCCAACTTGAATATTCATCCGGTATAACCATTTTCGGTCGAAAAAAACGATCCCAACCATTGTGTAAAAGTCGCAACGTTCCTGATTAAGTCATGACCAGAGCTCTTGTAGTTCTTCCCAACAATGCTGCCAGCCTTTCAAGTCTAAAGAATCCCTACCCATCTCTATTCATTCGAATTCTCGATTTTGAAATCTCCTCCGCATGGAGCTGAAGCAGCCTTTGCGTTAGTTTAGAATTCAATTTGGCTTGCTCCTCGCGGATATATTCCGTTTGTGAGCGACGTAAAGGGGGTCCATAAATCTACTAATCCAAATTGGCTGATATTGCCAATATATGATAACATACGTGTACCAACAAAAAGCTTAGTTCGCATTTAAAAAAAACTGATGCTAACACCTTTTGGCCGATTTTTGGACATCAACTCGTGGCGGAGCAAAAGTCTTATCCATAGTGATGAATCGATACAAAAAATCCTCTATATCCTTTCGAAAAACGTTCTAAATATTGCTGAGAAAGTCGTATTCGAATGTGGTTTTTGTTTCGTTGTTCGATATTCATGGATTACGAAACACATAGCGTACCTATATCGATCCATCATAGCTAAAAACTGATTCCATAGGCCCTTTTCTATTTGAAGCTGCATCACTTCCAAACTGATACAAAATCAGTTGATGCGCGTTCCATTTTCGGTCGAAAAAAAACGACCTCAACCATTGTGTAAAAATCGAAACGTTTCTGATTAAGCCATGACCAGAGCTCTTGTAGTTCTTTCCCACTACAATGGCTACGATCCTTTCAAGTCTAAAGAATCCCTACCCATCTCTATTCATTCGAATTCTCGATTTTGAAATATCCTCCGCACGAAGCTGAAGCAGCCTTTGCGTTAGTTTAGAATTTAATTTGGCCTGATCCTCGCGGATATATTCCGTTTGTGAGCGACGTAAAAAGGGGGGCCGTAAATCCGGGCACCCGGCTCATTACTATGCCGTGGGAGCCGTGTGGAGGAGCGTGTGCCTGCCTGCCTCGGTCATGTGGGGCCACTGGCTGCTTTGCTACGACTCGCTCTTATGATCTCTCTCGCTAAGATTGATTAATCCCGTAAGATTGTTTGGAAAGGGGGTCCTGGGATAAGAGAGACGCCCCAGATCGATACAAGTCTGAACTGGCCATGTGGGACGGCGATCTGCATAATGCATGCACCACTGATGCCACTGATTGTACAGGGGGACCAGAATTTGTGATTCCTCTGAACTGAAGGGTTTTCCAATAAGAGGTGTTATTTTGAATAGCCCGCCCAATTCGGTAAATGCCATATTTGACAAGAAGAAACTACGCCATTAATGAAAATGGAACGATTCACGCTTCAGAACGCTAAAAAATTATTAAAATTCGCTATAAGAATGGTGAAAATTTGGCAGAGACAGTCCGTAAAACTCGAACATTTTTGGGTCGTCGTGAAGAATATAAACCCGTGCACGTCAGAAAAGTGTTGAAGAAAACCCAGGTTTGTCCATTCCTCGTCGTTCTTTGGAATTAAGCATTCCACAAACATTATTACACCATATTTTGCATAAAGATTTGGGTCTTAAGGCCTATGAAGTTCAATACCACAAGAACTCAAGCCGCCGCCGATCATCAACAACGTCATGTCTTAGCTGATTGGGTCGTTGAAATGCATGAAAATGATCGGAATTCCATCGAAAAATCATCTTGAGTGATGAGGCCCATTTCCATCTCACTGGCTTCGTCAACAAGCAAAATTGTCGCATCTGGGGCTCAGAAAACCCAAGAGTTCTTGTTGAAAAGCCTCTCTATCCCAAGTCCTTTTTTTCAGAAAATCGGTTTATGGTCTGAAAAAATCTTGATATTACACTCCATCTGATGCAGAAGTATTGCAAGTCCATCTTATATCCTTACCCCACTTTTTCAATTTCATATAAACTCACGTGATAGTTCAATCTAGCGATTAAGTGGACATAGCATAGTTCTGACCCATACCATAAGGACATAGTTTAGTTGAAAGTGGACATAAAATAGTTCTAATATGCAGAACTACCATACAAAGCTATATTATGTCCCAATTTTTCGGAAATTTCTTTTTGGGTAAATTTTGACCATCACAAAACAATCAGGATCTTCAAGTTGAAGTTCAAAATGAAAGAATTCGTATATATTTTCAATCAGCTTTTGACCTATTCAAAAAACGTGTCTCCTGAAAAGTAAGAATTTCGGACTTAGTATAGTCCGGCATTAAACCCATCGAAATGTCAATTATGAAAAAAAAATGTATTTATTGAAAAATGATTTCTTCAAGGGCGCATTTTGAAAGTTTGCCACATGCGCTAGAATCCTAGTTCCGGCTCTGATTGCAAGATCATTCGCCATTTAACACCCACATTTGTACACCCTTTATTTTAGCATTTTTTTAGTTTGATGCACTTCACTCCAGCTGGGGGTAGTGCTAGTGCTGTATGTAAATTTCCCTTTTCCATCTCGCGTTAAGACCGATTAATCTCGAAATATTGTTTGGAAAGGGGGATCCTGGGAGAGAGGTTGGATCGATAGACGACGGCGAAACTGGCCATGTGGGCCGCTGTTCTGCATAATGCATGCATGCCTGATGGTGTCGATGGACGACGAATAGAAACGCTCGATCGTTCCAATGCGGCATCATTGCGTGTTCCTACTTCGACATTACGTTTTCATGTGGCTCGATTAATTATTGAAACTTTCGAAATTATGATGTCTCGCGGTTTGAGGTAGCAATTATTTTGGCCAAAAAGTAAAAAACTTCAGTTTTTTTTAGGATGGAAACTATTTTTTTATTTGTTGCACTTATTTTCATCATATGTATTATATGTATTGGCAATATCAGCTAATCAGTGCGATTCTGTTTGCGCATAACCATATTGCTGAGATAAAGATTGTCTATCATAGCAAGATCCGCAATATATGTATTCTGATCGACGATTCTGGGGCAATATGATCTGCCAATTTAGCAATAACTTTGCTATCCGTTATTTTGCTATCTTAGCAAGGTCGAAATAGTACTCGCCCATACAGATAACAATCTTGCCTAGGACCAAAACAATTAGGAATACGATAGAGATAGAGAAACATTTAATTCATTTAAATTTTTCAAAGGGTTTGAAAATAGGTAAGTATGTTGCAATAAAAATTGAACTGACGTACTACTGAACATTTAATTTTAGGATAATTCTTAGATCGCAAAACCGAAATATCAGAGACACTAGAAAAGTTAATCAAAATATTTCGATCGGACAAACACAAGCCGTTTCTGATTTTATTGAAAAGTTAAGAATTATTGATAAACCAACATCAAAAGTCTACCATTTTATGCTCATGGCAGGTATAAGACTACAGTTGGTGAGGACTTCAATTTAATTAGCCTACTAGTTATGAGAAGAGTAATACATGAAATAAGAACCTCATATCAACAAATTTATTGCCTCTATATATTAAATTTCCTTCAAGTAATGAGGATTTGAAAAAAGCATCAATAGAAAGGGTTTTCACAGTATTAAAATACGTAATGTACAAGCTGTTACATAAGTATAATTCCATATTTTTTTCTTATATTTGATTGAATCATTATTTTTCAGATAATTGTATATTTGATGTAAATTTGATCACAACGAATGTAAATGCACAGTTCCCTGGAGTTGCCCACGACTCGGCTTTGCCATGTTTCAAAAATCTATCGGCACATGAGACTAAAGTATGTGGAAGGAAGAAGAAATTGTTTTGGGTATCCTATCCAGCCCTGAATTATGACACCATTTCTCAATACTCTTTCTAACAATGCAGAGGAAAAATACAGCAAAATTCATTTTTGGACGAGAAATGTTGTCGACGGAGACTTTCAAACAGGAGCATATCTTCAATGAACCAATAGAAGTTCATTTCAAACTTCTATTGATATGTATGAAATTGTTTATTGATGATTAAAATATAAATAAAAACTTCATTCTGTGAACTAAATGTGATAATTTCAGTCTTAAATAACATCGCACCAAAAAACTTCAGCTAGTTAAAAGACAATAAGATTGTGTTCTCATTAATTAATAATAGTTTATGAAAAATATTTCATTCATAGAAAACATTCAATCCTTTCTTGTCATATTTTTCACTGCATCCACAAAATTTGTGACTTCAAACTACTTGATATTCAGCTCCTTGGTTTTTTCTGTATCTATAATTCTATTATATTCAAAGAAGTTCATCAATACTTCCATATGGATTTTGTTGGTTTTCCAATTTCGCAACTTTTTTGAAATTTTCATTACAAGTGTTTGAAACACAGAAATGTCATAACAGAACCCAAAATAGTAGTTCAAATATATACTTGACAGTGTTGCCAGCTCTTGTATTGCCGATTCTCGAAGCAATATTGCTAAGACAAAATTCATAACCAACATTGCTATAACAGTCGAAACAGAATACGCAATACCGTAGCCATATTGCTATGAATTGGGAGATAGTAAATTGCTCGGATAACAAGATTCATAGCAATATGCGAACAGAATCGCACCGAATATGTATAAAAGAGTAGGGAGCTTTACGGACCGATCAATTCTCTGACAGGCGTGACGATTCGGTAAACGATTCGGCTTGCGTTTGTTTCGACCTGCGATCCGTTCGGCAATTCGGTTTGTGATTCGGCCTATAAACTCGGTTCGATCCGGCCTCTACAGACGGATCAAAAAATTCGGTCCAGTTCGAAAATGGCGTTTCGTTACACACTTTACTCATATTTGCTCAAGATTTTGGTACAACTGTCAACTATTGGAGACCTATAAGCAACTGGGTGTTTTTCATCGAATACATTTCAAAATACAGTGGACTTCCCTATAACGAAAGCGCTAAATCCGCAAAAAAAAATCGTTATAAAAAATTTCGTTATACAGAAAATTTGTTTCTATAGTCGGCAATGTCGCGGTCGACTTCACTGATAAATTTAAGTTTATCACTCAAACTTAAGCACTTCCTTTTAGACATTTTCGCACAACTTTCACACTAGCGTAATGGTTAGATTGAAACCAAACAGCCAGGGGTGTATTTAAAACTGTTTCAGAAGGACCTCTCTACCCGCCGTAATGATTTAGTTTAAGGTCGGGATTTATTACGTACGTCCGGAAAAAACCCACCCTTATACCTTCTTACCAATACCCATTCAAAGAGTGATGTTCTTTGAATATTTCGTTATAGAGAGAATTTACTCCGTTTTAGAGGGTGTTTTTAACATGGAATTTGGATTCAAGGTGAAATGTCTTGTACGAAATTCGTTATACAGACGTTCGTTATGAAGGAAATTCCACTCTTATTCAAAATTCACTTTTTCTTTCGAACAAACCCCGTATTCGTCAGTCAAGCCCGAATTCGAACGACCGTGTGAAATTTCCGATAATCGATCGGGCGCAGCCGCCTCTGTTGACATCAATTAACTTCCATCACGGTTTAATTGATAAGTAATTCACCTGTAAGTGAACAATTCAAGATGAATGGAAACGTAAATGGCTTCCTGAACGTAGACAAGGACGGGGCCTCATTAACATCGACTGCTATAAACGCATTCCAAAGAAGACAAAGCGCTATTTCGACTCCAATGGCAGAGTGCGGTTTAGCCGCTCATACCACGAATTCGAAATCCCGAATCTTACCTGGCCTGACCTGGAGAGTTCTTGCTTCAGAGACGAGTGCCGTTGGATCTTGAGATCCTCGTGACTCAACATTGCTGAGGTTTGTCTAACCAAATACACTGCTAAGCCAAGCAACAGAGCTACAAATGTTTAGTTTTTTGACAAAAATACCTCCTGGACGCCACCTGTGCAATTCCGTGCAGGACAGTCCGTAGTTTATTCCCACCATGTTTTCAACACGAAAATGCCATTTTTTATTTGTTATTAACAAAAAACAACAAAAATACGCGTTCTTTTTAGTTTTTCGTTGCAGAATGGAAACTATTGATGCAGTGATAACGTTGCAATGGGATGAATTGTAGAGAATTACATTGTGAAGAGAATGATGGGTCAAACGATCCGATCGAATAATTAAAACTGGAAAAAGCGGAAAAAACCGGAAAATTGCGTGTTTCTTTTAACTCATAACTCTACCATTTTGCAATATTGAGAACTGAAACTTCACACGATAGTAGCTATTGACGTGCAAATCATGTAAGCCAAAATTGGATTCGGTCGGGTAAAGAGTTTTCGCATAATTCCCATTTGAATTTTTTTTAGACATATTTTCGCGGAAAGCTGGATGCGTTTGAGGTCGTCCGATTGAAATTAAAAAAATTGATTTGGAAAGAAGACGTGATCAGTAACAAAACGTCTATTCTGATCTTTCGATAAAACGCGTTTAAGTGTCTTAAAAACTAGTGTGAACATGAGGGAAAACGACCGACCAAGCGAGAGTGGTCGAGTTGTGAGGAAATGAGCGAATCGAGGGGAAACGCCGCGGAAGCCAACGGTCGCCGAGTATAAGATTTTTGCGCGGAGAGCGCACCAAATTTTGTACACATAAACGTTTCCCCTCGATTCGCTTATTTCCTCTCCACTCGACCGCTCTCGCTCGGTCGGTCGTTTTCCCTCATGTTCTCACTAGTTTTTAACACACTTAAACGCGTTTTATTGAAAAATCAGAATAGACGTTTTGTTACTGATCAATTTTTTTAATTTCAATTGGACGACCTCAAACGCATCCAGCTCTCCGCGAAAATATGTTCAAAAAACTATTTATCCGACCGAATCCAATTTTGGCACACATGAATTGCACGTCAATAGTTACTATCGTGTGAAGTTTCAGTTCTTAATATTGCAAAATGGCAGAGTTATGAGTTAAAAGAAAAAACACGCAATTTTCCGGTTTTTTCCGCTTTTCTCCAGTTTTAATTATTCGATCGGATCGTTTGACCCATCATTCTCTTCACAATGTAATTCTCTACAATTCATCCCATTGCAACGTTATCACTGCATCAATAGTTTCCATTTTGCAACGAAAAAACTAAAAAGAACGCGTATTTTTGTTGTTTTTTGTTAATAACAAATAAAAAATGGCATTTTCGTGTTTAAAACATGGTGGGAATAAACTACGGACTGTCCTGCTCGGAATGGCACAGGTGGCTTCCAGGTAGTATTTTTGTCAAGGAAATATCTCTATTGCTTGGCCTATGCGCAAAAGAATTAACGCACATTATGGATATCTCAAATTTTTTTCTACAACTGAAGGTGTTCTCAATGATAATTATTTTTATCAGAATTATGCATGCATGTTATCCACTCTCAACGTTTTTCTTCAATACAGATGTTTTTTCCCAGCAGGAATAAAAAAGGATGAGATTATCAGATTTCAAATGTATCGGCTCCATTCTGAAATCAGTTGTTCTCGATCAATTCTAGGGATCAATAGTTTTTCTTTCGTTTGATTTTCTACACTCGATCGCTATGCAACGCGAAACACGCAATTTGACCCAAGAGGAATGTGCACAAGCGGTAGTTTTGCGAGAAGAAGGGTGGACATAAACAAGAATTGCAGAAAGGTTTGGAGTTTCCCATACAAGTGTGTCCAGAATGTTGTAGCGATTCAGGGAGACAGGTATGAAAGTCTGAAGACCAGGACAGGGTAGACCACGCGTAACAACTGCCATTCAAGAACCTTACTTGAGAGTTTCTTCGTTGAGACAACGGTTTGCAACCGCTCACCTTATTCGAAATCAGCTTGAGCAAACTCATGAGGTGCAAATTAGCACTCAGACAATAAGAAATCGCCTCAGAAAATATGATTCAACGCCTCGTGTCGCGGCAAGAGGCGCAGCTCTTACCCCAGCCCATCGAAGGGCGCGTTTGGATTTTGCGAGAAAGCATATCCATTGGGAAGAGGCTGATTGGGAAAGAGTTCTCTTCACAGATGAGTCTAGATTCGGCCTTTACCATTGTGATCGACGTTCCCTTGTATACAGACGTCCACATGAAAAATATGCTCAGTGCAATTTTTTGAATACTACCCCCTCCGGGGGAGGATCGATTATGGTATGGGGTGGAATATCTTTGACTGCTCGCACAGACCTAGTGGTCATTGATAATGGAGCTATGAATGCTGATAGATATACATATAAGGAACATTCTTGAAGAGCATGTAGTTCCATTTGCCCCATACATTGGTGAAAATTTCATTTTTATGGACTATAATGCGAGACCCCATCGTGCGCGCATCGTTTAGGAGTACCTTGAAGAGGTTGAAGTCTCTCGAATGGAATGGCCAGCAAGAAATGCAGATCTCAATCCGATTGAGCAGGTTTGGGACAACCTCAATAGAAGGCTGAGAAGTTCAGAAAATCATCCAGCTACTCTTAATGACTTATGAATCCACCTCATAGAAATCTAGGAAGGATCAGATCAGAACATTTTAAGATCCCTCATTTTGAGTATGAACCGTAGTTGCCGAGCCTGTAATTAACGCAAGGGGTGGAAATACCAAGTATTAAATCACTTATCAGCATTCCAGTATTTTGAGAATTGTTTATTTCTCTTCTTTCGGTGAAATCCTGAATTTTTCTTCCATTTAATGTGTCTTGTTTCGTTCAAAACTTCCCGAGAGAACATAAAAAATAAGTTATAAAGTCAATGTAGAGTTTATTTTCATTAAAATTGAGATTTTCAGAATGCGCGTAAATTTTTTTGCGCAGTGTATTTCCAGCTACGAGGATGTTTTTAATAAGGATAGAAACTCAGAGTGAAAAGTAAACCTAGAGATGAATTCACGCATTTGTCGACGCAGCAAGTAAAGGGTGTTTTTTCGGGGTATAGAACTTCAAGTTGGCATTACTGTTCAAGATGGCGACCGTTTTAACAGCTGTCGTGTCAAGTGATTTATTCTCAGTTTGGTTTGGCAATTCTTCATGAATAGACTCACGCCTGAACAACGTTTGCACATAGTGCAATTTTATTTCGAAAATTATTGTTCTGTGCGGAATACGTATCGCGCACTACGTCCATTTTATCGTCGACAAAATCGTCCATCAGAGCAGTTAATTCGATTAACCATGGAACGTTTTCGCATCACGTTTACTCTTATTGATAACTCGCATCCCCAAAGACGCCGTACGGTGCGTACAGAAGAAGCTATTCCTACTGTAGAGCGTAGCATTGAGGAAGACCCTAATGAGTCCATCCGCAATCGAGCACAAATTTTATCTGTGTCCATCCACTTTATGGAAGATTTTGCGGAAGGATCTTGGTTTGCGTGCTCACAAAATCCAAATCGTGCAAGAATTGAATCCAAACGATCATCAAGCAAGGCGTAGATTCGTCGAATGAGCCCCTAACGAGATTGCCGTTGTTCCCGATTTTCATAAGCGAATTTTGTTTAGCAATGAAGCGCACTTCTGGTTGAATGGCTACGTCAACAAACAAAACTGCCTCATTTGGAGTGAAGCTTATCCTCAAGTGTATGTCGAAACACCGTTTCATCCAGAAAAACTGACTGTTTGGTGCGCTCATGGGCGGGTGGAATCATTGGTCCGAAGTTCTTCGAAAACGATGATGGCCAGAACGTTACAGTCAATGGTGATCGGTATAAAACCATTACTAACTTTTTCATTCCTCAATTGAACAACCATGATGTCCAGGAGCTGTGGTTCCAACAAGACGGCGCAACATGTGACCGCCTAATTTACGTTTCGGACCTGTGTATTGACCTCCAAGATCTTGTGATTTACCACCGCTAGACTACTTTCTGGGGCTATGTGAAGTCATTGGTCTATGCGGATAAGTCACAAACGCTTGACCATTTGGAAGACAACATTCGCCGTGTTATTGTCGATATACGGTCACAAATGTTGGAAAAAGTAATCGAAAATTGGACGTCCAGATTGGACTATGTACATCCGAGCCAGCCGTGACGGTCATATGCCAGAAATCATATTTAAAATGTAAAGCCACAAGATTACCTTTCGGATAAATAAAATTCATGTCAATCGGATAATCCATCGTTGTTTTATTGCAAGTTAAAGTTCTATACCTCTAAAAAAACACCCTTTACATTCAAATGCTGCCCCTCAATATACTCAAAGACCTCATTGATAGCAATGCAAAACGCTAGTCACGGTGCCAATCGACTACAATCTCACTCAACCGATAAAATTTTTTCAATTTAATATTGTCCGGTCTATTTAGACCAAAAAATGAGAGTGAAGTTACATAAAGTCCCAACAAGCTGAATTTCTGTGAAGTTGTTCAAAACATAATTATAAACAATGTCTAAAAGTTACTCATCATTCCCCTGTGAGGAAAAAATTTTATTCGAGGTCAAATGTCAAAAAAATGAGTTTTTCGCGATTTTCAGCAAAACGGTAAGTTTTATCATAAAAGTACCTCAGACAAAAATTGTAGATCATAAAATTATTTATAAAAAATGTATCAATACTTTTTTTCTTACGAGCCACCGTTTCTGAGATATAACGATTCAAAAAGTTAAAACTACGCGCTAAGTACACTACCTCATAGGTGGCGTGGAAACGTGTGCATATTATGACGATAACGACTTTTATATCTTTTTGAATCGTTATATCTCAGAAAGGGTGGCTCGTAAGAGAAGAAGTATTGATACATTTTTTATAGATAATTTTATGATCTACAATTTTTGTCTGAGGTACTTTTATGATAAAACTTACCGTTTTGCTGAAAATCGCGAAAAACTCATTTTTTTGACATTTGACCTCGAATAAAATATTTTCCTCAAAGGGGAATGATGAGGAACTTTTAGACATTTTAAAATTATGTTTTGAACAACTTCACAGAAATTCAGCTTGTTGGGACTTTATGTAACTTCGAATGTCTAAATAGACCGGACTAAATAAGCACGAATATAAAATGCAAAATTTTCAACAATCCCTTTTTTTTGCATTCCATTTCACGATTCGTCAAGAAAGGACGAAGTCGTGTGAACGGATTCGATCCTTAGGGCTACGAACATGATTTAATTCCTAAATTATTTCGCCGTAATACGCCATAATAAATCATGATAATGCGGACTGAAATTATTCAATTCCACTCACGATTTCTACATAAATCCTGAAGATTTGAAAGTATACGCCAGGATTGAGAGATACCCAGGAGGCAGATCATGTAGCTGAATACTGATGCTGATTCGGTTTACATTTGCCGTCATATCGATCCTCAAATGGACATTTCACCGAAAAATTGATGATGAAATCAATGATTCGCAGCCCAGAAAAAATTCAGAAGAAGCAGGTGTTTTTGATTTTTGGTGGAGAAATGAGGCTATTACCTCAAAACTTTATATGGCACATGGGATTGATACCGAAAACGTATTAAGGGTTTCTAAAAGAGGTGTTGTTTTGATATTCAGAGAAAAATGCCAATTTTCAATATAAATGATCGGATATTTATTTCATCAGAAGAAGCTATTACAGTCAAATAGGGTTTTTAGCAGGAAAGTTTTGGGGTAGTTTTGATTTTTTCGGTTTTTTATGTTTTTTGGAGTGCTGAATCCGAATCTGAGGTTTGCTAACAAAATTTCGTGAGGGAACATTGAAAAAAATACAAAAAAAGAGAAAAAATCTAATTCTTTGGCAGTTTTCTGCTTATAACTCGGAAACTATCAACTTTTCGTGAAAAACCTTTCCATACAAAATGAAAGTACAACCCGTTCTGGCTCAAATTATAGTTGAAAATGAGGTATTTTCTATGACTCGATAAATGAAAATAAATTAAATTCCGTGGTTCCGATAATGCGAACGTCTTGAAATACTGCATGAACATTCAGTATATCAGTCTCGATTCACAAAAAAAATTTAACTCGAATCGGATATCTTGTTATGGAAATATAAATATTCTTCTCCCATATTCCAATTCAATTTTCTATGGTTATGTTCACACTATGGCCACCAAATTTTGCATGAAGCTTCTTATGAGCATCTTGCATATGGCCGCAACATTTCATTTCGATGGGTTTCGTTTTGTCTGAGATATTGGGGAACAAAAACTTTGAATGGCCATATTCTATGTTTCATAAAACATGGCCATTCAAAATTTCTGTTCCTCAATATCCCAGATAAAACTAAACCAATCGAAATGAAATGGTGCGGCCAAATGCAACATGCTCATAATAAGCCTTATGCAAAATTGTGTGACGATAGTGTGAAGAGAACCATAGAAAATTGAATTGGAATATTGAAAAGAAGAATCTTTATATTTCCATAACAAGATATCCGATTCGAGTTGAATTTTTTTTGTGAATCGAGACTGATATACTGAATGTTCATGCAAAATTTCAAGACGTTCGCATTATCGGAACCACGGAATTTAATTTATTTTCATTTATTGAGTCATAGAAAATACCTCATTTTCAAATATAATTTGAGCCAGAACGGGTTGTCGCAGAACAAGCTGAGGTGATACAATCTGTAGGAAATTTCACGTATTTTCATTTTGTATGGAAAGGTTTTTCACGAAAAGTTGATAGTTTCCGAGTTATAAGCAGAAAACTGCCAAAGAATGAGACTTTTTCTCTTTTTTGTATTTTTTTCAATGTTCCCTCACGAAATTTTGTCAGCAAACCTCAGAATCGGAAATTAGCACCCCAAAAAACATAAAAAATCGAAAAAATCAAAACTACCCCAGAACTTTCCTGCTAGGGGTTCTTTTGAGCACAAATTGACTGGACTATATGCCGTTAATAGTGGAAAATAACATCAGGCAAATCACTACCACTTACAGGACCATATCCTTTTAATGAAATTTCCATAACCAAATCGCAAAGTGGCTGCCCTATGTCCTCGATAGCCTCACGAATTCCATCTTTGAGATCCTGAATCGACGCTGGGCTATTGGCGTGGACCTTCTCTTTCACGTGGCCCCAAAGGAAGAAGTCGCAAGGTGTTAACTCACAAGATCTCGGTGACCAATTGTGATCACCTCTTCGAGAGATAACACGGTCCGAAACTTTTCCCATAAAAAATCAATGTTTCGTTGCTTGTGTGGCACGTAGGGCCGTCTTGTTGGAAGTGAACGTTGTCCAGTAATGTAATGACGTTTGTGGAATGCCTGATTCCAAAGTACGACGAGAAATGGATCAACCTGGGTTTTCTTCAACATTTTCGGCGACAGCAGCAATATTCTCGGCTGTTCTTCAACGACGTGCACGGGTTTTATTCTTCGCATCACTAACTTGTCCCAACAGCTCGAATTTTTCCACCAATTTCTTTATTGCGGTCCGACAAGGTGCTTCACAACGAACCAAAAATGTTCGAGTTTTACGAACCGTCTCTGCCAAATTTTCATCATTTTTATAGTGAATTTTAATAATTTCAATGCGTTCTTGCAGCGTGTAAGGTTTCATTTTTATTAATGGCGTAGTTTCTACTTGTCAAATTTCAAAAAAAGAAAACTTCGAACGTGACATCTACCGAAATAATGGGCTATTCAAAATAACACCTCTCATTGGAAAACCCTTGAGATTCAGAAGCATCAACGCTCTTCTTTACATTGGAAAAACGTTAGATCTAATTCGAATATCCTGAGAGCTGTTGTTTTCTTTCTGTTCATTTATAAATTCAAGGGACCCCGCACATTTCTTTTGGGAATTGGGTCCCGGTGGATTTGGCTGAAAATTTGATATGATGTTCTACTAATCCTTCTGATCAAATGTCTCCAAAGTCACGAAGTTGAAAAATGCATACTTCTAGGAGTTTTTAGCGATTTTTTGTATCCATTATGGCCTACGTATTACCGTTCACGCAGAAATGTTTGAAAATATTTCGTGATTATTGAAAGCAGATTTTGTCAATTCTTATTATTATTGTTAATCTTTAAATATATCTTGTATGCATTATAATGTTATTGCCTTGAATTGAGATGCCCCGACACGTTCATTTGATGGTTTTTTGCGAAAACATGAATAAATCGAACCAAAAATTTTTTTTCAAGAAAGTTATAATTGATACAAAAAATCGCTAAAAACTCCTAGAAGTATGCATTTTTCAGTTTCGTGACTGTGGAGACATTTGATCAGAAGGATTAGTAGAACATCATATCAAATTTTCAGCCAAATCCACCGGGACCCAATTCCCATAAGAAATGTGCGGGGTCCTTTCCTCTCAATTTGAAAATTTCGAACTTGAAATTGATCGAGCGAGTATAAAAGAATCTAATAAAATATACGATAGTGTTATTAGGAAAGAGGTTCACGGTCTATGCATTTCATGTTTTGTTGCTCAAGTTTTCTATCTTACGCGTGAATCTGCCATTGAACCTGAGTCTGTTGTTTTGAAGTTTAAGGATGCGTGTTGGCAAATACTGATATACTCGTATTAATACAAGTTCAAATGTTCCTCGCGAATTCTATTTTTGAACGATAAAATATGGCGAGAATGTGAAGTGTTCCGTAGAATGATTTTGGCCACCTGAGGACATCGCAAATGAGCGACAATATGTACGATATACAGGGTGTTTTAACACTAATATTGATGCTGTCACATGAACACCAAGTTTTAATATGAGAAATTCATGATGAATAAAAATAATATGGCTTTGTTTATTGGATTGTTGTCGGAAGAAAATCATAACAGTTAATATGTACATTGTTCAATAATATACATGACCTGAAAATCACTCTTTTTTAAAGTTGGAACTTTATGAGAATTTGAAGGAAAAGGTTGCGTGATCAAATTAATCCATTTGAAATGCCGGATGCCCAAAAAATGTTCAGATTAAAGAAATGCCGAATGCCCACTTTGTAACCTTGTTCGGATTGAAGAAACCAGTATTACTATAAACTTAATAAATGCTATACAGCAATTTTAACCAAGACATGCTTTTCTTTCCTGTTTTCAATTTATTAGAATTAGATTCTACTACACTAAATTCAGATGAATGTATTTTCAAATTCAAATCAAAACC
Organism: Propylea japonica; assembly: GCA_013421045.1. Classification (NCBI taxonomy): domain Eukaryota; kingdom Metazoa; phylum Arthropoda; class Insecta; order Coleoptera; family Coccinellidae; genus Propylea; species Propylea japonica. The sequence continues at coordinate 15,749,905 of CM024240.1, read as the reverse complement.
ATTTAATACTTACTCTTAATACATAAAGTTCCAATATCAAATCTATCGATTGAAGGTTATGTTTTGCGATGAGTAGTTCAAAAGTGACACAGTAAATAAGAAAGTTACAGGAACCATTCCAGAATTGCATTATGTATTTACGAATCTGTAAGTAGGCCTGTTACAGATCAATCGTACGCTACAGTATCGTAACTTACAGATGAAAAGCAGAATACCACCATACGCTGTTTTTGATCTGTGTTGCAAGATTAATGTCGTTTTAAGGTCTTTGTAAAATTTAAGATACACTTAAAACTCATTTCAATGCGACGGTAAAAGTGGTCGTGAGAAAATGGAACTGATTTTGTCGAATAAAAACATCAGTGAAAGTTATGCCTATGAGAAGCAATACAGCGCCAAAAATAAAGGTCCTATTTAGCTGGTCCTAACCACTATTTCGTTTCTTTATGTATAATTGTATATGGTAATGATCGGCTGCAACGTGATTCTCCCCTATAGTTTAGTAAATGCCACTTTCCCAAAGAAAAAGCGTCCGAAGTGGGTTCATCCCAGACAATTTTCAGAAAAGTTTATTTTTCTCGAAAACGGTCTAATTTAGAGCGTATGACTAGGAGTATCTTTTTTGTGTAGAAAACATTTGTGGTTCAAAAACCATAAGGAGTGCGATTTAGCGTTACACTCAGATAGCTAAGCTGCTATTAAAGCAATGAGCTCCAACGTAATCGACTCAAAAAAGACCTAAGAGTGCCGGAACAAACTCAATGAGGTAGGCAAGAAAAATAAGGTCTTTTTAATCTGGGTTCCCGGCCATCCCGGAATCAAAGGAATGAAGAAGCAATACACTTGCCAAAGAGGACGCACGAATGTCAACTCATTGGCCTAGAACCTTCTGTGGTATAGATAAATGTACCTATAATGAGGAGTTTCTGGAGAAGGAGGAAGCCGAGAAGAAAAAACTCTGGCGGAATCTCCCAGGGATGGATTTATTTCACTGAGTTACTTCGGAACTTTGAAACAGCAAGTTCCAAAAGATATCTGTATCTTAGTAAGAAACAAATACACCTCCTCACTAGCTTTCTTACAGAAAGCTGTCGCCTTAGGAAGCACCTGTTGAGGGTGGGATTGTCGGACACTGACGAGTGAAGGTTCTGTGGGGAGGAGGAAGAAACCCCCATTCATCTAGTCACGGAATGCTTTGAGAATGCCTTGGGCGAGAAACTTGTAAGAGTGAGGAACTAGCCTCGTTGAAGCTAGGGATTGCAAATTTACCGAATTTCAATTTATCGGTAATTCGGTAAATTATTTGAAACATTACCGATTTACCGGTATTTACCGGTTTTTTTTCCCGAAAAAAAGAATTAACCCACAAAATGAACAACAAAACTTTATTTAATTCTTAATCTATAATAAACACAGAAAAGTGAAACTCTAGGTAAACTAAAAAAATTAATATGCCACTAAAACTCGAAATAGTCTATAAAATAGGAAAATATCGGTCGTTAGTTACTTAATCTTTCGAATTTTTTGTTTTATAAAAAAGGCCCTAAGAAATCGCAGTTTATCAAGGCTGTTATCCTCAGAGTGAAAAGGAAACCTAACTAGAGTTGCCTTAACGCATTTTTTATGCAGCCAAGTGGAATCTGTTTATACACGCGAACAAACTTCCGGCGTTGCGAAATCGTGCCGTATGTTTATTCCGTATTGGGATAATTGCTTTACCGCTCTCCCAATCTGATACTAACGGCTTGCGTCTGTTATAGATAATTCTGTCAGTTTGGCAACATTGTCTGTAAGTGTTCAGTTTCTTGATGCGATGTGTACATTTTCATTTCGATTTGACGTTGATAAACTGAATTATTTCAATGAATTGGTGGCAGTTTATTGTTGCTTAGGGCTATTCCGTTAATTATAGCTAGGCTAGGGCAAAATTACAAAAATTTTATATTATATTCAGGAAAAGGAGAAATGCAAATCCAACCAATTGTCCCATCTCACTGTTATGCTTTTGGTTGATTACAAGGCAGTACTTTTCAAGCGTAGGGGTATCTCTATGTTTATTTCTTACTCTGAGGTATCACTTAGCCGCGACCTTATCTTAGTGCAAAGTGTTTCTGCCGCAGAAAAGGCTCTTTCGGACTCCATACTAGTAGGCCGAGTTGTCATTAGTGCTGCGATAACCATTTTCAAGTATTTCCTCTGAATCCCCTTCTTCCGAAAATATTACATTTCGGTTTTCACACACTGCTGAACATTGTTAAACGTAGCCTGATGTCTTCTGATTGGAAGGGTACTGTTAATTTCAATTTTGTTCCTGATCGCTAATTCGAGCTTTTCTTTAATGGACATTGCAGCATTAGCCGATTTGGATGTTGTCAGCTTGGCATTTTTTACCGAAATTACCGGTAAAAGATGCCGATTTCTTCGTCGGTAATTTGAAGAACTTTTAAGGCGGTAAATCGGTTAACCGGTAAATCGGTAAACCGGTTTGCAATCCCTAGTTGAAGCCTTTACAGCTATTGGATTTTATTAGATCTCGGAACTGGACGACCTTGAGGTCGCAGTGAACTGTAACCCCTTTTTAAACTCAACTAAACTAAACTAACCATAAAAATAAAATGTTCGATGGGGTTTTCCTATTTGGCTGATGAAATGAAGACAAAATACACCTGGACTGAATCTAACAAAATAAATAACTGGTTCTGCATCAATTTGGAAGTGATGCAGCGTCGCATAGCAATGTAAGTAGATTCACTTCTATCAATTTCTCAAAAATCGCCAACTACCCTATTAGCTATCCCACAGTCCTAACCTCGAAGGCAAATCCATCCGACAACCCACCTCCAACCCTACTCAGCGATGCGGCCCTCTGGTCATCAGCGTCGTCATCGATAAGTCTGCACTGCAGGGCGAGAGGACGAAATAATCCCCGATCTCGCCCCAAGGGGTGTACCGCACCCCTGCGTTCTCGCGTATCACGCACCCCCTTCCCGTTCCCGCGAGCAGAGTTGAAACAACTAAAAAACAATATCCTCCGCCTCTGCCGCGGTGGTATCGGCAGAGTGAAAGCCTTATTTTCTACCGTGGGGACCGACCAAGTAGAAAATTAAGTTAATAGCGAAGCGGGGGTGTCTCTGTAGTTGTATTTGGTCGATTCAGTTACGTGCCCGCCTGTATGTAGCATATGGCAACGCTGGAAAGCGCTCGGAGTTTTCTTCGGTCCTGGTTTGCGTTTGTCTCCTTCCATGTCTCCTTCTACTTGAGTTCAACTTGGATGGTGAGTGGGTGATGGGACTTACCTGAAATGAAAAAGTCGATTAATATTTTATTCAATTTGACAGTGTAAATATTCGAGTCTTCAGACAAACGCAAAAGTCCATTGGCCAGCGCCTGTTTTTCGTAATGATTAATAACAATCTGAATATCTGTGAGTAGCGTCATTTTGTCGAGACGCCCAACTTTTTCCTCTACGAAAATTCTCGATAGTGAGGGCTAATACAGTATGGAGGCGTCAAAAGTGTTAAATGGGTGAATGTTCAAATTTTATTTCTAACAGCTACTTCATTAATTAAATCTTGAAACATTTTTATTGCAAATTGAAAACAATAATTGTCCTACAAAAATGATGATTCTATTAAAGTGTCCCCTAATCCCAACATGTATCAACAAGTAGCAGAGCCGGAACTAGGATTCTTGCGCCTGTGGCAAAATTTCAAAATGCGCCCTTGAAGAAATTCATTTTTCAATGAATACATGATTTTTATAATTGATATTTGTTGATTATAAAGGCTTTTCCAATAAAAGGTGTTATTTTGATATTCAAAGAAAAAGCCATTTTTCAATATAAATGATCGGATGTTTATTTCATTATGAAGAAGAAGCTATGCCGTTAATAGTGGAAAATAACATGAAGCAACGCTTACAGGACCATATCCTTTTGATGAAATTTTGCATAACCAAATCGCAACGTGGCTGCACTATGTCCTCGATAGCCTCACGAATTCCATCTTTGAGGTCTTGAATCGATGCTGGGCTATTGGCGTAGACCTTCCCTTTCACGTGGCCCCAAAGAAAGAAGTCGCAAGGTGTTAAATCACAAGATCTCGGTGGCCAATTGTGATCGCCTCTTCGGGAGATAACATGGTCCAGAAACTTTTCCCGCAAAAGATCGATGGTTTCGTTGCTTGTGTGGCACGTAGCGCCTTCTTGTTGAAAGTAAACGTTCGCCAGATCAGTACTATTCAATTTCGCCCATAAAAAATCATTGATAATCTCTCGATAGCTCAATATATTCACCGTAACTGTTGCTCCAGCCTCATTTTCCTAAAAGTAAGGTCCAATGACTCCGCCGGATCATAAACCGCACCAAACGTTGAGGATAGAGAGGCTTTTCAACAATAACTCTTGGGTTTTCCAAGCCCCAGATGCGAAAATTTTGCTTGTTGACGAAGCCACCGATGTGGAAATGGGCCTCATCACTCAAGATGATTTTTCGATGGAATTCCGGATCACTTTCATGCATTTCAACGACCAACCTACCAAAATGACAGCTTCAAACGTGATATCTAGCGAAATAGCGGGCTATTCAAAATAACACTCCTTTTTGAAAAACCCTTTATTTTGAAGAACTTTTTTATTGACAATAATCTCCCATATTCTTAAAAGGTAATGAACAATCCACCGAGTCGTGTTTCGCACCATGTACTTATAATTTTTTAAAATTTGTTCCGTTTTGGTAGCGTTCGTTAACTATGTTACTAATTTTGTAAACCGGTAAATACACCACTTTTAAATATAGAGCTTGTAGTCAATCTTTATTTAAAATGGAATATATCATATTTTACATTTTGCGCCCCTAGGTCGTTTGCGCCCGTGGCAAATGCCTCCCTCGCCACGCCCACGGTCCGGCTCTGACAAGTAGGTCTAAAAAAATTATTACTAACCGTCTGATTTTTTCACTGTTGCTTAGCAAATATGTATTTCCTTTATGAACTGGTCACATTGTCCTACAAATTGAGTGGTACGTTTTTCCAGTCCTACCTCAGAAATTGTACCAGAGAATCCACAATTAACAATTGGCAATTTCTGAGCGTAGGACTGCAAAAACGTACCACTCAATTTGTAGGACAATGTGACCAGTTCATAAAGAAAAATATTGCTAAGCAACAGTGAAAAAATCAGCGGTTAGTAATATTTTTATTTAAACCTAATTTTTGAGATATTTTGGGAGTGGGGGACACTTTGATAGAATCATCATTTTTGTAGGACAATTATTGTTTTCAATTGTTTCAATATTTAAATAAGCTGTTGGTAATAAAATTTGAACATTCACCCATTCAACACTTTTGACGCTTCCATACTGTATTAGCTCTCACTAACGAGAATTTTCGTAAAGAAAAAGTTGGGCGTCTCGTCCAAATGAGAAGCTATTCACAAATATTCAGATTGTTAGTAATCATTATGCAAAACAGGACTACAAAGAAAGATGGTCTGGAATACTTAAAATAATAGATGAACATCAAAAGACCATATAATCAGGTCGATTCTGTTTGCATATTTCTATAAATCTTACTCAAGCAATATTGCTATCTTCTAAATTCTTAGCAATATGGCTACATTATAACGTATTTTATTTTGACTGTTGTAGCAATGTTGGTTGTGCACTCAGGATTCAAGAGCTGGCAACACTGTACTTATGATTTTTGAACTACACCGTATCGAATTCTGTGATTTCAAACTTTTAATAAGAAATTCAAAGATATTGCGAAATAGGAAAACCAACCAATCCAAATGGAAGCATTGATGAACTTTTATGAGAATAATGATAAACTTCTTTAAAAAAATAGAATTATGGAAGCAGGAAAACCCAACCCATTAGAAATAAGGGAGGTAAATATCAAGTGATAGTTGATAGCGCCGCGACGCCTGGCGTCTTAAATTATTTTCTCCGACTTTTATGCACATCTCAAGTCAGCAATGACTTGTACCAAATACCTTCAACAGAAATAAAAAATATTCATCCTTTTTCGAGAAAAATCAGGATAAGTGAATCACCCTGTAAGACTATTTGTTCACGAATTTTTTCATCACAGATATTCAAAACAAAACTTGAGAAAAACAAATGTTAGATCAAAACGTTGCGATACGAAGAGTGCCCAAATATCTATAATCCAAAATCTTTTCCCAAAAAATATAACCTGATGTTTTCAGCCAGGTTTGTACTTTGTTGAAATCTCGGTTGAAATGATATTTATGAATCCAGTTCAACGGTATCAGATCGTCTGCGAGGGCAAGAAAATATACTTCTTCATTCCATCACCTTCAAGGTTCACAGGTCACTTTCAACCAACCGAAGAATGCTCTCTGATGTGGTCAAAATTAATATAAATTGCCCGCTAGAAACTGGATTGTCCAAACGTGGACGGAGCAGTGTTCTCGGACGGTGCATATTGTTCCTTTGTTACGAAAATAAGTCGGTTTATTATCCATAATAATACACGTCTGGGTTCAAACACTACCTAAGACGTTCACACTTTGGTTTTGGGACGTGTCGGTCGTTCTTTGTCATCCGTTCTTTTTTGTGTTCAATATATGACAAGAAGAGAAAGCTGAGATTTGAGATATATAAATGTTGAATTTCAGCATAATCGGAATAATATTCTGGAAATTATTCAAAAAAATAAATATGTAAAAAATATATTGTAGTATTCATTCTCAAAATAAATTCCACTCGCATCGGATATTCTGTAATGCAAATACAGTGGAACTTCCCTATAACGAACGTCTGTATATTAATTTCAGCTGTGATAGCACAACTTATAATGGAAGATTTAGAGGAAACAGTCATAGAAGAGTTAACATACAAAGTGCCATTTTTCAAACGTTTTGTAGACGACTGTCTCACAGCAGCACCTGAAGATAAAATACAAGACATTATAAATAAATTCAATAACTACCATCCCAAATTGAAATTCACCTGTGAGTTAGAAAAACAAAATGAAATAAATTTTCTGGATTTAACACTTATAAGAACAAACACAGGAATAAAAACAATTGGTATACAAAACCTACTTGGAGTGGCCGCTACTTAAATTTTGAAGCTACAGTCCCAATAACACATAAAAAGGTGTCATATAAGGAATTGCTGACCGAGCTCTTAAACTTACAAGTCCAGAATTCAGGAAACAAACAATAACTAAGGCAAAGAATATACTACTTCAAAACGATTATCCTCTAAAAATGATAAACAAAATTGAAATCAAAAATCCTAAAAACAAAATATCTAATTGCGTATACCAAATAAATTGCTTAGATAGCCCTGTATATCACTGTATTCCACTGTATATCAATGCAGAATCTCAGCACAATCGGAATTATATTCTGGAAATTATTCAAAAAATGAAATATGTAAAAATAAATATTTACGAAATTTATAAATTCTATGGTTCTGACGATGCGATCCTCTCGACATTTTGAATGAACATCCAGTATAGTAATTTTCATTCTAAAAATAATTTCACTCGAATCGGATATTCTGTTATGAAAATATAAAGATTCTTCTTTCAATATTCCAATTGAATTTTTTATGGTTCTGTTAACACTATGGCCTCTAATTTCGAATGGAGATTCAGTATATCAATCTTATCCACAGAAAAAATTATACTCGAATGGATATCCTGTTATGGAAATACATAAAAAGATTTTTCTCGGGCAATGCATATTAATCCTTTGTTAAGAAAATAAAGTGGTTTATTATCCATAATAATATACGTCTGGGTTTCAAGACTACCTAAAGGTGCTATTCCATTGCGCGAAATTCACTCGCGAAACAAAATGCGCGCAGTGGATACAGTGGCGGCTCCTCAGGGGAGGCAGAGGAGGCCGGCCTCCCCTAATTTCACTGCATTTTATTCAATTTGAAATTCAAGTTCAAATGAAAAATAATAACGTTTCTATATCTGTATTATATCCATCATTCTATCTACTATCCAAATCTCAAATTAATAAACATTTGTTTATTATTCAGCGATCTTAACATTCATATATTATCCGCAACACAAAATACGTATTATACGTATTTTGTGTTGCGGTTTGCCCGCTATATACGTAACCTCTTAGCGGAGGAGGCTCGCCTCCACGAGTCCAGATTCGTTAGCCTGTAACATTTCAAACTTCTTCAAGTGAACGGTGCGGAAACCACTCAATTTCAAGCTGTAGGTCACGTGACCGGAGGCCCGACTCCGCAGCCTCCTTTTCGCTTCTAGGCGAACGAGCTTAGCCGAAAGTGAACGTCCGATCGGCCCGAATCAACCCCGATCATCGTGGATTGGATGGAAATCAGCTGTTGTTTTGATTTCCTCCCTTTTATTAACGAAGTATTAATCCTTTATCTTTTACAGTGGGTTTTATAAAGCTTGATCGGGCAATCAAATCGTTGATTTTGAATTAAGCCGATGGTTTACCTCAAAAATGAACTGAAAATTGCACAGAAATAATGACATTTCATTTATCACCGTGATCGGAGTTTTATGAAACCGGCTTTAGCGTGTGTGGTTTGTAGTTTTACGACATTTTTCGGAAAAGTATGTAGGGGTAAGATTCCAATATTTCAGCAAGAAAGATGGAAACGGGAAGAAGAAGTGAGAATAATAATGCAAGTAGTGAACGCAAGATCCTGTAGATTTTATTTCGAATAATAAATTCAGTAGAATGCCTGACGATGATAAAATTTTCATAACTCAAGTAATTAATATACCTCGACCAGCAATGTTAAATTTAATTATTAATTCTGTTCACAATCGTTCGTTTTGCGTAGAATGGTATATTACATGCCATTGGCTGACAGGAAGCCCAATTCGAAATAAATTATTTTGTTGGTTGCGTGGTCTTGGGCCTCCTCTGATTGAAATCTCACGAGCCGCCACTGAGTGGATACCGCTTTCGCGCCAGAAATTTTGTTGCGCGAGTCAGTTTCGCGGTGAGCCGATGCCAGTCGGTTTTTGAGAGCGAGTCAAAGAGACTCGCGGTATTAATTTCGCGTCGTGGAAACGTCAAAATGAATCAGGGCGAGTGCATTCCTCTAATCCAGCTCTAGCAGGTCTTACAATTTTGTGGGATGCCTATGTTCATCTTATTTTAGGATCAACCTGTGATAATAGGTATTCAAAGTCTTCTGACGTCATCCTGTTGAAATCCTGATCGTATCCTCGATGGGTTCCGCTACTAAATCCCATCGATGTTTTCTTTGTTCGTTTTTATTTTTATTCTTCACATAACCCATCACAATTAAAGCAAATGCTGAGGCTGCAGTCGGAGGTACGAACGCCATGATTGTCTCTGTGAAACTGGCGGCTCACCCGTTTTCGCGAAAAGTTTCGCGTCGTGTAAACGTATCAGGCCGAAACAGCGACTCGCGAGTCAGCCTCGCAAAACAGTTGCGCGAGTCAATTTCGCGCAATGGAATAGCACTTTAAGACGTTCACACTTTGGTTTTGGGACGGTTGTCGTTTTTTGTCATCCGTTCTTTTTTGTGTTCAATGAATGAAAAAAAAATAAGAAAAGTCCTGAATAGGAGCTTTTGAACGTTCGTTCTTTGATGGAGCAATAAAACTATCAACTTGAAATTTATATGGGATTTGAGATTGATACCAAAATAACAATGCAGAATCTCAGCACAATCGGAATTATATCTCGGAAATTGTTCAAAAATTGAAACATGTGAAAAATAAATACAGTGGAACTTCCCTATAACGAAAGCGCTGAATCCACAAAAAGAATTCGTTATAAAAAAATTTCGTTATAAAAAAATTGTTTCTATAGTCGGCAATGCCGTGGCCGACTTCACTGATAAATTTAAGTTTATCATTCAAACTTAAGCACTTCCTTTGACATTTTTGCACAACTTTCATACTAGCGAAATGGATAGATCGAAACCAAACAGCCAGGTGTGTATTTAAAACTGTTTCAGAAGAATCTCTCTGTCCGCCGTAATGATTTAGTTTAAGGTGGAGATTTATTACGTACGTACAGAAAATTTTCGGAAAAAAACCCACCCTTATACCTTCTTACCAATACCCATTCCAAGAGTGATATCATTTGGATATTTTTATATAGATAGAATTTACTTCGTTTTAGAGGGTGTTTTTAACATGGAATTTGGATTCAATTAAATTGAATGAACAATTTATTTCAACTGCGGAATGGACGCTCCAAAACAATAAACATAATATGTTCATTACTCTGAGATTTTATGGAATGATTGAAAATATACAGATACAAAATTTTGTTATTCCTTACTCGAACTTAAATTTAAATTTGAATAAAATGCAGTAAAATTAAGGGAGGTATAGGTGAGGGCTCCTCTAGCGGCCGCCACTGAATCGAAGAAGTTGAAATTGACCTGCACGTACTCATTTTCGAAGGAAACTTATTAATATCCCTACGTCTGAAGTGGCTTTCGGGGGATTTTACATTAACCGGCTCGTTCTGAGAGACGCCGGCCGAGGCCCGCGGGCGGACATTTGCGGTAGACGGCGGAAATGCCGTGCCACGAAATTCAATACTTTCTTCTTCTTCTCTTGTGTTTTTTGGTCTCGACAACTTTGGATATTGAGTGGTTTCCTGGGAGAATGGGAATGATTGGTGATGCGGGAGATCGCTGAAAGGTTGATTTGAGGATACTAAGCATTGTCTTTCATACTGAGTGTTATCAAACAAAGTTTCAATACAGCGTTCCAATAAATTTACGTACTGGTCAATAACTCTTGGGCGAAGTCTTTTTGAGGAAAAACCTCGCACCTATCGATATTCAATTTCAAAATTTATTCCATCTCTTTTTGGATTTTATATTTCTCACCCCAAGGCTCCGCACCCCCCTCAACTTACTTTTTTGAAAGGAAATACATATATGGGTTGCGATATATCAAATGAAAGGTATTTTGATGAACTTTTCAGCGATGTAGTTGAAAGTAAAATTGTCTGGACCGTTTTCATTTAAAAATTGTGAAATAATTTACAATTTGCGATTGGGTTGTACGGCCATCAGACCATTATTTTTTACTAATTATATTCAAGGAAAATTCACGAATTCATGGATTTTTAATCGAAAACAGGTATCCTTATGTTTTCTCGAATTTGAAATCTCTCTCTCCCGAAAACGGTACACAGAAGAAGCTATTGCTACTGTAGAGCGTAGCATTGAGGAAGACCCGAATGAGTCCATCCGCCATCGAGAACAGGAATGGATCTGTGTCCATCCACATTATGGAAGATTTTAAGGAAGGATCTTGGTTTGCGTGATTACAAAATCCAAATCGTGCAAGAATTGAAGCCAAACGATCATCAAGCAAGGCGTAAACGTATTTTGTTTAGCGATGAAGCGCACTTCTGGTTGATTGGCTACGTCAATAAACAAAACTACCGCATTTGGAGTGAAGCTAATCCTCAAGTGTATGTCGAAAAACCATAACATCCAGAAAAACTGACTGTTTGGTGCGCTTTATGGTCTGGTGGAATCATTGGTCCGTATTCTTCAAAAACGATGATGGCCAGAACGTTACAGTCAATGGTGATCGGTATGGAGCCATGATTATAACTTTTTCATTCCTGAATTGAACAACTATGATGTCCAGGAGCTGTGGTTCCAACAAGACGGCGCAACCTGTCATACAGGTCGTGCCACAATCGATTTATTGAAAGACATTTTGGTGATCGCCTAATTTCGCGTTTTGGACCTGTGAACTGGCTTCCAAGATCTTGTGATTTAACGCCACTAGACTACTTTCTGTGGGGCTATGTAAAATCATTGGTCTTTGCGGATAAGCCACAAACGCTTGACCATTTGGAAGACAGCATTCGTGTGTTATTGCCTATATACGGCCACAAATGTTGAAAAAAGTCATCGAAAATTGGACGTCCAGAGCTCGTATTCTCGACAAGTGATATTCGAAAACGTATACGAACTTCATTGCGCAGTGTGCATTTTTGCAGGTAAAACAGGGACTCGCGCAATGAAGTTCGTATACGTTTTCGAATATCACTTCTCGAGAATACGGCACCAGATTGGACTACATCCGAGCCAGTCGTGGCGGTCATACAGGGTGTCCCATTACTCGACGTCAACCGGAACCGGGTGAAAAGGCAAGTAATGCTGGTTGTCAGAAAAATATTAAAAAAAATCTGAGTTGCATGATTTTAAAATAATGCGCATTTAAAAAAACACGCAAAATTCTTTTCGCTCCTGTTGCGACAAATATCAACTTTTTCCAACTTTTTTATTTGCTGTGTAACCTTGAATAATGCTTGTCTAAACTGTAATCAAAATTTTGATACCAGCTGCTCTAGGTTTCATAAAAATAGGGCTCACTTCTCAGAAAAAAAATTCGAAATAAACAATTGCCTAGTTCAACTGACTGTATTGAAAAAAAAATGTACTACGTAGGTTTGGCATGTTTTTCAAAAGTTGGCGCATTTAGTAAGGATTCCAAAATGGTATAATACTTGTTTAATTGTAGCTGCCGTAGTTCAAATTTATTTTCGATTGCCTTTGAATACACTTTTTCGTTAACTGCTTCCAGTAAAAAGTCCAATGGATTCAAGTCCGGTGAACGGGCCGGCCACGAGATTGGACCAGAACGTCCGATCCATCTTCCAGGAAAAAATGTTACCAGAAAAAAAAATTTCAGAGGAATTTCTCCGGAAAATTTTTTTCTGGAAAAATTATTTTCTCTGGAATTTTTTTTTCTGATAACATTTTTTCCCGGAAGATGGATCAGACGTTCTGGTCCAATCTCGTGGCCGGCCCGTTCACCGGGCTTGAATCCATTGGACTTTTTTACTGGGAAGCAGTTAACGAAAAAGTGTATTCAAAGGCAATCGAAAACAAATTTGAACTACGGCAGCTACAATTAAACAAGTATTAAACCATTTTGGAATCCTTACTAAATGCGCCAACTTTTGAAAAAACATGCCAAACCTACGTAGTACATTTTTTTTTCAATACAGTCAGTTGAAACTAGGCAATTGTTTATTTCGAATTTTTTTCTGAGAAGTGAGCCCTATTTTTATGAAACCTTGAGCAGCTGGTATCAAAATTTTGATTACAGTTTAGACAAGCATTATTCAAGGTTACACAGCAAAGAAACAAGTTGATATTTGTGGCAACAGGAGCGAAAAGACTGTCACAGGGTGTGGAATTTTGCGTGTTTTTTTAAATGCGCATTATTTTAAAATCATGCAACTTAGATTTTTTTTATATTTTTCTGACAACCAGCATTACTTGCCTTTTCACCCGGTCCGGGTTGACGTCGAGTAATGGGACACTCTGTATACCAGAAATCATATTTGAATGTAATGCCACAAGATTATCATTCGAATAAATAAAATTCACGTCAACCGAATAATCCATAGTTGCTTTATTGCAATTAGAGTTCTATACCTCTAAAAAAACACCCTTTATGAGGACTATTACATATCTCTTATTTTGAGATTCATAACCTCCAAATTTGATTCAAAACAAATAATGGCTCCTTGATGACCCGATTAGAAATTTCGATGAATTTCAGCAATTATATACATTCTCTATTTCATAACAATCTCGATATGCATCTAGAAATAATCGTTCGTCATTTTCGAGTACAATGGAAATAATCGGATACTCAATAACGAATGCAGATCTGACGGAGCATAGATAGAGCAACAATATCTATGACAAGGTCTTCCAAAACGATTAAACTATCATCGAAATGAGACAAACATAACACACTATCGAATATTATATCGTGAAGTATGTTATACCTACGAATAAAATAGGTAATTAGGACTCGAATTCCGTTTATTCAGGTAGATATGTCATGCATGTGTGTGCGTATTGCCAAATCGAAATATAAACTGTTTTTATGTTTCGCAAATTTGTTCGCGAAAATGATAATATCGAATGACAGTAAAAAATACTGAGAAATATTAGTAATCGAAGCGTGATAAAAGTTACCACATTTATCTTTTGTTCCTATCGTTGAATACTGAACAATTCCTTTTATTAGTTGAGAAAATTGTGAACGAAATGTATATCCTTGGAAATGAATATCTCATTGACATTTTAAAATAAAAAAAGATATTATTTATGCATTTGTGCTAATGAGTGGAGCTAAATTACACCATTTTTAAATAATAAGGTTCATATTGAAGTTGTTCATTAAATGTTATATGTATTTGTGGATATACAGTGTTTCCCACAAAGTCCGAATCGAGGGAAATTTTTCTTTAATATTGACATTTTCAAAATAGTTATTTTCCGCACTCAATTTATTTTAGAAACTTAAACACCCAAATCGTACAGGGGGTTCCAAAATATATATGATACCAGCCAATATTCAGGTATCTCTGATCTTGTTCGTTTCAGGAGAAAACTGAGTGAGTTTGTTGTCAGCCAAACTTTTTACAGCTTGGAGGAATTTTTTGACAGAAAATATCTGAAAATTTGAAATTTTAAATTATTTTTTTTTATACATATTACTAATTTTTGTGACTTTTTCTATACTTTGTTGGTCGATGGAAAATAAAGAGATTTCTATTTCTATTCTATTTCTAGTTTGATAGTTTACAGAGGGGTTACAGTCCACTGCGACCTTAAGGTCTATTGTGCCCCCTTACAGAGCTGTTCTGGCCAAAAAAAAAACCTTCACACCTTCTATTTCTAACCAATCGGAATGAAATGTTACGGACAAAAGAAAGATGCTGATAACAAGCCTCATGCAAAACTGTGGTCATAGTATGAATATAACCGTAGAAAAATCAATTGGAATATTGAAAAAAAGAAGCTTCCTTTTTCCATAAAAAGATATCCGATTCGAGTGAAATTTATTTTGCGAATGGAGATCGATATACTGAATGTTCATCTAAAATTTCGTGGCCATAGTGTCAACAGAACCATAGAAAATTAAATTGGAATATTGAGAAGAAGAATCTTTATATTTCCATAACAGGATATCCCATTCGAGTGAAATTAATTCTGTGAATGAATAACGATATATTGAATGTTCATCCATAATTTCGTGGCCATAGTGTTAACAGAACCATAGAAAATTCAATAGGATTATAAAAAAGAAAAATCTTTATACTTCCATAACAGAATATCCGATTCAAGTGAAATTTATTTTGTGAATGAAAACTAATATCCTGAATGTTCATACAAAATTTCAAAAGGATCGCATCATCAGAACCATAGAAATTAACTTTTTACATATTTAATTTTTTGAATAATTTCTAGAATATAATTCCGATGGAGCTGAAATTTTTCATTTATGTATTTGGTGTCAACCTCAAATACCATATAAAATTTTGAGATCATAGTTCTATTGCTGCATCAAAGAACGAACGCTCAAAAGCTCAGAACCACAGAATTTAATTTTTGTGATTTTTTTTTCTTTACATATTTAATTTTTTGAATAATTTCCAGAATATCATTCCGATGGAGCTGAGATTTTTGTATTTGGTATCAATCTCAAATACAATATAAAATTTTGAGATTATAGTCTTATTGCTGCACCAAAGAACCAGCCCTCAAAAGCTGCTGAACAGGGCTTTTCTTAATTTTTATTTCTTGCATTTGCATCACTTTGGCTGAGTAGACAAATAGAGACCATAGACAAACTAATAAAATAGATGAGCCACTCGTATATTCCGCGACATCTGTCGGAGGAGGATACTAATACACGAAAAAATTATTTTCAATTTGATAGTTAGATGTCGTTGCATTCATGGAAATCCTATCGAGAAAATAGTAAGTATGTAAAATCATTATTATCAAAAAACCTTTGAATTGTCAACTGACACAAGGAGTGGTTTGACACGTTCTTTTTGAAATATAATAAATTTCGATATGCCTGCAAGAGTGAAGACGTGCTGTGTTATTGGTTGTGAAAATCG
This sequence comes from Propylea japonica, assembly GCA_013421045.1. Classification (NCBI taxonomy): domain Eukaryota; kingdom Metazoa; phylum Arthropoda; class Insecta; order Coleoptera; family Coccinellidae; genus Propylea; species Propylea japonica. Next base: position 15,733,984 of record CM024240.1, on the reverse strand, counting down.
AGATGCAAGAAGGTAATTATAGAATTTATATGTATATTCTGTTAACTATAAAAATTAAGATACTCGTAGTTTTCAAAAAAGTTTTTTCATGTATTGAATAAGTTTAGTAGGTAAATACTCATATTTTGTATTATTGAATTCATTATTGTTAGTTTTTGAAAATGTTTTCAATGCATTATTAGTTTATTGATTAGATATTTATGAAATAAATCTCTATTTTCAATTGGTGATACCTATTTCAGTTAATAAACTTTTATTCTATCCAGAATTTGATTATTGATCCTCATTTCTCGATTCCAAAAGAAAATCAGATGAAAGTTCGTTGCAGGTATTATTTTCATGAAAATGAATTTCCTCACTCATCGATAACTTGCACGAATCCATTTCTGATTTCCTTTTGGAAATTGAATTTCAAAAAACTTTTTGCCTCTTGTATATGGGTGTACCTACCTATTCGAAAAGTGCACTACAGAATTCTTTTTGAGGCAGCTTTACGATACAGATTCCTTTTTCAATTGAGCTTTTTTCACGAATTAGTAATGTTGTATAAAAAAGATGGCGTTGAAGCTTGTTCTACTAGTGTCTCATCTATTCTCCGTTTAGTTAGTCTATGGTAGAGACGCTTGTGCTATAATTTTTTTTAATATCCTTCGGGCCTTCTCTAATTAAAATTCTCACGGACCGCCACTGCTTCAATTCCGTTTTAAGTGCAGTCCGTCTCGAAGAAGATAACGCCAACCAAATTGGATCGATGGATACGGGCCTATCGCCGAAAAAAAAAGAAGAGTAGCGGCTCCCTTTGGCAGAAATGATGGGGGTGCGTTCCACGGGTTCTCATATGGCCCGGACAGGGACTGGGCGGACATATCTGCTGAATTAATGAGTTAATAGGTCGAAATTATACGGTTTCTGAAACGGACGTGGATATAATGTTTATAAATATATTTTTGGCGTCTAATCCCAGTCCCTTATTAGAGGTAGTAGTCGGAAATACCGGAATGATGCTAAGATTGGGGTAGGAGGGGTCAGTCACTAATAACGGAAACCCGCCTCTGTGTGTCGGATGAAAATTACATTTGAGGCTTCCAGAAAGCACTGACTTGAAAGAGGCAGCTTTGTCTGCCACGTAGTCACCTATCTGTTTACACGTGGTCCACCTAGTTTATACACTACTGGAAAAAATTAAAGGATCAAAAAAAATTCCAAATTTTTCGGCAATTTTCAACATGCCGTAGCTTTGAGAGGAATGGTCGTACAAGGAATTTAAAAAAACGAAATTGTAGTTCCAAGTATCTAGTTCTTGGATTGGCACTTCAAAAATTCCAATTTTCAGTGGTTTTCGAGTAATGATAGAAAAATCGGCAACGAAAAAATTTTTTTAATTTTACCACTTTTTTTTCTTGTCTACGAGCGTGGAAATTTTATTTTTGCATAATCGTTATAATGATGGGATACTTTGTTAATTCAGCTTCAATTTATTCTCTTATTGACCTCAATACGTCCACTTCTCGCCGAGATATCGGTCTTCAAATGGAAAAGGATCCATTTGTCTTTGATTATCGATTTCTCAGCAACCAATGATCGCACAGAAAATTGAAGGAGGGTTTCAAGACCTTAAATAAACTCCCATTAATGAACAACCATTGATTATTCATAGAAATTTTTTTTTCTTCATGTTGCATCAATATAAAAATTTAACAAAAAAAGGGCTTTTAGTGGTTTCTTGGAAAATACACCGCTGGATCGAAAATGTTGAGGAAACCAATAATGTTAAGTATGACTTTCACAGTTCAATATGTTGATAAAAACCTTACGAAGAGCCAATTCAATCCAGCGAGCCGTTTTTTTGTTTGACTCGATTGAATTTTTGAAAGAAAATAGGGATCACGTGTTTTGCTCTGAGAAGCTCATAATCTTTAAAAAAGACAAAAAAAATTTGTATTAATTTAATAACGGGTATATAATCAAAGACAAATGGATCCTTTTCCATTTAAAGACCGATATCTCGGCGAGAAGTAGACGTATTGAGGTCATTAAGAAAAATAAACTGAAGCTGAATTAACAAAGTATCCCATCATTTTAACGATAATGTAAAAATAAAATTTCCTCGCTCGTAGACAAGAAAAAAAAAGTGGTAAAGTTTTGAGAATTTTTTTGTTGCTGATTTTTCTATCATTACTCGAAACCACTGAAACTTAAAATGTCCGAAAACTAGACACTTGGAGCTTCCTTTTTTTAATTCCTTGTACCTACGACCATTCCTCTCAAAGTTACGGCATGTTGAAAATTGCCGAAAAATTTGGAATTATTTTTGATCCTTTAATTTTTTCCAGTAGTGTATATTCGTTTGAAATTTAGAGCTAACATAATACACTGCGCAAAAAAATTAAAGCACATAATGGAAATCTCAAATTTATTCTACAACTGAAGGTGTTCTCAAAGATAATTATTTTTATCAGAATTATGCCATGCATATGTTATCCACTTTCAAACGTTTTTCTTCAATACAGAATTTTTTTCCCAGCAGGAATAAAAAAGATGAGATTATCAGATTTTGAACGTATTGGCTCCATTCTGAAATCATTGTTCTCGATCAATTCTTGAGATCAATAACTTTTCTTTCGTTTGATTTTCTACACTCGATCGCTATGCAACGCGAAACAGGCAATTTAACCCAAGAGGAATGTGCCCAAGCGGTAGTTTTGCGAGAAGAAGGGTGGACATACACAAGAATTGCAGAAAGGTTTGGAGTTTCCCATACAAGTGTGTCCAGAATGTTGCAGCGATTCAGGGAGACAGGTATGAATGTCCGAAGACCAGGAATAATCTCAAGAATATAATTCCCGGGAACTGAGATTCTGCATATATATACTCCGTTCACGAAAGGTTGAGCCGTCGGTTGTCCATGGAAATTTGGCATATTCCACTGTGTATATTGAAATTTTAGGTTATATTCTTTATTTTTTTGTCAGATTGATACACAATGTTTTCAATATTGCATAGAGTTCTCTGATTACTCGCAAGCTCGTCGGACGAGACCGAGTACATTCGGCAACGTTGACTTGACAGTAAATACTGCCAACTTCAGATAAATAAAGAAACGCCTGCTATGAGCTCAACCTTTCGTGAACGGACTATATATTTGGTATCAATCTCAAATCCATATAAAATTTTGAGGTAATAGTTTTATTGCTCCACCAAACAACGAGCGCTCAGAAGCTCCTGCTCAGGGCTTTTCTTGAATTTTTTCATTGAAAAGTTTCACACAATTATTAAGTTCTACGGTTCAGATGATGCGATCCTCTCGAAGTGTTGCATGAACATTCAGTATATCGAACTCCATTCACAAAATAAATTTCACTTGAATCGAATATCTTGTAATGAAAATATAAAGATTCTTCTTTTCAATATTTGAATTGAATTTTTTATGGTTCTGTTAACACTATGGCCACAAATTTTTGTATGAGGCTTATTATGAGCATGTTGCATGGTGCTGCAAAATTTCATTCCGATTGGTTTCGTTTTATCTGATATATTGAGGAACAAAAATTTTGAATGGCCATATTTTCTGGAACTTTTTGTACGGTTTGGTTGGCTGACGAACTCAACTGTGGCATTTGAGAACAGAACTCAGCCGGAAAATCTCAAGTCTCTAGAAAAATCCTTTTGAAAGTTATCATGATGAGAGTATCTGAGAGTAGAACCTTATCGTTCGAGGCCATTTTCGGCTCAAAATCCGAAAATTACAGACATTTGAGCGAAACGATATTTATAACACTCGTAGAACGAGCGCTCGAAAACACTTTGTTTTCACAAAATTAAAATATAAATATTCAGACACAGAATACTTCATTCTCTGTTCTTTGGCCTGGAGGGTGTTCTAAACAAAGTTTGGCCTTTCAAGCGACGATTTTTCGAATCTTCTGTTTTCGAAGACCGCCATTGAAGGGTATAATCATCTCCCATAAACGGACTCAGATTGTATTAATTAAATTTTTATAAATAAACTCTCAAGACGAATTATTTTGTGAGGGTATTATCATAATAGGTCCTTTCTATTAAAGCTGCATCACTTGCAAACTGATGCTAAATCGGTTTAATTTCCACAAACACTTCAGCTCATCATAACAAAAACATAACCTAACATTTTGGTTAAAGTTTACAATTTACTTCTAAACATAACAGAAAGTGAATTATTATGCTCAGTTTCCATTGCTAGTGATGAATAACTCATAATATTTTTGGAATTTCCTTCTGAACTATCGCCGATATTCTAATTTGGTACTCTGATTTTAAACCTTTTCGTTTCGTTGATCGTCATCCGAAAAAGTCATGTTCTATTTGTCAAAATCACTTCACTTCCAAACGAAGTGATTTCGGAAATTATTCAGGCAGGCAATTAAAAAGCTAGGATTCAAGCCGAATACAAAAAACTCCTGACGCCACATCAGAACTCTTCAGCTACAGCGGAATGTCAGTCTTGCCTGTGAGTTCCGGGCGGTCGCCGAAAGAAATTAATATTTTTATGCACCATACTTACACAATATATATCCACCTTGAACCGAACCTCGTACCGTAAAATAAAATGTTCATATACCGTTCTCTCCTCTACAGCAGGTAAAACCGGCCTAGGTGGTGGCCATTTCATTTATTTATTCTGGTCGTTTCCTTTCTTTCTACCTCATTCGACAACGACTCAGGACAAAGAGGTTCTCCTCTTCGATAATATGTGGAAGACAAAATTTTAAGGATGCCCACTTTGTTTCGGTCAGCTGCTATTCATTTAATATAGAGAACAAAGATTTAATAACTGATCCCTCCAATAAAAATCCTGGATTTGATTGAAAATTTTGACTTTTCTTAATCGGATAAGAACAGGTCATGGACGTTGCAATAGTATGCTTTTCAAATGGAATTCAGTTGAGGGTCCTAGTTGCGAATGCGTAGAAGCAGAGGAAACAATTGAACACCTGATAAATAATTGTCCAATATTCAAATTTCAGGATGGCTTGAGAGCTATACATGAAATTACCGAGTCGTTTTTGAATTGGGTTGTTAACTTTAAACCGATTTAATAGAGTTTCAATCATTTTATTTTTCTGTTCTTTTTTTCTGCTTTGATTTTTTCGTTTCAGATTCAGAATTCCGAAGGCATCCTGGAGAGGGTTATCGTTTGGACTAAATAAAGAAGAAATCCTTCAATATTCTTATAGTTTTTAAGTGTTATTTTCGTTGAAACGGCGAGACAGGGTTTTTCTACTGGAGTTTTTCCCTGAGCTCTGGTATCATACGAAAAAATAGTATGGTACCCCGTTTTGTACCAACCTCAGTTAGGGATTTTTATTTTTGTTTTATGTATTGTATTATGTTAGCTCTTGATTTCAAAAGAATATATATAATCGTTTTTTATCATTATTCCGAAATTGAATTCGATATTTAGGATGAAATACCACTATTTAAATCTATGGGAGATGATTACCCTTCAGTAGGGTCCTGTAGCGGTCTTAGAAGAACAGGAGATTCGAAAAATCATCACTTGGAAGGCCAGACCTGGTTTAAAACACCCTCCTGGCCCAAGAGCATGAATTATATAAGTATTTTGTATCTGAATATTGAAGGTATTTATTCGAATATTTTTAAGTTTCAATTTTGTAAAAACGGCGAGACAGGGTTTTTCTACTGAGGTAACTGAGGTTTTTCCCTGTGCTCTGGTATCATACGTCGAATAGTACGGTACCCCGTTTTGCACCAACCTCAGCTAGGGCCTTTTTGTTTCATATTATTGTATTTTGTTAGCTCTGGTTTCAAAAGAATATATATTTTGTGGATTATTTAGCTTCAAATCTTTCGGCCCCCCTTTACGTTTTTAATTTATAAATCGGAATCAGATTTCTCCATAAAAAATATAAAAGAGTAGCATAAAATCATTACATTCGAGCGCTCGTTCTTCTTAAACGAGTGCTTTATCGTTTTGCCGAAATGTCTGTAGTTTTAGAATTTTGATCCTAAAATGGTCTCAAATGATAGGGTTAGACTCTCTGATGACGAATTTGTGGTCAAATTCAATTCTGTCCGTGGGTGCGTCCGTTAGCACAATAACTTTCGAAGGGATTGTCTTAGAGACTTGAAATTTTCAGGGTGAGTTCGGTTCCCAAATGGGCCGGTTAAGTTTGTTAATCAGCCAAATCGTACAGGGTGTTCCATAAAATATGGTCATTGACCAATAACCAATACGGAGTATAAACAAAGCTTGGTACACTGAATGTTCGAGCAAAATTTTGTGGTGATAGTGTTAACAGAACCGTAAAAAATTCAATTGAAGTATTAAAAAAGAAGAATCTTTATATTTCCATAACAGGATATTCGATTCAAGTGAATCTTTTTTTGTGAATGGGGACTGTTATACTAAATCTTCATGCAAAATTTTATGGCCATAGAGTCAACAGAACCATGGAAAATTCAATTGGAATATTGAAAATATTTCCATAACAGGGTGACCGATTCAAGTGAAATTTATTTTGTGAATAAAAACTGATATAAGGAATGTTCATGCGGAATTGTGATGAGATTCTGCATTTATATATTTGGTATCAATCTCAAATCCCATAAAAAATTCTGAGTTAATCGTCTTATTGCTCCACCCAAGAACGAGCGCTCCTATTCAGGCCTTTTCTTGAATTTTTCAAATAAATATCATCAAGAAAAACTATAGAAAAAATTAAACTGGAATATGATATGGAATGCCAAAGAAATATTCAAATGAAATTTTTTCATTGTGTTTCGTTTTGCTACTATTCATTTGCTCGAACATTTTACTTCACCTTTATTTTTTCAATAAGAATTTATGAATGACAACGGGAAAACGACTATTTTCATCGGCACATGATATTTCTTATGAATGAAAATCATGAATATGCATTCGCAATTGTCCATTTGGTTTTTGATTAGTTTTAATGTTATTTAGATGCACTTCCACTTGTATTTGAATAGAATACGGAATTTTGATAAATGAATGAAAGAAACATGCGTATTGTTTTCGACATTTAGTATGTCATTTATGTTAAGCAGGTTTTGCCATTTTCAAATAGTTTTATCAAAAATGAAATTCAATTGTGAATACTGAAAGAAATTTTACATTTTACTCGACCTTTACTTTTTCAATAATTTATCAGTCAGATCTAGAAGACGACCATTTCCATCGACAAATGATATTTCCTACGAATGAAAATTACGAATATGCATTTGCAATTGTTCATTCATTCTTTCTTCATCCATACGTATGGTTTTTGATCAATTTTAAAGTGCTCCTTCACATAAAAGTTGATTTCCTAGGTGCTTTGTATGGGAACGAGGTTTTCAACGAATAAAAGAAACATAATATTACTAAGGGGGTTTCCACTAGGGATGGCACAATTCGAAATGGTTTAAATGGCAACACTGCGTATTTTTTTGACATTTACCTGTCATTTATGTTTAGTAGGTTTTGCCATTTAATTATGAAATGGTACAAGCTTTCGCAACGTTTAACAATTTTTAAATAGTTTTATCAAAAACGAAGTTGAATTGTGAATACTGAAAGAAATTCAAGGAGAATTCATGGACATTATTCAGTTAATCGACTCACCATTCGTCGTATTTTGGACAACTTTGAAAGTGAAGATAGAAAAATACGAGTGCCACCAAAAATGCACACAGAAGAGAATATCAATTCGGTTGCAGCAGTTCAAGAGATAATCCAAATTAATCACTTCCACAACTTTTTCAACAATTAAATATTTCTTGACCACAACATGGGGAATTTGAAGGCAAGATTAAGGTTTATTTATTACCTCACGAAATTCAACTGCTTCAATAACTTAAGCGTCGTTTTTTTCTGATTCCAGGGGCCTATTGCACCAAAATACTTTTCACTTTGCACTTTGCATTCTGACAAATTTCAAAAGAGAAAATTAATTATATTGCACAACATTTCTACCAATATTTAATTTCTGCGAAGTGATTCTCACTTTGCACTTGACTTTTCACACTGCACTTTTCAATGATGAATGCGTTTAGTGCAATGCAATTCATTTGAAAAGTGAAAAAAGCAAAGTGAAAAGTTGCAAAGTATTTGGTGCATAGGCCCCTGGTGTAACTCAAGAAATGGTCCTATTAATTATTAATTATTTAGATTTCTTTCTTTGGGAATTTGCTGATAATCCAAAACCAATGGAGAAATTCAAAATCAACATGGAACGTGTAGGTGTTGAAAAAGTAGAAAAACACGAGCCACCCTGTACCTTTGCAAGGTTTACTCTGTGATCTGTTCGCCTTGTCTGTTCCCACCTTGTGAACTGAAAGCTGAGCAAAACGTGACTTCCTGTACGTCCGTACGTCTAAATTCGATACTTCCAGCATGTCTTTAGCTGCTGCAGTCACAGTCGAATGCAAACAAGGCCTCTATTTGCTTTTTCCAGTTGTGTAAATTGAAATACCGCCACACAATTGGCTACAACTGCACTCGGGCCAAGGGAACAACAATACAAAGACATTTCGTACAGGATCGGATTCAAAGTTCCTGCCCAAGGGCACTCATTCGAGCACATATTGTATAAGGTGCATATATGCACCCATGATAATATAATACAAATACCTATTCTTATATCATGCATGCATTCATATACAGGGCGTTTGTCAATGTGTGCGGCTAACTATCAGTTAGTGATGTGAGAATAAAACCAGTGCACGTCGCTCAAGAACAGCCGAGAATATTGCTGCTGTAGCCGAAAGTGTTAAAGAAAACCCAGGTTTGTCCATTCCTCGTCGTTTTTAAAATTAAGCATTAAGCAACGAAACCATTAATCTTTTGCGGGAAAAGATTCCGGACCGTGTTATCTCTCGAAGAGGTGATCACAATTGGCCACCGAGATCTTGTGATTTTACACCTTTCGGCTTCTTCTTTTGGGCCCACGTAAAAAGAAGGTCTACGCCAATAGCCCAGCGTCGATTCAAGACCTCAAAGATGGAATTCTTGAGGCTATCGAGGACATAGGGCAGCCACTTTGCGATTTGGTTATGGAAAATTTCATCAATGAACCCCATGATTGAAAGAATTACTTAGTGCATAGAAGATTTGAATGAACGTGAAACTGAAAAATCAACAAGAAAAATGGCCAACTTAATCCTTTTTCAGGTTAGGTACTTTATAAGAATACCTTCAATTTACCTGCCTGAAATAATCTGTTCAAAGTTATTTTCTAAAAGTTTACAATATTTCAAAGAGTATTGGGATCTATCAATTATAAGAGATTATTACATTCAATATGACAACTCTCGTAGATTTGGTTTCTATTAGTTTGAAAAGAATGTACAAGTGTACTTAGAATAACTAACTAAAGATGTTTTTCTTTAAGGAAGAAGCATTATTGAAATAATATACAATAAGTAAATGAATGAAATAATAATATTCACGAAATGTGAAAAATATAAAAATTGATCAACCAATCAACTATAACATCGATTTGGTGCATATAATATTAAAGTAAGGGTGGAACTGAAATCATTTATTCATTTAATTTCAATCTATCTTATTAGAATTCTGAAATACAGTTGAGTATTATTTAAACTTCAGCCGAATCTAGTAAAAATAAAAAAATTGAAAACGATTTTGATAATAAACCACTTGACTGATAATTGGGTTTTAATTTTTCAGATTTCATAAATTGCCCCAATTTCATCGTTTACTTATTTATCCTCGTATTTATCATCTAATACAAACCAATTTTTGAGGTGTCTTGTTTTCATTAAGTTTCATTTTGTACTTAATATCTGGATATAAAAAAAAAAAGGCTTGATTTCCCAAGAATATTCGAAAATTTAATGTCAATTCTACAATTATTCTTAGTGAGACTGAATCAAATACTGAATTAATACAAACTCATATCTTTTTCGAGATGTAAAACCATATTTGCATGTTTACTTTAAAGGTTTCAACAAAAATACAGACAAATTGAACAATCAATAACTACTTATTATTATTTCGAATGTTTTACCGATTTAAAACAACAATAGTGATACATATTTAATTGATAAGTGTGCTGTCCCATATCTTCTATCATGTCATAGTCCCACTGAACAACTTCTAAATGCCATTAAAACACCAAGAACGAACTGTTAAGTATGTATCATTAATTAAAAATCATAACGTTAAAATAAAGGATGGGCTCTGAATCTGAACTTTCAGATGATTAAGAAACTTCTAAACCAATTTTAAGGGAAACACTAAAGTCCATTAAAGACAACTAATAAGAATAGCAGTAACAATGTACACAGGAAATTGAAAAATGTAAGAAATGGTCAAGAAGATTAACCTAATTGAACATTCCACCAATTAAACGTCAAACTCGAAATAGAACAGGTTAAATTTACTAAAATCAGCCTACCAAGATCTATACCGCACTCAAGATGCATGCAATAAATTCGAACTGACAGATATTCAATACTTCTACCCCACTGAATCATCAAATAACCTCAAGGGTACGAGGGGCACACAAAAAGGAGAAGATCTTCGATTATAAACGTATTTTGGTGCATAAAAGATTGAACTGAACGTAAAACTGAAAAATCCTCAAGAATCATAGAAATTATAGGAGAAATAAGAAGAAAAATGGTTAAGTTGATCCTTTTTCAGGTCACTTTATATGCATACCTTCAATTTACCTGCCTGAAATAATCTGTTCAAAGTTATTTTCGAAAAGTTTACGATATTTCAAAGAGCATTGGGACCTATCCATCATAAGAGATTATTACATTCAATATGACAACCATCATAGATTTGGTTCCTCTTAGTTTGAAAAGAATAAAGAAGTGTTCTTAGAATAACTAACTCATGACGTTTTTCTTTAAGGAAGAAGCATTATTGAAATAATATACAATAAGTAAATGAATAAAATAATAATATTCACGAAACTTGAAAAATATAAAAATGGATGAACCAATCAACTATAACATCGATTTGGTGCATATAATATTAAACTGAGGGTAAAACTGAAATTACTAATTCATTAAATTTCAATCGATCTTAACCATTAGAAATTCTGAAATACAGAATTGTGTTTTCTTTAAACCTCAGCCGAATCTAGAAAAAAATAAAAAAAATTGAAAACGATTTTGATAAAATACCACTTGACTGATAGTTGGGTTTTAATTTTTTAGATTCCATCAATTGTCCCAATTTCATCGTTTACTTATTTATCCTCGTATTTATTATCTAATACAAGCCAATGTTTAAGGTGTCTAGTTTTCATTAAGTTTCATTTTGTACTGAATATCTATATTTTAAAATGAATGTCAATTCAACAATTATTCTTAGTGAGACTGAATCAAATACTGAATTAATACAAACTCATATCTTTTTCGAGATGTAAAACCATATTGCATGTTACTTTAACGGTTTCAACAAAAATACACACAAAATTGTGTACTTATTATTATTTCGAATTTTTTACTGATTTAAACAACAATAATGATATTCAATTGATAAGGGTGCTGTCCCATATCTTTCTAACATGTCATAGTCCACTGAACAACTTCTAAATGCCATTAAAACAACCAAGAACGAACTGTTAAGTATGTATCGTTAATTAAAAATCATATCGTTAAAATAAAGGATGGGCTCTCAATCTCAACTTTCAGATGATTAAGAAACTTCCCACCAATGTTAAGGGAAACACCAAAGTCCATTAAAGACAACTAATAAGAACAGCAGTAACAGTAACAATGTACACAGGAAATTGAAAAATGTAAGAAGTGGTCAAGAAGATTAACCTAATTGTACATCCTACAATTAAACGTCAAACTAGAAATAGAACAGGTTAAATTTCCTAAAAATCAGCCTACCGAGATCTATACCGCACTCAAGATGAATGCAATAAATTCGAACTGACAGATATTCAATACTTCTACCCCACTGAATCATCAAATAACCTCAAGGGTACGAGGAGGGCACAACAACAGGAGAACAGGAATACTCACCAACTTGCAAGACGTTATCCACACAACCAGTTTCGAGCAGTTTTAATCCTTTGCAGAAAGACAAATTCTGAGGTTCGGCACTCGAATTCACTGGGGGCACTTGTGACAACGATGAGTACATACAAATATCGCGTTCGTTTCTCGGAAACGACCAAAATATTATCCGTCTCTGCACGGGTTCCGGTATGCGATCGTAACGTTCTTCGATCCTTTGAAAAGGGATTGTTTCGGCCACTTTTTTAGCCGTGATGTCTAAAAGGGTGTCGGGGCTGCAAGGACTTGGGTCCTTGAGCAAAGCTACCCCGTTTACGCTGCCACGGGAGCAGCAAACCCGCTTGGCCTGTGCCATCTACAACGCACTCTCACTGACTGAAGTCTCGCAGAGAACAGACGAGACGAGGAAGGGAGACGCTTGCGGCGTTGCCGGCTTTACTGCGGATTCGGAACGATAGGAAATACTGATATTCAAATTAAAACAAATGATTTAAGGAAAGCCCTGGGCCTGATCAGGTGCTTTTGAGTGCTTGTTCATTGGTAGAGCTATTACCTCAAAATTCTGTATCGGACTTGATATTGATACTAAATATATAAATGCAAAAGCTCAGCAGGATTGGAATTATGTTCTGGAAATTATTCAAAAAATCGAATAATGTGAAAACTTGACAATTAATAGTTATTTAATCAACTAAGTTATTAAAGACAGCGACTAATGGTCAAGATATTTTAAAGCGTGAGCGGAGCGAACGCTTTAATAGTTCGAGACCATTAGTCGCTCGATTAATAACGAGTTGATTACAAGATTTTTCCAACGATCTCAATAGGAATTTGTGTGAATTCTTGATTGAAATACATTTTTATTTTGCACAAGACATACATTTGTCATAGTGAAATTTCTATGTATCTATGTTCCAGTAGAGTTTTGACATTTCTCGTAGTGCTTCTGAATACTTTGTGAACGGTTGCCATGAGGATTGCACATTAAAATGGCTAAAAAATTGAGCATAAAATGGGTCATTAATGCTCAATTTCATACACATTAAAATCACCTTTTATTTCGAGGTCGGAAAATAACTATTAATCCACTATGTTATTAAAGACAGCGACTAATGGTCACAATAGTTGATAGTTCGAGAACATTAGGCGCTCGATTAATAACCGAGTTGATTACAAGATTTTTCCGACGATCTCGATATGAATTGTATAAATTATTGATTGGAATACATTCTCAATTTGCAAGAGACTTACATTTGACATAATAAAATGTCTATGTATCTATGTTCCAGTAGAGTTTGGACATTTCTCGTAGTGCTTCTGAATACTTTGTGTACGGTTGCCATGAGGATTGCACATCAAAATAGCAGTAATTGAGCATTAAAACAGGCCATTAATGATCAATTTCGTACACATTAAAATCCCCTTTCATTTTGAGATTGACGGAAAAAAAATTAAACTGTATGGTTTTAATGATGTAATCCTCTTGAAATTGTGCATGAACATTCAGTGTATCAATTGTCATTCAAAAAATAAATTGCATCCGAATCGAATATCTTGTTATGAAAATATAAAAATTCTTCTTTTCAATATTTCAATTGAATTTTCTATGGTTCTGTAAACAATATGGTCATGAGGCGTTTCATGAGCATCTTGTATGTATCCGCAAAATTTAATTCCGATTGGTTTCGATTTGTCTGAGATATTGAGAAACAAAAATTTTGCATGGCCATATTTTATGGAAAACCCTGTACGGTTTGACTGGTTAACTCAACCGCATCATTTGGGAAACGAATCTCGAGTCTCTAGGGCAGTGTTTTCGACAGTTATCGTGCTCACGTACGCACGGTCCACGGAAAAAATTGAATTTGACCACGAATTCGTCATCAGGGAGTCGAACCCTATCGTTTGAGATCATTTTCGGCTCAAAATTCGAAAATTGACGACCAATCAGCGAAGACACGACGTTTTTTATGATCGGCCGGCTTGATTTCTTGTGTTAACTGAACTTTATAAGCCTTAAGACCCAAATCTTTATTCAAAATACGGTGTAATGACGTTGTGAAATGCCTAATTCCAAAGAACGATGAGAAATGGACAAACTGGGTTTTCTTCAATACTTTCGGCTACAGCAGCAATAGTTTCGGCTGTTTTTGAGCGACGTGCACGGGTTTTATTCATCACATCACTAACTAGTCCCAATAGCTTGAATTTTTCCACCAATTTTCTTTATTGCGGTCCGACAAGGTGCTTCACGACGTCCTAAAAATGTTTCGAGTTTTACGAACCGTCTCTGCCAAATTTTCACCATTTTTCTAGTGAATTTCAATCATTTCAATGCGTTCTTGAAGCGTGTATCGTCCTATTTTTATTAATGGCGTAAATCAAATTCAAGCGAATGACCAGTAATGACTGTGGTCATTGTTGGTCATGCCCTTGGTCTTGGCACTTGACGAATGACCGCGAATGACCAGCTTCCGCTCAAATGCAGTTCTGGTCATCTTCGCCATTTTCGTTAATGTAGGTTAGGGAGAATGAAAACAAACACATACCAACGATTTTCTGAATTAGAGTTTCGTTTCAGTAAAAATGCATGTATGGGACTGAATATCGTTTGTTTTGAAAATTACCATTACCTAGTTATATTTAATGAGAACCTAGAAAAATCCCCAAAACCTACTGTATTACTCCCTGGAAAAAATTTGAATACTATTTTCCATACCACATCCGTACAACCACTTTAAGTTAATTACATGATTTATTTTTATTTTTGCTAGCTGAATGTTGTTCAACATTTCTATTTCAGATTTACGCTACAATTGAGTCATGTCCAGTTTAGAAGTTTTCATATCTGTTGTAATTGCAAGTGAATGTTTATTTGAATCTGACATTCATGTGTATCATAAGATATAAACATAAACTAACCTTATTTCTTCAATGACCAGAAGCTTGACTCGGCTCTCGAGTATGTTCACCTTAGGTCATCTGCGGTCTTAATCGATGACGTTGAAGGGCAATTCATGACGTCACATGATAAAGACCAGCAATGACCAAAAGCGCTTAAATGCAGTTGGTCATTGTGGTCACTGTTGGTCTTGACCAATGATGACCAGGTCTTCCGCTTGAATTTGATTGTAGTTTCTACTTGTCAAATGTCAAAAAATGACAGCTTCAAACGTGACATCTACCGAAATAGCAGGTTATTCAAAATAACAACTTTTATTGGAAAAACTTTCAGTTTTAAGTGATCTTAGGGTGTTTTGTACATCAGTAGTGGTACTACTCTATTGATATTTAAAGAACAAGTGATTATGGCTTCTTTACGAAAATCATATATTTTTCGTAATTCCGTATTTTCATTGAAAAAATTTAATATTTCCATAAATGTCGTCAGTGAATTTTGCATAGAAAAATGTTGGTTTTACGGGACAGTTTCATCAGTAACAAAAATTGATAGATATTAGTTAATTAATCAAACTGGGTTATTAAAGACAGCGACTAATGGTCAAGATATTTTAACGAGAGGACGCGTTTATAGTTCGAGACCATTAGTAGCTCAATTAATAACATAGTGGATTACAAGATTTTTTCGACGATCTCAATATGAGTTGTGTCTGAATTCTTGATTGAAATACATTCTCATATTGCACAAGAATTACATTTCGACATTTCTCGTAGTGCTTCTGAATACTTTGTGAACGGTTGACACGAGGATTGCACATTGAAATAGCAGAAATTGCGCCTTAAAATGGGTCATAAATGATCAGTTCGTACACATTAAAATCACCTTTTATTATGAGATCGACGGAAGAGATAATAAATGAATTTGTATTACCATGAAAACTGGCAAATTTGAAAAATTTATAGGATTCTATGGATACATCTCAAAAGTAAAGGAAAATATCTCCTCTTAAGTTTAATAAAATTCAATTTTCGTATCTCAAGCAATTAATTAGCTTCTCCACAATAATTCTCTAAGTCAACTACCCTACTATTTAGTTATTCATTCGGCAATATGTATTCAATATGCCTAATGGCCAAAGCAGTCGATGCCATTAACCAACAGAATGAAAAAATAACATTCAATAGAGCAGAATCAATTCACAAATTCCTGCATCTTCGTCAACTTTCCATCTTGCTTTTGACTAAATTTGTCCGAACTTCTTCGATATTTATAGCCTCGATATTGTAAATGCAGGAACACTTTCTTATAAAATGGGAATTTTATGGTTTCCTAACGGTTCAAAACTAGTTTTCGGTATTCGCCTTTGGATATCCTTACCAATGTGATACCACATTTGGTTAAAATGATAAGATCTTCACGCTATCTGCCGTATGTAGATTCCTATGGTGAATATGGCAGATGCGTGTGAAATACCACAAATAGAAAATCGGAGGGAATTTCTTCGTGATTATGAAGTGATGATTTTAGATCAATTCTCGCTCCGGTCTGACAGGCTGTTTCAACATTGTGGGTACAGTGGACGATATCTTTTCCTTTAATAAAAATATTAAGTATTGAATAATAAAAAAAAAGAAGAGAAAGTGGCAATGAAATAAAGAGGGTGTTACATAATAGTCACAGATTCAGGGGATAAATCTTCGTATAATTTCAAGAAAAAAAGTTCATATAAACATGGGTCCGCAAAAACTTCGTTACGGAGCTACAGGGTGTACAAATTCCCAAAAAATTGGTTTATTCTTCATAACTCCTGCAGTTTTTGAGATATTCAGTCCAAATTTGAAATGCGAGCTATTTTCTACACTTTCCATCATTGCAGGTCCTGAATCTTAACTAGAATGCACAGTGTTTTCTTTTACGAAGCCATGTCTCATTTTTCCCTCTCAAACTTTTTTGCCGTACGCGACTGATTAGCGTAAAATCAATTTTTTATATCTTCGTTCAATCCAAAAATTTTTTTGACTTCTGTAATTTTTTCGTATTTCTAACCGTTTTCGAGTAAAAAATTATTGAAAGATTGTATGTTATTCGATAAATAAAAAAAATAATAGAGATACTAATATAGTCCGTTCACGAAAGGTTGAGCCGTCGTTGGCCATGGAAATTTGGCATATTCCACTGTGTATATTAAAATTTTAGGTTACGTTGTTTATTTGCTTGTCAGATTGATACGCAATGTTGTCAAAATTGCATAGAGTTGTCTGATAAGATAACTCGCATGCTCGTCGGACGAGCCGGGTACATTCGGCAACGTTGACTTTATTTTACGTTATGACAGCAAATACTGCCAACTTCAGATAAATAAACAAACACTATGCGCTCAAACTTTCGTGAACGGACTATAGGTATGCCAAAATTTGCTTTTATTTTGATAGCTCGTCATCTGAGACTCAATATTCAATACCAACATAGATACAATCGTTCAATAATTTTTTACTCGGAAACGGTTAGAGATACGAAAAAATTACAAGAGTCAAAAAAGTTTTTAAATTGAACGAGGATATCAAACATTGATTTTACGCTGATCAGTGACGTACCACAAAAAAAATTTGAGGGGGAAAAAGGAGACATTGGTCCGGAAAAAACACCCTATAGATTCTAGTTAAGATTCAGGACATGAAATGATGGAGACTGCTTAAAATAGCTCTCATTCCAAATTTGGACTGAATATCTCAAAAACTGCAGGAGTTATGTGGAAAAAAAAACATTTTTTTTTTGAAATTTCAACACCATGTAGCTCCTTAACGAAGCTATAACGGTACCTTGTTTATTTAAACTGTTTTTCGTAAAATTACATGTAGATTCACCCTCTCAAGTTGTGAAATTCTATTATGTCTTAAAATTCATTCTATGGAACACTTACAGTTACACGATGAAATGGAATGAACAGTGATCATAACTGCTTGTAAGTTTTTATTTTCTTCGAGAAAAGCATCGACTGTATAGAAATTTTGCAGGAGACTTTTTTCTACAGAATTGAATGGGAAACCATAAGAGAATTTTATTTTTTGACAACCCACGAAAACAATTCTTGAACGAAAATCATAGGGGGTTGTTATTTTCAACCCCATAATAAAGTTATTAGATCTAAATAATTTGTGTGAGCAACATCTACTTAATGCTTCATATTATGTATAGTTTTATGACTTAGTGTTTTTAAGAAGCCGTAAAAAAATTAAAAACTGTCAACTCGTCATCACCTTTCAAAGGCTGTATCTTGGAAGGGAGGTCATTTCGAATAAAATTTATATGAACTACCCCTGATATTTTTCATCGATCAATCATTCCCAAAGTCCCTCGCATTTTTTTACAGACAACCTGTATACCATTTCCTCCCACAATCTTCCTTCGCAGATTACTTACAAATTATAAAGTTCACTCCTTGCTGCGAGATTCTCGGAAATCAGCCGATAAGCTTGGCAACAGCGCACCCGTTACGCATGCGCGAGTTTCACGGCCCAGCTGATTCGACCTCCGCGTGTGTAACAACGTTTGTTGTTGTTTAATCGTCACATGGCGGCGCAAGGTGCGGGGGACGAAGGCAGCCGTCAAGAGGGGGCCCAAACATCGACCTGCGGAAAAGGGGGTACCGTTCGGAACAGGTAGCGATCTGCGTGGCGCCTCGAAGGGCACCGACAAGGGACGGCTGGTGCGGTAGCGGTACCTACAGATCTTTAAGAAAGGGAACAGTAGCGTACCCATAAAGGGGGGTGAAAGGAACCTAGTTTTTATGGTCTATCCAAACTCACTCGAAAAACGAATACAATCCTCACGCCTCCTATTCCTTTGATAGATAATACAGTGGGACTTTCCTATAGCGGACGTCTGTATAACGGATTTCGTTTAAGACATTGCACCTTGAATCTAAATTCCATGTTAAAAACACCCTCTAAAACGAAGTGAATTCTCTCTATAACGAAATATTCCAAAAACAAGAACATCACTCTTTGAATCCGTATTGGTAAAAAGGTTTAAGGGTAGGTTTTTTCCATAATTATGCCAGACGTAGGCGAGAAATCCCAGCCATAATAAAAACTAAACCATTATGGCGGGCGGATAGATCCTTCCGAAACGTTGGATTCAGCTGGAAATGTTGATAATGACGGTTACTTTGAATGATTTCGTTAATGTCGATGTAAATACAGTGGAACATTAACAGAACCGGAGATAATGATCAAATTTGAAATTGCCTAAATGACAATTTTGGCTTATAAGTTAGAACTCTTAAACAAAAGAAGGTAAAGCAATACGGCATAATGAGTTCTTCGAAAAAAGGCTACCGCAATGTGCCATTAATTTTTATCTATCTCATAGAGTTAAAAAGTTGTAGTTCTGGCAGTGGCGTAGTGCAAAGTTCGCCGCCCCCCCCAGAAAAATTTCGGTTGGGGGCCCATTTACTGCTCTTTCATTTGGCTCGGGGACCTCTTTAGTACCGGGACCTAATAAGCACTACGTAATTGAAAAATGTGCTGAACGTGAAGTCAGTACAAGAGAATTTCTACTAAAAAAAAGCTTCATTTTTTTATTGGTTCCAAAAGCACCAAAAGAAACTATTCAGTCACTAAATATTGGAATATTATTTGGTGCTGAGGGTGAAGTCAGCACCAGAAACTTGAATGGTCAATAAAAGTATATGATGAGACTCTCTAATTAAGCACTTGAGACATTGTTTCAGAATTAGTGCTTCCAACTTTTCGCTAACTTCACGGACCCCAATATTTCAGTATCATATTTTTTCTGAGCCCACCTTAACGATATTTGAGATAAAGTGTTTTCCAATAAGTAGTGTTATTTTAAATAGCCCGCTATTTCGGTACATATCACGTTTGAAGCTGTCATTTTTTGACATTTGACAAGTAGAAACTACGCCATTAATTAAAATGGAACGAGACACGCTTCAATAACGCATTGAAATTATTAAAATTTACCATAAAAATGGTTAAAAGTTAGCAGAGACAGTTCGTAAAACTAGAACATTTTTGGGTCATCGTGAAGCACCTTGTCGAACCGCAATAAAGAAATTGGTGGAAAAATTCGAGATGTTGGGACAAGTTAGTGATGTGAATAATAAAACCTGTGCACGTCGCTCAAGAACAGCCGAGAATATTGCTGCTGTAGCCGAAAGTGTTGAGAGAAAACCCAGGTAAATGGATTGCGCTATCGAGCGATGATTAATGATTTTTTATGGCCGAAATTGGGATAGTATTTATCTGGACAACGTTAACTTCCAACAAGACGACGCTACGTGCCACACAAGCAATGAAACCATTGATCTTTTGCGGGAAAAATTTCCGGACCGTGTTATCTCTCGAAGAGTTGATCACAATTGGCCACCGAGGTCTTGCGACTTCTTCCTTTGGGGTCACGTGAAAAGAGAAGGTCTACGCCAATAGCCAGCGTCGATTCAAGACCTCAAAGATGGAATTCGTGAGGCCATCGAGGACATAGCCACTTTGCGATTTGGTTATGGCAAATTTCATTAAAAGGATATAGTGTCAGTTGCAAGAACGTCCATTAAAATTTAAAGGTCCATTAAACTCTTAATCCTCATTATTACAGGTACTAATGGAGGATTAAGGATTTAATGGACCTTTAAATTTAATGGACGTTCCTGCAACTGAGCAATAGTCCTGTAAGCGCGGTCGTGGTAGTCATTTGCCTGATGTTATTTTCCACTATTAACGGTATAGCTTCTTCTTTATAATGAAATAAACATCCGATCATTTATATTGAAAAATGGCATTTTTCTTTGAATATCAAAATAACACCTGCTCTTATTGGAAACCCTTTAATAATCACCAATTATGAAAATTCCGTATTACATTCAAATACTCGTACAACACAAGGATGTGGAAGTGCATTTGAATAACATTAAAATTAATCGAAAAACAAACGTATCGTTAAAGAAAAAATGAACAATTGCAAATGCATATTCATAATTTTCATTCATAAGAAATATCATTTGACTATAAAAATGGTTGTTTACCAGGGCCTATTGCACCAAATACTTTGCAACTTTTCACTTTGCACTTTTCACTTTTCAAATGAATTACGTTGCACGAAACGCATTCATAATTGAAAAGTACAATGTGGAAAGTCAAGTGCAAAGTGAAAAACACTTCGCAGAAATTAAATGTTGGGAGAAATCTTGTGCAACATAATTAATTTTCACTTTTGAAATTTGTCAGAATGCAAAGTGCAAAGTGAAAAGTTGCAAAGTATTTTGGTGCAATAGGCCCCTGATCTGACTGATGAATTATTGAAAAAAGAGATTGAAAAAGTAAAGTACATGTACATGTGAAATTTCTTTCAGTATTCAGAATTGAACTGTTTTTGATAATAGTTATTTAATCAACTAGGCTATTGAAGACATCGACTAATGATGGCCACGATATTTTGATAGTTAATAGTTCGAGACCATTTGTCACTTGATTAATAACCGAGTCGATTACAAGACTTTTCCGACGATCTCAATATGAACTGTGTGTGAGGTGATCACAATTGGCCACCGAGATCTTGTGATTAACACCTTGCGACTTCTTCATTTGGGGCCACGTGAAAGAGAAGGTCTACGCCAGATCTACGTCTACGAAGATCTCAAAGATGGAATTCGTGGAGGCTATCGAGGACATAGGGCACCCACTTTGCGATTTGGTTATGGAAAATTTTATTAAAGGATATGGTCCTGTAAGCGTGGTCGTGGTGGTCATTTGCCTGATTTATTTTCCACTATTAACGGCATAGCTTCTTCTTCTTTATAATGAAATAAACATCCGATCATTCATATTGAAAATGGCATTTTTCTCTGAATATCAAAATAACACGCCTTATAGTCCGGTCTATTTAGACATTCGAAGTTACATAAGTCCCAACAAGCTGAATTTCTGTGAAGTTGTTCAAAAATAAATTATAAACAATGTCTAAAAGTTCCTCATCATTCCCCTGTGAGGAAAAAATTTATTCGAGGTCAAATGTCAAAAAAATGAGTTTTTCGCGATTTTCAGCAAAACGGTAAGTTTTATCATAAAAGTACCGCAGACAAAAATTGTAGATCATAAAATTATCTATAAAAAATGTATCAGTACTTTTTTTCTTACGAGCCACCGTTTTGAGATATAACGATTCAAAAAGTTATAAAAGTCGTTATCGTCATAATATGCACACGTTTTCCACGCCACCTATGAAGTAGTGTACTTAGCGCGTAGTTATAACTTTTTGAATCGTTATATCTCAGAAACGGTGGCTCGTAAGAAAAAAAGTATTGGTACATTTTTTATAGATAATTTTATGATCTACAATTTTTGTCTGAGGTACTTTTATGATAAAACTTACCGTTTTGCTGAAAATCGCGAAAAACTCATTTTTTGACATTTGACCTCGAATAAATTTTTTCCCCACAGGGGAATGATGAGGAACTTTTAGACATTGTTTATAATTATGTTTTGAACAACTTCACAGAAATTCAGCTTGTTGGGACTTTATGTAACTTCACTCTCATTTTTTGGTCTAAATAGACCGGACTATTATTGGAAAACTCTTTACTTATGATCAAACTGTATGTTGCAGATCTCAATGTAATTATTTCTGTCGCCAGAAATCTTAACCCATATATTATTCATTACTCATTATAAATAACGGAAGAACTCACTATGTCAGTCGATAACGCCGACAAGTCCGTACTAATTGATGTTTTATGCAATAATATTCGTTTATTGCATCTAATTTTCAACTATAAATCCCACGGCTGAACAGTTAGTCGCGCCTGCATACGAGATTCAAGTCTCCAAATTAATGTTACTTCCCGACCTCAGCCAGTCAGTCGTCTTGTTTTCTTTATTTTTCAGTGGTGGTTAAGGATTATACAGAGTGTTTCTTGAATGCAACTTCGTTCCATCTGAACTTTGTAATTCCTCGGCTGGCGAAAAGTTATAGTTTAAAAAGGGGTTACAGTTCACTGCGACCTCTAAGTCTATTGTGTCCCCTTACAGAGCTGTTCTGACCACATTTTTCACAGCTCGCCTTCCAGTTCCAGAGATCTGATGAAATTCAGTATCTGTGAAGGCTTCAACGAGGCTAGTTCCTCACTCTTAAAAAATTCTCGCCCAAGGCATTCTCTCCTTAGGCACGCAATACCGAAGCATTCCGTGACTAGGTGAATGGGGGTTTCTTCCTCTTCCCCACAGAACCTACACTCGTCAGTGTCCGACAATCCCATCCTCAACAGGTGCTTCCTAAGGCGACATTGTCCTGTAAGAAAGCCAGTGAGGAGGTGTAATTGTTTCTTACTAAGATCCATATGTCTTTTGGATCCTGCTATTTCAAAGTTCCGAAGAAACTTAGTGGAATGATCCATCCCTGGGAGATTCCGCCAGAGTTTTTCCCTCTCGGCTTTCTCTTTCTCCAGAAACTCCTTCTTATAGGTACATTTACCTATACCACAGAAGGGTTCTGGGCCAATGACTGACATTCGTGCGCCCTCTTTGGCAAGTGTATTAGCCTCTTCGTTTCCTTTGATTCTCGAATGGCCGGGAACTCAGGTTAAAAAGACCTTATTTTTCTTGCCGACCTCATTGAGTTTTTTCCGGCACTCCCATATCATCTTTGAGTCGATGACGTAGGAGCTCAGTGCTTTAATAGCAGCTTGACTATCTGAGTGTATGGCTATATCGCACTTCTGATAGTTTTTTTTCTCAGATTTATATCTAGACATCTTTCAATAGAGAGCCTAGCGACAGTGCACAACTTGGTACTTGGCCCGTATATCCCAGCGCCAGCTCCTGTAGAGGTTTTAGAACAACAGTATACCATTTTACGGTATTTTCTTTGAGGTTATAGTCGGTGTATTCCCGTTCCCATTCCTCTCTTTTACTTAGCAATGTCCCGAAATTTTTATCAGTGCTTATTTTCTTGATCCTTACATCACTAGGGAAGTTCGCAGATGAGATGTAGTTGTTCAGAGAGGACCAGATTCTCTGATTCTTTCATTACCTGTACCTTCCTTAGATATTCTGAGGATAGCCAGCTTCATTTTCAGTGGCTAGGCAATTCTTTATTTCGAATTTTTTTTCTGAGAAGTTAGCCCTATTTCTATGAAACCTAGAGCAGCTGGTATAAAAATTTTGATTATACTTTAGACAAGTATTATTCAGGGTTACACAGCAAAAAAAAAAGTTGGAAAAATTTGATATTTGTGGCAACAGGAGCGAAAAGACTGTCACAGGGTGTGGAATTTTCTGTGTTTTTTTGAATGCCTATTATTTTAAAATCATGCAACTTAGAATTTTTTCTATATCTTTCTGACAACCAGCATTACTTGCCCTTTCACCCGGTTCCGGGTTGACGTCGAGTCTTGGGACACCCTGTATTTTGTTTGAGCATGAAAACTGATAACATTCTGGTTGCTATAACTTCGGGAAGAAACAACTTCAAAACTTGAAATTTTCAGGGAAGGTTTGAGATTCCAATAGAAGAGTTGAATAAATGAATAAAGTGAAACCAACCGCTCTCAGGTTATCCAATAATGAATTATCGTTTACCCAATTTGAACCATTCATGGACATCATGGAGTTCAAAATAAACTCGATTACAATAACATTATTTTATTAAAAATAGAAAATTCATCACAAAAAAATCTAGCATACCAGCCTATAAGAAACATATCGTCCTGAAGTGACTGTTGATCTTATAATTTTAACTACCTGAAAACAAACAAAGATTAATCAGAATTGATTGAACAGCAGACAATTAATGATTTTTTTCATTGGTATTTGGGATATGTTTCTGAATCCTTCAAAAAAATTTATATGCAACAATTGATATTATATTATATTTGATAACAGTAGAAAATAACCTACCGAAAGATGATAGAATATACAGGGTATCCTAGTTGAAAACAATTAGTTGCATTTAATATGTTGTTCCCATCATTTTTTTTTCCTAGTGACCCTCCCTAGGAAGATACGACCTCCTAAATGACGCCACTGGAAATTCATTTTAGTGGAATAAATTTCAATTACTAACTTCTTTCTTTTTTTTTGAAAAAAGGTTCATTTCATCGACACTGAACAAGAGTACCTTTTCTTTAGCTTAAAGTTCAAGGTATCCAAATTTGTTTTTTTAGCACCTTATCATACAGGGTGTTAAAAATGTAAGCATTAAAATGTACAACCCAGTCCGCCCCTGGTAAGCTGGACAAGCTGATTGAAATTTGAGTGTGGTGATTTGAGAGGTCCTTAATACTATTAATCATATCAAATTTTCATCAAATTATATCGAGTAGTTTGAAACTTATGCCACTAAAATGGATTTCCAGTGGCGTCATTTAGGAGGTCGTATCTTCGTAGAGAGGGCCGCTAGGAAAAAAATGATGGGAACTTGTCATCTTCATTTTTATGTTCTATCTGAATCCAAGAGATTTCCCACATTTTCCGGGACACCCTGTATACATATTCCAATTGACTCAATCATTTCAAGAAAATTTATTTCATTTCGTATACTTTTATGTATCTGTTTTTGTGACAGAATTAGAGGGGGGGTCAATTTATAGTGAAAAATCTGGTAAATTAATGAATTCTGATCGGTCCTACAAAATATTTCTAAGATTCAACATCATACGACATTTAGAAAAAATTATGTCCGAATATTCATAGCTATGCACATAAAGCTTATAAAATTTTCTAAAAATATATCAGAAAAACCGTACCTGTCCTCTTTTCATTCCAAAATATCTTGCAACTGGATCTGTGACATGTATCCTCATCAACATGTTTTCTTTCAATTTGCTGGAAAAGAAATGATGAGTATAAAATAGCAAATAATAAGAATAATCTCATCATTTATACAGGGTGTTCCTAAATTGAACGTACAAACGAAAAGGGGAGATTCCTTAAGTGAGTTTAAGAAAAAAAAGTCCCATAAACATGGGGTCGCAAATGTTTCGTTTTCGAGATACAGAGTGTTGAAGTTTGAATTTTTTTAAAGTTTTTTTTTGTGTTGATTATACGAGTTTATCGAATCTTTATGAATCATCGCTACAGATCAGGAAAATTTCCATAAAAACTGACACTGAATTCATTCACCACAGCTTACAAAGTGGCCTGCCCATCAAAATTTGGATTTTCACGAGGATTTCGAGAGAAACATTCAAAAATTTTTTTCTCGAAATCGTTGGTAGATACGACAAAACTACAAGAGACCGAAAAGTTTAGTATAAGAACAAAGCTTCTTTTAACATTTTTTCAACAGTTGCTCACCAAAAAAAATATCACCCTGTAGATCTTCTATCAAAATTGCCATGTCACGTGGTGAGAACTCTCAAATGTAATATTAGAGCACTAGAAAGATAGGTATGCCAGACAGGCTGACTGGGTCCAACCATAGACTCGAAATTACAGATGGTAATGTCAATTTCTCAGTTATTGTGCTCTATTGTTAGTTGCGTGCTTTTTTTGAAGGAAAGTTAATAGAAAGTATTGATTTTTTATTCAAAACAATAAAGTTGGAGACTAGACAGGTAAGCATAAGCATTTATTTGATTACAGATTTCATTTCATTCGAATTGTTCTGTAATTTTCGGGTCTGTGGTTGGACCCAGCATGGCTGTCTGGTATACTCCCCTTTTCAGAGCCTTAGTAATATCTATGCCAAATTTCAGTTGAATATCTTGTGAAGTGTAGATACTATGAGAAAAAACTTGAAAAAATCCAAACTCCAACACTCTGTATCTCGAAAACGAAACATTTGAGACCCCATGTTTATGGGACTTTTTTTCTTAAACTCACTTAAGAAATCTCCCCTTTTCTTTTGTATGTTCAATTTAGGAACACCCTGTATACTTCCAAACCATATAACTCGTTTTAACAAAGAGTTGATTTTAACTTACAATTTAGTTAGTAATTCCTGTTTTTCTTCAGGTGTCAATACTATATGTTGTGGCACTAACTCATGTTCAGTAATATTAATTAACAACTCAGATTCTAAAAAATGCTCTAGTGTATACTTTGGTGCCATATCTGCAAGTGATTGCTTCGCTGTAGGCGTCATTCCTTGTCGT
Source organism: Propylea japonica (assembly GCA_013421045.1). Classification (NCBI taxonomy): domain Eukaryota; kingdom Metazoa; phylum Arthropoda; class Insecta; order Coleoptera; family Coccinellidae; genus Propylea; species Propylea japonica. Next base: position 15,706,967 of record CM024240.1, on the reverse strand, counting down.
ACAACAATAATGGCTCTAAATACATTTGCTTCCTGCATGCGTTGACAAAAGAGCTTAATCGTTTTGATGCCAATTTTAGGTTCATCAGGAAAAAAGACGAACAACTGATCTGCTGGATTTTCAGTGTGGCCTACTAGTAAGAGAAGGGCATCTCTGGATGGGTTGTTCTCACTAAAAGTTAATTTGTCAGTTTAAATCGAAAAGAGAATTCTCAAATTCTTACCTTGGCTTATCCCCAAACTGTACCTTGAACTGTTCTAAGGTTTGCTCCAATTCTTCTTGAGATATAAGGTAGCCTCTGTCATGGCACATCTGTTGAAATGTTTGTCAGTTTATATTTTATTTAACAATATTTACAATACATGTACCTGCATAACAGTTTTACGAATTCTCCATAGTTTGTAGGTTTCTGATTCATCATCCATTCTTTACGAATTTTTTATTAATTTGTTCGCTCAGATCGAAGTATCTATATTATGAAATACAAACAATTAAGAAACATTTAAGGAACTACTACGAATGAATATCAACAAATTAATATGCGGTGTTGGTACTTACGTATTTTATTTAGCAATAACCACAATAATTCAAATATTTTTCTACTATGTCTATAAAGTAATTAGAAACCTGGAAGCGCACGTTTCTTTTCGAATGAGAATAAATATGGTTTTTTACTTCTTTATTCAAAAATGTTAATAAATAAATATAACGTAAATAAAGGTTAACTCACAGAACAACAGCAAAGAACACAGAATATAAATTATAAAGAACTTAAAGAAATATTTCGAGGCCTGTATGTGAATATTACGATTACGAAAGTGTAGACGGCTTCGTATTTTATTGGACATAAAAAATATATCATATTTCTTTCATAGATTGATGGGGGTTGTGCAAAATGAAATTACAAGAAAGTTTATTTGTTTAGGTTCAGTTTCAGTCCAAAGTTTAGTAAGAATATTCTTTTCAATCTATGATTAAATCATAGAAAAGGTTATTGTACACTTTTCTCTGGTTCTTCAAAAAGTCAACAAAAACAAACATCAAAAATAAAATTTATGTCTGTTCTGTGAGAAACATCAACCAAAAACTGGGATAAGACAACGTTTAAATTTTTAATTTCCGTTGACTTGACACCATTGTAGTAGGAAAGTTTTTCAATGTTGTTATTGTTATTTACTTCGTCTTGAGAATTCGAACCATCTGAATAAATTTAAAATGCCAGGTTGTGCAGCTGTTGGATGTTCTAATTCATCAGCGAAAGGTTTCAGTATGAAAAGCTTTCCTAGAGATCCAACCAAAAGAAATAAGTGGATAATAAACACAAAAAGACCTAACTGGATCCCTACAAAAAATTCTTGTCTGTGTGAAGTAAGTCCACTTTTTTCTTGGAATGTAGTAGACTTCAAAATATATGAAATGGTAAATATTCCAGGTACACTTTGCCCCTGAGATGTGGGAGAAGGTAAGGGTTGATGGAAAGAAAAAATTGAAACATAATGCAGTTCCTACTATTTTCCCCAAAGAAGGTGAGACATTTCAAAGAATGGTAATTCCTTAACCTAATAATCTAGAAATAATTCCTCGAGTTCAACCTTAAGATAAAGCGTTCTGTTTGCATGGACTGGTTTCAAATTATACAGGATATCATAAAATAAGGTTTTATTTTCAGGTATTCATATGCCAGATATATCGTACAAAAGGGAAACCATAGTTGATCCATTGAATGAAAATATTCCATCTAGTAGTACCAATGACGTCAACAATATAACACACATGGAACTAGATATCAAACCAAAATTATCCAATAATATGGAAACAATAGTTGCTGAAGTATTAAATGACAATATTCCTTCTAGTACTTGTACATTATTCACGGAACTAGATATTAAACCAGATATAATCAAAGTAGAATCATCAAATGAAAATACTCCTTCCAGTAGCAGCAATGATAACATCATTATAGTAAACGCAGAAACAGATATCAGACTCAATATATCCGATAATATGGAAAGAGTAGTTCAGGCATCAAATGAAAATGTTCCTTCCAGTAGCAGCAATACTATAATTAACCTAAAACCAGATATCAGATTAAACACATCCAATAATATCGAAACTATAGTATCAAAAGGAAATATTCCTTCTCCTTCAAGTAACAGTAATGATGAAATAACCAGAGTAAATATGGAATTAAGTAAATTAAAGCAGAAATTAGCCAGCTATGAAAGGATGTATATAAAAGAACGTCTCCGAAGTGCCCAATATAAGAAAAAATTGAGTTGTATGAAGAAACAGTTTGCTGAGCTCAAATTGAAATATGAACAAGATTCTTTACTCAGCCAGATGTACAGTCAGGATCAGATAGATGTATTACTTAGAAAACAAACAAAGAAATCGGCAAAGTTTTTCGAAGTATCAGATTCGACAATTAAGAAAGCCCTTCAATTGAAATTGAGTTGTGGTAATAAAGTTTACACAGAAATGATTCGACAAGGATATCCCTTACCTTCAATTAGGACTCTTCAAAGAAATCTCAAGCAATAATTAATTAATATTAAAATGATTATAGATTATAAATCAAATAAATGAATAAAACTTTTTCTGGGCGATTTATTCTCTCTTCAATATAATTCAGTTTGTGTCTTACAAATATTTTTTTTTGCATCCGAACTGATATTGGAATTTATTTTTATTTGCTCGAAGTAAAGTAGAAATCTAATATTATAGTGAATAAAATTATTATCTTTGATAGTATTATCTCGAGACCGCCAAAGTTTAAATTTAAAACAAACATGGAAGGCTTCTGACAGGAGCACAGAATAAAGTATCGATTCGCTGTTTTATAAGGTTTCTATGGTCTGATATTAACCTCACCTGTCCGATAACTTCTTTTGTTGTGAAATAATAACTGGATTCTGGAATCCTTATTTAATATTTAAATATGCCAGGAATGAACACCACTAATCCAAAGCAATCAAATCAAATAATAGGAAAAGTACCTAATTGTGACAAAGAGGATTCTGATTCTGCTCAACCAGAATTCAAGAGAGAAATCACTCAAACAGACCACTTGAACAAAAAACTTCTTTGCACTTTTCTCAACAAAATTAATACAACTTCATTTTCTGCTCAAATTTATAACGATAATGAGCATGAAAACAACGATGTGAATGAATTTCTATAATATTCCTTAGATAAAATTATTCCAGCTTTTCTGTTTATGATAAATATAACCTCTTAACCAACTGTTGGCGGGAATTATTATTCAGATCCGCTGTTCACTCAGATGAGAAAATGGACTTGATCGAAGAAGAGGAAAATGAAATATTTGGAAATGAAGAAAATTTAGATCTGCCAAACGAGGGTATAGAAACAATTCAAGTTGATGAAGATGAAAATGATGATAAGGAAGAAGACAAAGATGAGAATGATAAGAAACCAGTTAAACCAAAAAGAATCATAAAGAATCCTAGAGTAGTACTGAATGCCGAACTTCTTAAAGGACCAAAAGGTCTAGGGAACTTGGATAAATGTTTCGAAAGAGTACAATTTAAAGGAAAGGGATATGAAGAGCAAGATTTGAATGTTTTGTTGAAGACATACGAATATTGGTGTCATCGAATGTTTCCCAAGTTCCCGTTCAAAGATGCTGTCGCAAAAATTGAAACATTAGGATCTAAAGGACCCATACAGGTGATTTATTTTTGAGTATATTTATAGCTATAGTCAGATGGGTCGAGATTTAGGGTTTCACACACCTGACGGGAAAGCAGCTTATGTCCCATCATTAAAAGCTGTTTTTTGTAAATGTTCGTATAATTGATTGAAATACATTTTATCCACAACTATTGTAAAATCCTTCCGTTTGTTGTCTCTGTGCTCGTCCTTAATAATACCTGTTGATCACAAGGGAATATGAGATTATAATTCACTGCTGTCAGATGCTGTATGGATTTAGCTTTGATACAAAATTATTTAAATTGGTATTTCTTCAGTTTTCTAAAGTACTCCAACTAACAAATATGGGCATACCTTGTCAATCGAGGGCCAAATCTACTTCGATATACAGGGTCTCTATAAATGATTGTAACATCGCAGTTGGCTTTGGATTATGCAAACCACAGAATTCTATGATCATGCTATGCTTTGATTAGGGGGCTTTCGGCATCGACATCAGACGTGTCGGATCGATCTGAACCGTTCGTTTATTACATCCGGATTGAGGGAAGTACACATCTGCAGCGTTCATCATAAAAATCTGAGCGAACGGACGTCGATCTTTTCGCTCGGTCTATTTCGACGGAGCAAAGCGATTTTATCCATAGAGTTTTATGTTTTTTATATATATTTATGTTTTATGTTGAGTTTCCTGATCTGACAACCGATAGATTGAAAAATTCTAACACTTTTATTCTTCTGTTTACATTTATTCATTAAAAACTTAATTATTTTATTAAAATTTTTCGATATAGCTATCCTAGTTATGAATGGGCAGGGGGAGAATTGCTTTCTCGTTTCTTTTTCGTGTAATTAATTAATTAATTAGGATCTTTCGGTACAACTATCGCCGTATTGAACGACCAGTAGGGGATATTGCATCCTCGTTTCCTTTGCATTCAGTGCCTCTGCACCTAATTATTTAATTGAGATTTTACTGAAGAGCTACGAAAAGGGTGAAAGTATCATTAAAACATGAGCATATTTCCCAAAATAGTGATCTTTGAAATCTCATAATCTATAAAAGTGGAACAGAGCATTATGTTCTGTGGCAGATGCTCTGTGCCGTTGGTTTATTCCCAGATATTACAGATGAATCTGTACGATCTGTGGTCACGTGACTAAAAATCCGTCTACTCGTGGAGGTCAATGCCGAACGGGCCTATTGGTTGTGGATTGGTATTCTGCAATCCAAGCCAACTGCGCTGTTACAATCATTTATAAAGACCCTGTATCAATTAAAGCTTTTTTATTACAAAATATACAATGACCAGTTCTCCAAAAATTTCTCATGTGTCAATTTGACTCTTTCCCATGGACCTATAATACTATTATTATTATTATAAATCTATGATCTTTCCACTCTTGTCATAGAAGGTCTTGTCGCGGTCACAAAATGTTGAAATATATATAGTAGCTGTGGATAAAGTATAGTATGCTAATTGTGTATAATGGCTGTTATTCACTGGGTGATTTGGGCCACTCTCCTACGGCTCATGGCCTAAACTTCACCTCGCAAATAATAGCAATCATTTCATGCTCGTTGCATAATATACTAACTATTACTTTGGGTAAGAGATATAGATTTGACATAATACAGGGTCTCTATAAATGATTGTAACATCGTAGTTGGCTTTGGATTATGCAAACCACAGAATTCTGTGATCATGCTATGCTCTGATTGGTATTCTGCAATTCATAGCCAACTGCGCTGTTACAATCATTTATAAAGACCCTGTATAAATTTCCATATATTCGTTATTTAATAAGCAGATTCAGTAGAGCTTGAATTTCTTCTGAATACTTTATATTCGATTGCCCAGGACAATTGGACATTAAAATAGTAGAAATTGGGTAATAAAATGGATCATTATTTATCAATTTCGTATACTTAAACCATAGCCTTCTATGACTTAAACCCACCTTTCATTTTGTGGTTGACAGAAAATAATATTACTAATTATCTTATCAGAGCAGATGTGTACATGTCTGTTGTCTAATGCAGACTATATACAGGTTTGAAAATTCACATCAGAAACATACGATGTACCGGGTTTATCACTATATTTGACCCCCCCCCCTTTAACTTTGTTACTAAAGGAGATACAAAAAATGTTTCGTATAAAAGTTTCACGAAATCCACTGAGGTTTTTTGATATGAATTCACAAACTGAAATATATACAGGGTGGCACCACATTTTTTATAGTATCCAGTATCAAAACAAGCAATTGAATTTTTCATTGTGAATTCATATACATACTCAAAAAGGTGTGTAAGCTATTCACGATTATTTGAGCAAATAATTCGTAATTTTTTTCTGAGTGGTACGATTAAAAAACGTTTTATTCTTATAAAAAAACTTCTCATTTTCTAAAAGATTCGAAAATATTTTCCGGAACCCCTTCAATGGACCAGAAGTACCTCTTCACGATTTGGTTTTTTCGATCATTTGCCCCTCCAAATCAACGCTGTCGGTATCATCAATACATTTGTCTCTGTTTAACATGTCCCTTTCAGTTGGAAGTTAATTTGTTACAGTATTCTCATCGACATTAACGAAATCATTTAAAATAACCGTCATTATCATAATTTCCAGCTGAATCCAACGTTTCAGAAGGATCTATCCGTCCGCCGTAATGGTTTAGTTTATGGTCGGCATTTATTACTTACGTCCGGCATAATTATGAAAAAAACCCACCCTTATACCTTTTTACCTATACCCATATTCTAAGAGTGATGTTCTTGTTCTTGTTGAATAATTCGATATAGAGAGAATTTACTTCGTTCTAGAGGGTGTTTTTAACATGGAATTAAGATTCAAGGTGCAATGTCTTGTACAAAATTTGTTAAACAGAGAAATTCGTTATACAGAAGTTCGTTATAGGGAAGTTTCACTGTATTATAATTTGCTCCCTGTTCTATATAGAAAATGCTGTTCGAGTATCATTCAAAATTTTTTATATATTTATTTCAGACCCATCTGAAAAAAGTAAGGTCAGGAATGATAGAAGATGATACAGTTGGTGGATTACCAGAATTCAATTCTGAAGACGAAGAAGACAATGATATTCATCCATCAAATTCTGTACAGTCAACAAGTCAGACTATCGCCCCCGATATACCAATTCAATTAACAGAGGAACAACTTGAAACTATACGAATCAACAGGGAAAAAGCAGAAAAGTTGAGACAAGAAAGATTGCGGAGAATAAGGGAAAAAGCATCATTGAATTTACCAGAGAAGACTGTTCCGTTAACACCAGAAGTTGATGGGCATCAAAATAATTGTGTACCGTCAAAATCTACAGATGTAACTTCAGATAATAATTGTGCTCTTGAACAAGATTCTTCAACAAATTTAAATACACAAGAAGGTTTGAGAAACGGAAAATCGATTAATACAGAAAGTGAAAGTGACGATGAGTTGAAATCTGTCAAGAAAAGCACAAAAAATGTTTTCCATAATGATGATGAGGAAGAAGAAGAACAAATCGGTAGGGTGGGAGAAGAAGCAATTGCTGAAGTAGAAGAACAAAATTATGAAAAGGACAGAATAATTGATGATGAAAAAGAAGAAAGTACAAGTACAAGTTTATCTAGAAATGTTAGTGAGGATATTGCCGAGCAAATGGAGGTGGATGGATAATTTTCTAATTTACAAAATTAATAACTGAAAAATGTCAGTACTGAAAATAATGGCGGAGAATAAATAATTGTTATCTACATATTTGTCATAAATAAGATAAGCTGAATAAATGTTTATTATTATTATCCACGACAGTTTTATAATGTACCCATTATTCGTCTATTTGCTCCGCCATTATAATACCTATTTATCACTAGTGAATAACGAGTCAATATTCACTGATGTCAGATGCTTCATGGATTCAGCTAAAACATTATCAATCAACTCCTATTACAAAATATACAATGACATTTTCTAAAAACTTTTTAGGCTTTCTCTCCCAGTCTCTGAAACAGAAATAATTAAAAAATTTTTAATTAGATGCTCCTGCGAAAATTTTTGCACTAATTTGTTATGAGCAAATTGGTTTTGAAAAATTGTTGCCTAACAGTAAAACGAAAAAAAGGAATACAGTGGAACTTCCCTAACTCGAACTTCCCTATCTCGAAAAATTCCCCAAGTCGAATTTTCTTTAGAAACAAAAACGATTATACAATATCACCTATGTATTTTTTCTGTATAACTCGAATTTCAAAACTCCATAACTCGAGTATTTCTAAAACTCGAACTGAAATTCAGCAGTAACCGTGGCGGCAACCAAGCATAACTCGAATTTTTTGGGCCACACACACTGCAACTTCGGGGAATTACCTAGCGGAGAGCCTCCGATATGTCCAAACTTGTTTGTTTTCAGATTTTTCTTCGTGGTCACATTGCACACGCGTTCTATAAAATATTGTGAAATTTGAAAGGTTTTCCGTATTTCGAATTTTCCGTAACTCGAAGTGAAAGTACTGGCCCTTGGCGATTCGAGTTAGGGAAGTTCCACTGTAAATGAAAAGGATAATGTACGTTACATTTCGGTGTCTATACACCTTCTTCAGACAAACTTGTAAAATCTTCGGAATAGTGTGTTTTTTCATTTGCAGTCTACACCATTTCCAAGTGTATTTCAGAAAGCGTCAATTGTATTTCAGAAAGCATCAATTGTATTTCAGAATAGTCAATTGTATTTCAGAAAGCGTCAGTTGTATTTCAGATTAGTCAATTGTATTTCAGAAAGCGTCACTTGTATTTCATATTAGTCAATTGTATATCAGAAATCGTCAATTGTATTTCAGAAAACATCACTGAATTACAAATGACGGGTTCTGAAATACATATGTAATAATCTGAAATACAATTGACGCTTTCTGAAATACAATTGACTAATCTGAAATACAAGTGACGCTTTCTGAAATACAATTGACTATTCTGAAATACAATTGACGCTTTCTGAAATACAATTGACTATTCTGAAATACAATTGACGCTTTCTGAAATACACTTGGAAATGGTGTAATTGACATTGAAAGTTTTGATTTATTTCCTTTTTTAGTTTTACTGTTAGGCTACAATTTTTTCAAAACTAATGTGCTACTGACAAATAAGTGCAAAGATTTTCGCAGGAGCACTTCATCTTAATTAAAAATTGTCTAATTATTTCTGTTACAGAGACTGGGGAGTGAAAACCTAAAAAGTTCTTTAGAAATGCAGAATCCTCCCAGATGATATTTCAATCGATATACAAGTTCATCAAAAAATGACTAATATGTCAACCTGACTTTTTTCACACTAGAATTAGAAGGAACATATTATCACGACTGACAAATGTTAAAAACTCCAAGAAAAATATTCAGGAGTTGTGAAGTATTGTGTTTTCTCGCGTATAATGGCTATTATTCACTTGTTGATTTGAGCCATTTGTCATTCATTTTTTATTTCGAATGGAATGCATAGATTCTCTACGATGAGACTGCTGAGTACATTCGGCAACGTTGACTTTATTTTACGTTATGACAGCAAATACTGCCAACTTCAGATCAATAAAGAAACGCCTACTATGTGCTCAACCTTTCGTGAACGGACTATAGTTTCGTTCCGTTCGCATAAAAAATAATCGAGATATTGCATTTCCAATCTGGCAATGCAGATGTCGAAAATTTCAAGAATTTGTGCATAACTTGGCAACAGTGCATGACAGATAATTTTTTTTTAATAGGTTATTCTGCGAATTTGGTATGGAATCGATACATAAGTAAATAAAAATATAGGTAGTTTCATTTGAAATAAGAATAAGAAAGTAGATATCCGTTTGAGATAGACGTGGCAACACATGAGAATATTTTAGGCTAAGAGTTCCTTCATCCTCAAGGCTCCACCTGAAATTTCAGAAAGAAATATTCAGTAGTTCTCCAAAAACGTCTAATAGGCAAACTTAAAAGGAAAACCCTGTAGGTATACATATGAAAACGATAGCTAGGTAGGCAATGAAAGAATGAAGGATTGCAAGTTTATAATTCACAATTATACAACTGCTATTTTACATGATGAATTATTATTTCCATACAATAATTATATACAACATCAAATATGTCACTCATAATGAAGATTTAATCATCTGAGTGACTTAAACTCGAATTGAAGAAATGAATGCATTTCTTATCCACGACCAATGTATAATTCACTCATTATACGTCTTTTTGTTCAGCCATAATAATACCCATTAATCACGAGGGAATAATGAGTTATTATTCACCCCTGTCAGATTATTCATAGATTTAGGTCTACTATAATGTTCTTTAAATTGATATTTCTTTAGTATACTTAAGTTCTCCAACTAACAAATATGGGTATAATTTGTCAATCGAGGGCCAAATCATCTTTTATTATATCAATCAAAGCATTTTTATAACAAACTAGCGACCCGCCCGGCTTCGCACGGTAATTCGATCCAAGTAAAACTGTTGAATAAAGACAGTTGCATCAAAATTTTATCATAAATTCCCTAAATTATGGCGTCTACCGGCCCTCTAAGCTAGAAAAGTGATCAAATACTAACTTGAAGTCTTAGTAGCACTCAGTTAAAAAAAACATCAAAATCATTTCAGTAGCTATGGCGTCATGCGCTTCTTGACACGATCACGCTAGATTTCCGCGGGAATGTGGTACTTTCCCGCCGTAAAAAGTGGCCTGTGTCCGTGCCTAGGATCCTATTTTTATATTAACCAAGTCTTATAAAATTCCGTTCCGACTTTAAGGCGTGAATGAGGTAAACTTCAGAGTCCTTTACTCGAATGCATAAAAAAAAATTTGATATTTTTTCGTGAATAAAATTCCAGAAGTAATAAGAATTAACTACACTGATCAACAATAATTGCTAGGGATCACTTATGAACTTCTCATCATTTGTATTTTTTTCAAGTTATCTCGTGAATATCTGTACATTATATGTTCTCTAAGGAAAAAGTCAGATGTTTTGAGTTGATTATATCAAAGTCTTCCTCACTTTATCGGCTCTTGTTCACAAAATCGATTATTATCTGTAGGCTGTTACAGGTGGAGTGAAAAGCAATGTGGTATTTGTTATTAAATCTGTTTTTTTTCTCTCGTTTCAAACACATAAGGTGACAATAATTGAAGAAATGAGAACAATATCAGCTTATCAGTCATGCCGAGAAGACGTTTGGCTCCTGTGCAACTGGACCAAATCAGTTTCGTAAAGTAAAGTGTCGTGAGTCGGGCTTGGAATAGGTTCATCCAAAACGACTCAGTAGTATATTTTATGTTCTGTGCTCAGTAGCTTATGTTCATGGGGGAGGTTGGCAGCGCAGTACAACAGCTGCCCAAGATCGTCTTTTGATCCTCAATGCTAGGAGAAATCCCACTTACCCGGCGTCGCGGCTCAATAGATCACTGAGAGTTGCAACAGGAGTTCAAATTTCGAATCAGACTATAAGACAACGACTACATGTTCGTGCGTTGAATAGGGAAACCGGGTTCATCGACGGCAATGGGCTGAGGAGCACCGCAATTGGACACTTGAAGATTGGAGCCGATGTTTATTTACGGATGAGTCTAGATTTCGTTTGGTCAACTCGTATTCTTGCTTGGAGGGAAAGAGGTCGAAGGTATGCAGAACAGTTTATGGTACCCACAACAGCTTTTGGCGGAGGTTCTATATGTGTATGGGGAGGCATTTGTTTGAACCAACGCACAGAGTTGGTTGTTCTGCAGAACACCACCATGACCAGCCAGAGATATCACGATATAATTATTGAACCCATAATTGTTCCGTTTGCGGCTGCCGTGGGCGAGAATTTCATTTTAATTGACGATAATGCCCGTCCACACCGTAGTCGTCTGGTTAATGAAGCGCTAGAAACTCTTGCTATTGATAGGATGGACTGGCCAGCTCGTTCTCCAGACATGAATTGCATCGAACATGTCTGGTCTGAGATGTCTAGACAATTGTCAACCTTAGAACAACCGATCAATAACCTGGAGGACCTTTCAAACGCTTTACCGGATATTTGGACGAATATGCCCCAAAATTTTATAAATCGTTTGATTGAAAGTATACCTCGTCGGGTAGAATGCTTGAGACGAGCTCGTGGGGGACCAACTAGGTACTAGCTTAACCGAAACTTCAGCCTTCTTGGGTTTCATCATAAAATTTTTATGTTATTCAAACACAGAATTTTGAGTGTTTCTAATAAAGTCTTTTGTCTCTCCAACTTCCCATTTTTTCATTCTTTTCTCAAGTGAACCATATTATCAACTGAAAATACTCTGACTAAATTTATAATCTTGGAGCGAATATTTCAGAAATAAATTTAGAACAAGTAAGTGATCCCTATCAATTGTGGAGCAGTGTACCTACCTATTTATAAACCTTTTATCCAATATCACTTCGATGCGAATTCTACTCAAATATTTCTCAAAGATGAAGAGAGCAACAGATGAACAACAACCAACTAACAAGACTATAAAAGGTATTTTGAAATGATCTATATTCAGCTTATTTGTTCCGATTTTTCCCACATCTGTTTTTATGTCGTCGTATTTTGAAGAGATTCGTTCAACGAATCCGTGTTCTATTAAATGGATTATTCCAGTATTTATTGGGCCATATAAGGGGTGTCCTCTTGGAAATGTTAAAGAACATCGGACACTGAAATAAGGGGGTTCAATTTTTTTCAACAGGTACGAACCATCTGTAGAAAGATACTTATGGCGATCTCGCTGACTTATTTTGTCGGTTATAGGTGTTACAATATCTCCTTCAAAAATAGTACGATTAATACATTTAGCATGTGAGTTATAGCGTATAACTCTATTTTGACCGAAGTAATTTAATACATAATAAGGTAAATAAGTGAGAGTAGTACATATTAAATATCCCTTCATAATTTCATCATTTGTCGGTATGATTTCGTTAAATTCTTTTCCTGTTAGAACATCATAAAGCTTGCCTTTATATATTGAATTGATCATAAAAGAAAAGAACAGAATCATGTACGTCAAGATAATTCCAGACCATTTTTTCAGATAAATTTTCTGAGACTGTTCCAGCATTAGGAGGCTGATTAAATAGCAGTAGTTCATTACTGTCGTGAATTTATTGTCATCATTTGAATGTTCTTTCATAGTAGAAAACAAAGATATCGCAAAAATACAGAGAAAAATCAAGGTCCAAATTTTCCAAGAAAATATTCGTGATGGGTTTATTCCAACAGGAAATTTTTCAGGCGCTTTCATGTAGAAAGAAACGGAATCGAAAATGAAAACTTGAGTGAATATAGCGAATCGAGCGCTTCTTATTTGTTGATAACCGTACATCAGATCATGTTGATGATCTATTGAAAGATCTGGATATGAATTTCTTAAAGCAATGGATATACTGTAAGATGCACTGATTTTCAAATGTTTGAATAATATCTCCATCAATTCATACTCGACTCCTTTGAATGCCTTCAAATTCAAGGCACGTATAGTCCATCCTTTAGCTTCTGATATTTCGGTGAAAAGCGGTGTGATGTTCAATGCTTTTGTTTTATTCAGGTCTGCACATGTTCCTACTATTACTTTGTTGAGATTAACTTGTCTTATATTCTTAGATCCAAAAGGAAAGTACGTTGAAATAATCCCAGTTGACGTCTCAATGAAAATAGCTTCATTTATGTAAAATTTCTGGATGATTTTGGTTAAATTGTCAGGAATTCTGTTAGAAACAAACATGAATTTAGCTTTCTGGTGACATCTTCTCTTTAAAAACATGTTGAACAAGTAACTCTCTAAGGGTTTTCCTGAATTCAGGTCGAAGAGAAAGATATTCGGAAGATAGTTGAACATCCACGCATCTATTTGGTCATTTGGTTGGCTCTTCATATCGAAATGATTCATTCTAATTATTTGCATGTCTAAATTGAAAGGTCCTTTCACTTGAACTATTGGAGTGAAATGTTCGTTTCTATCAAGAAATATCAAATTTGTGAGACACAGTAAGATTTCTGGAGTTATTCGTGACTTATTCGGTGCTAACATCATGTTTCTCTATTCCTTCTATACTGAATATAGAAAGGTAATTTCTCAAATGTATCTAGGACCGAATTATAGTGAATAATATATCTCTACCAATTCAACCTAATACATTGATTTAATGTAGGGCTGCCATAAATGTTGGAGCATCTACCGGGACAAGTGCCACAAAAATAGGTATACAATACCGTGCAAAAAAAGCTTATAAGTCTATATAGATGTAAATACAGGGTGTTACATAATAGTATGTCACAACTAGAGGGAGTGAATCTACTTATAATTTAAGAAAAAAAGTTTTTATAAACATGGGTCCGTAAAAGCTTCGTTCCGGAGCTACATGGTGTTGAAATTTCCAAAAAAAATTGTTTTTTCTTCATAACTCCAGCAGTTTTAGAGATATTCAGTCCAAATTTGGAATGCTAGCTATTTTCAACAATCTCCATCATTGCACGTCCTGAACCTTAACAAGAATCTACAGGGTGTTTTCTTTTCCGGAGCCATGCCTCCTTTTTCCCTCTCAAACTTTTTTGCGGTACGCTACTGATCAGCGTATAATCAATTTTTGATATCTTCGTTCAATTCAAAAACTTTTTTGACTCTTGTAATTTTTTCGTATCTCTGACTGTTTTCGAGTAAGTTGAGTCCAGATGACGAGCTATCAAAATAAAAGCAAACGGACATACCTATCGAGTATTTTATTATTTTTTTTATTTAGCGAATAACATACGATCGTTCAATAATTTTTTCCTCAAAAACGGTTAGAGATACGAAAAAATTACAGGATAACAACCAAATTCAAATTACTGACCGGGACAATTGAATAACTGGCGGGGACACCGGGACTCAAAATGCTTCAAACCGGGACGTATGGCAGCCCTGATTTAATGTCTGCCATGAAAGAGCCTGTACGAAGAAAAGGCTCTAAATTCCTACTAGAATAATAAATTTGTTGACCTACACTGACCGGCAAAATAATCTATCCACTCAAAAAATCGATGAAGTTTGTTAATTCATAAATAAATTTTTCATGTCCGATTCGATTGAATTTTTTTTCAATTGTAGGTATGGTCATTTTCAATCAATCACCAGTACGGCGTACGTCATTTTATACAGGGTGAAACAAAATCTGTTTTTTACCCTAACTTTAGAACCACCTCTGGTGTGTTCCAGTTGTTATACCGTGTGATTTCTCTTTTCATCTTCAAGACAAAACTTCTCTTAAAAATTCAATTCTTCATTCATAATAATAACTCAATTTTTGTTAAAGATACAGAGTTTTCAGTAAAACATTAAATTTCGTTAAGGCTACAACAGTACTTCGACATATTCAACTTAAAATTCTGACCCAATGAAAACGAAGTCAAAAAGATAACGTTTTTTCCGCCCAGACGCAGATAAACGGTGCAATTCGTCTCGGCATGTCCCCATTAAGGTATTGAATCAATTGGAGCATCAATGAGCTGCTGCAAATTTTCAAGAGTTGGTACACGAGATCGAATTTTCCTCCCCAAACGTGACCAATTGGGTTCAAATGTGGTCTTAGAGCAAGCCAGTTGAATTCTTTGATATCAACCTCTGCTAAATACTCCCTGGCAATCCTAGTCACATGCGGTTGATGCGGTCGGACTTTATAAAGCATAATAGTAGGAGAGCTGGCACGAATTTTTGGGCAGGTATTTGAGGCAAGCTGAAAACTTGTCAGATGCCTCTCCTATTAATCCCAACTCGGGATTGCAGATCTGGCTGGTGAGTAGCGGGGCTAAATCAACCCCTACATTTTTAATGGCCTGGCAGGTAGAAAGCCCTACCGAAATGATCTGTCTTTTTGGGAATCTTATTTTTTAGTTATAAGTAACACTCCATTAAAATTTCAAGCTGCCTCAAAAACATTTTCTATAATTTTTTGCAAAATATTTTTGCACGCGTCTGGCAATGTTAAAACCCCGATTAAATTATTTGGCAGCTTGAAATTTTAATGGAGTGTTACTTATAACTAAAAAATAAGATTCCCACAAAGACAGATCATTTCGGTAGGGCTTTCTACCTGCCAGGCCATTAAAAATGTAGGGGTTGATTAGCCCCGCTACTCACCAGCCAGATCTGCAATCCCGAGTTGGGATATAATAGAGAGGCATCTGACAAGTTTTCAGCTTGCCCCAAATACCTGCCCAAAAATTCGTGCCAGCTCTCGGACTATAAGCACGAAATTGTCTCCAATAAACAGTGCATACCGAAAACATGTCGCTCTGAAACTTCTCTCGTTTTATGTTTCCACTCAGTTTTCAGTTTATTATTAATAAAATTGTCAAGTAAACATGTGTCCTGCTGATTAAATAAGAAATCACACGGTGGAACAACTGGAACACACCAGAGGTGGTTCTAAAGTTAGGTTAAAAAAACAGATTTTGTTTCCCCCTGTATAAAATGAAGTACGCCGAATTTTCTTGAAATTCAAAACTGGCGATTGATTAAAAAGGGCCATATAGTCCGTTCACGAAAGGTTAAGCACATAGTAGGCGTTTCTTTATTCATCTAAAGTTGGCAGTATTTACTGTCATAAAGTAAAATGACTGAAGAGCTCCAATAGGGCGAAATAGCTATCTATGGATGCTCTGTTGGATATTACTAGTACCACCATGCATGTTCTTTGTGCGTTGACGGATTAGTTCCGAAGTATGAGTTTAATATTGGTTGATTTCAATCCATTAATAGTTGTAACTGCTTTCATTTTTATATTACACCTGCGTTGCTTTCAAACGCGTGAATTTTTATTTTGTATTTTTTTATAACCTAACCTAAGCTAATCTAACCTAACCTAGCTACTTACGAAATATAATTTGAACAATCTTTATTTTTCAGGTCAATATATTTGCTATTGTTCCCAAGAAAACATTAGAACGAGATTTTAATCTTTTTCTGTGAATTGAGATTGAAAATACCCAGAATAATTCAAAGGGTTTTTCAAGAAAAAGTAAAATATAGATGGCACACTGAATCATTTTGAGTTACAGTGACTATTTTTACCTCAATAATATAGTATAGATAATATTGTCACTGTATTCTGGGTGTTTTGCATTTAAAAAATCTGATGTATAACATTTATCAAAATGGCTTCGTACACGATACAAAAATTTGTTGAATTATTTTATGAAATTCAGCGTTTTGTGAAAATTGTTTTGAGAAAGTTAGGTAAAGTTATTAGTTTACATAATCGTCCATCTGAAATAACTATAAATACAATAAATAGTTCTCCAGAATGAATACAAATTATGTTTTTTATCTATTCTTGAAGAATAGAAATTTAAATTTCGTAACTTCTATTGATTTTGATTTCGATGCGAATTCTGCTGAGATATTTTTCAGAAATGAAGAAAGCAGCTGCTAAAATACAACCAATCAACCAAATTATAATGGGTGTTTCAAAATGTTTATATTTAGCTCGCTCAATTTCAGTTTTTCAGCATCTGTTGTTATCTCCTCATATTTAGAAGACATTGCACATCGAACACTGAAAAAAGGAGGTTCAATTTTTTTCAACAAGTACGATCCATCTCTTGAAAGGTACTTATGGCGATATCCCCGAGCCAATTGGTGGGTTATAGCTGTTACAATATCTCCTTTAAAAATAGTTCGATTAATACATTTAGTAAGTGATTTATAGACATGACGTCCATGTTCAGGAATGTCATATATTGCATAAAAAGGCAAATCCAAAGTAAAACATATTGAATGATTCCTCAAAATTTCTTCTCTTGTCGGAATTATTTCGCTGAATTCTTTTCCTGTTAAAACATCGCAAAGCTTTCCCTTAAATACTGAGTTCACCATAAAAGGAAAATAAAGAATCATATACCTACATCAAGATTATACCGGAAAAACGTTTCAGATGAATTTCCTTAGGCTGATCCATCATAAGGACGCCGATTGAATAGCAGTAGTTCACTACTTTTGTGAATTTATTGTCCTCCTTTGAATAGTCATTCAAAGTAGATATCAAAGAAATTATAAAAACACACAGAAATATCAGGGTCCAAATTTTCCAAGAAAATATTCTTGATGGGCTTATACCAATAGAGTATTTTTCAGGTGCTTTTATGTAAAAGGAAACGTAATCGTAAATGAAAGGTTGGGTGAATATAACAAGAGTAACATATCTAATGTGTTGTTATCCGTATATCAAATCATATTCATGTTGTACTAAAAAATCTGTATATTTATTATTTGGAGCACTGGATTTGATGTGAGATGCACTGATTCTTAAATGATTGAACAATATCTCCATCAATTCATACTCGATTCCATTGGATGCCTTCAAATTCAATGCATGAAGAGTCCATCCCTTAGTTTCTGATATTTCAGAAAAAAGATGTGTGATGTTCAATACTTTTTCTTCATCCAGGTCTTGACATGTTCCTACGATTACTTTATTGAGACTTACTCTTCTTATATTCTTAAATTCGAAGGGAAAGTAAGTTGAAATTATTCCAGTTGACTCCTCGATAAAAATAGCTTCGTTTATGTAGAATTTTTGGATGATTTCCGTTAAATTGTCAGGAATACTGTCAGAAACAAATATAAATTTTGCCCTCTGATAAAATTTTCTCATGGTAAACATGTTGAGTAAATAACTATATATGACTTTTCCTGGAGTCAGGTCGAACAGAAATATATTCGGGAGATAGTTGAACTTCCACGCATCTCTCCCAAAAGCTCTGTCTTTGATATCGAAATTATCCATTCTAATTATTTGCATGTCTAAATCGAAACGTCCTCTCACCTGAACTATTGGAGTGAAATGTTCATCTTCATCAAGAAATATCAAATTTGTGGGACTTATATTTTTATCTATTCTCGAAGAATAGAAATTTAAATTTCGTAACTTCTATCGATTATGAGGTCAATGCGAATTCTGCTGAGATATTTTTCAAAAATGAAGAAAGCAGCGGCTAAAATACAACCAATCAACCAAATTATAATGGGTGTTTCGAAATGTTCTATATTCAGCTCGGTCAATTTCAGTTTTTCTACATCTGTTTTTATGTCGTCGTATTTAGAAGAGATTCGTTCGACGAATCCGTGTTCTATTAAATGGATTATTCCAGTATTTATTGGGCCATATAAGGGGTGTCCTCTTGGAAATGTTAAAGAACATCGGACACTGAAATAAGGGGGTTCAATTTTTTTCAACAGGTACGAACCATCTGCAGAAAGATACTTATGGCGATCTCGCTGAGCTATTTTGTCGGTTATAGGTGTTACAATATCTCCTTCAAAAATAGTACGATTAATACATTTAGCATGTGATTTATAGTGTATAACTCTATTTTGACCGAAGTAAGGTAATACATAATAAGGTAAATAAGTAAGGGTAGTACATATTAAATAACCCTTCATAATTTCATCATTTGTCGGTATGATTTCGTTGAATTCTTTTCCTGTTAGAACATCATAAAGCTTCCCTTTATATATTGAATTGATCATAAAAGAAAAGAACAGAATCATGTACGTCAAGATAATTCCAGACCATTTTTTCAGATAAATTTTCTTAGACTGTTCCAGCATTAGGAGGCTGATTAAATAACAGTAGTTCATTACTGTCGTGAATTTATTGTCATCATTTGAATATTCTTTCATAGTAGAAAACATAGATATCGCAAATATACAGAGAAAAATCAAGGTCCAAATTTTCCAAGAAAATATTCGTGATGGGTTTATTCCAACAGGAAATTTTTCAGGCGCTTTCATGTAGAAAGAAACGGAATCGAAAATGAAAACTTGAGTGAATATAGCGAATCGAGCGCTTCTTATTTGTTGATAACCGTACATCAGATCATGTTGATGATCTATTGAAAGATCTGGATATGAATTTCTTAAAGCCCGGGTTCTACTGTAAGATGCACTGATTTTCAAATGTTTGAATAATATCTCCATCAATTCATACTCGATTCCTTTGAATGCCTTCAAATTCAAGGCACGTATAGTCCATCCTTTAGCTTCTGATATTTCGGTGAAAAGCGGTGTGATGTTCAATGCTTTTGTTTTATTCAGGTCTGCACATGTTCCTACTATTACTTTGTTGAGATTAACTTGTCTTATATTCTTAGATCCAAAAGGAAAGTACGTTGAAATAATCCCAGTTGACGTCTCAATGAAAATAGCTTCATTTATGTAAAATTTCTGGATGATTTTGGTTAAATTGTCAAGAATTCTGTTAGAAACAAATATGAATTTAGCTTTCTGGTGACATCTTCTCTTTAAAAACATGTTGAACAAGTAACTCTCTAAGGGTTTTCCTGAATTCAGGTCGAAGAGAAAGATATTCGGAAGATAGTTGAACATCCACGCATCTATTTGGTCATTTGGTTGGCTCTTCATATCGAAATGATTCATTCTAATTATTTGCATGTCTAAATTGAAAGGTCCTTTCACTTGAACTATTGGAGTGAAATGTTCGTCTCTATCAAGAAATATCAAATTTGTGAGACACAGTAAGATTTCTGGAGTTATTCGTGACTTATTCGGCGCTAACAACATGTTTCTCTATTCCTTGTATACTGAATATCGAAGGGTAATTTCTCAAATGTATCTAGGACCGAATTATAGTGAATAATATATCTCTACCAATTCAACCTAATACATTGATTTAATGTCTACCATGAAAGAGCCTGTACGAAGAAAAGGCTCTAAATTCCTACTAGAATAACAAATTTGTTGACCTACACTAACCGGCAAAATAATCGATCCACTCAAAAAATCGGTGAAGTTTGTTAATTCATAAATATGTTTTTCATGTCCGATTCGAATGAATTTTTTTCAATTGTAGGTTATGTTCATTCTTAATCAATCACCAGTTTTGAGTTTCAAGAAGACTCGGCATAAGTCAATTTACACAGGGTGAAACAAAATCTGTTTTTTCACCCTAACTTTAGAACCACCCCTGGTGTGTTCCAGTTGTTCCACCGTGCGATTTCAGTAAAACATTAAATTTCGCTAAGGCTACAACAGTACTTCAACAAATTCAACCCAAAATTCTGACCTAATGAAAACAAACTGAAAACAAAGTCAAAAACATAACGTGTTTTCCGTTCAGACGCAGATAATTGTTGCAATTAGTCTCGGCATGTCCTCATTAAGGTTTTGAATCAATAAGAGCATCACTGAGCTGCTGCAAATTTTCAGGAGTTTGTACCTACGCGAGATCGAATTTTCCTCCCAAGAGCATCCAAACATTCCTAATTGGGTTCAAATCTGGTCTTAGAGCAGGCCAGTTGAATGCTTGGATATCAACCTCTGCTAAATACTCCCTGGTAATCCTAGCCACATGCGGTTGATGCGGTCGGGCATTATAAAGCATTAGCACGAAATCGTCTCCAATAAACGGTGCATAAGGAACGCTAAAACTTCACTTTGCTTATTATTTACTACGGTGTCAACTGACGTTACCCTGAGCGCACCGCGTCGTGGACTGAGGACGTAAAATTTGCGAAATGCAAAAACGCTTCGGTCAATGCGACAAATGGTAAACATCTCGCTACTTCATTCAAGGTTCATGCATCGGAAGTAGGTTCGTAAGGATCCCAGGAGGTGGCGTTTTTTCTGTTTATACTCAGAAATAGGCGACATTTCTTCAAATAAGGGAACATAGAATGCCTTTCAGAAGGAGCGCCGCCATACTGAAGAGCCCCAAATAGGGCGAAATAGCTATCTATGGATGCTCTGTTCGATATTACCACCATGCATGTTTTTTGTGCGTTGATGGGATTAGTTCCGAAGTATGAGTTTAATATCGGTTGATTTTAATCAATTAATATTATTCTCTGTTTATATTACACCTGCGTTACTCTCAAATGCGTGAATTTTTATTTTGTTTATTTTATGATAATTAAAACCTAACCTAACCTGAACTAATCTAACTTAACCTAGCTAGTAGCTACTTACGAAATGCAATTCGAACAATCTTTATTTTTATGTTAATTAAGAGAGATTTTGATCTTTTTCTGTGAATTAAGATAAAAAAATACCCAACATAATCTAAAGGGTTTTTCAAGAATAAATAGAATATAGATGATACACTGAATTATTCTGGCTGTTTTGCATTTAAAAAGTCTGATGTATCACATTTATCAAAATGTTTCAGTTTGTTGAATGTTTTATTTTTGTCATCAAAATAGTTATGTGACATGTCAATAAGCAATTTGTCGAATTATTTTATGAAATCAGCGTTTTGTGAAAATTGTTTTGAGAAAGTTAGGTGATGTTATCAGTTCACATAATCGTCTATCTGAATTCACTATACATATATACAATAAATAGTTCTTGAGAATGAATGCAAATTTTGTGTTTTATTCATTCTTGAAGGATAAAAATCGCGCATTGGAAACACCCTTTAAATTTCGTAACTTCTATCGATTATGAATTCGATGCGAATTCTGCTGAGATATTTTTCAAACACGAAGAAAGCAGCGGCTAAAATACAACCAATCAACCAAATTATAATGGGTGTTTCAAAATGTTCTATATTCAGCTCGGTCAATTTCAGTTTGTCTGCATCTGTTGTAATATCGTCGTATTTAGAAGAGATTCGTTCAACGAACCCGTGTTCTATTAAATGGATAATTCCCAAATTTATCGGGCCATATAAAGGATGTCCTCTTGGTAACGATAATGCACATCTAACACTGAAAAAAGCAGGTTCAATTTTTTTCAAAATGTACGACCCATCTGTTGAAAGGTACTTATGACGGTCTCGCCGAGCCAGTTGGTCCAATATAGGTGTTACAATATCTCCTTTAAAA
This sequence comes from Propylea japonica, assembly GCA_013421045.1. NCBI lineage: Eukaryota > Metazoa > Arthropoda > Insecta > Coleoptera > Coccinellidae > Propylea > Propylea japonica. The sequence goes on along the minus strand of CM024240.1, from coordinate 15,684,412 downwards.
ATAGTACGATTAATACACTCAGTTACTTGTTTATACTTTATAAGACCATGTTCAGGTAGGGAATATCTGATATAAATTGGTAACGTTATAGAAAAACATATTGAATGATACTTCAAAATTTCTTCGTTTGTCGGTGTTACTTCGTTGCATTCTCTTCCTGTTAAAACATCATAAAGCTTTCCTTTATAAATTGAATTAATCATAAAACTGAAATAAAGAGTAGTGTACAACAAAATTATTCCAGAAAAATACTTCAAATAAATTTTCTTAGGCTGATCCAGCATCAATAAGATGATCAAATAGCAGTTATTCACTACGGTGATAAATTTCTTGTTATCATCTAAAAATTCTTTGATAGAAGATATCAAGGATATCATTAGTATGCCTAGAAAAATCAAAGTCCAAATTTTCCAAGAAAATATTCTTGATGGATTTATACCTACAGATACCTTCTCTGGCGCTTTTATGTAGAACGAGACTGTATCGAAAATGAAAGGTTGTGTGAATATCACTAAATTGGCATGTTTCAGCTGTTGATAACCGTACATAATATCATATCGATGTTCTGTCAAAAAATCCGAATATGGATTTCTATTCGAATATGATTTGAAGTAGGATGGAATGATTTTCAAATGTTTGAATAATATCTCCATCAACTCATATTCAATTCCATCCTCAGACTTCAAATTCACGGCATGTAGAGTCCATCCTTCAGCTTCTGATATTTTGGTAAAAAGCGGTGTGATGTTCAATGTTTTTTCGTTATTTAGGTCTTTACAAGTTCCAACAGTTATTTTAGTGAGATTAACATTTCTTATATTCTTAGATTCGAAAGGAAAGTACGTTGAAATTATTCCAGTTGACTTCTCAAGAAAAATAGCTTCGTTTATGTAGTATTTCTGGATTACTTTTGTTAAATCACCAGGAATACTGCCAGAAACGAATATGAATTTCGACCTCCTATGGAGTTTTCTCCAAGTGAACAAGTGTAATAAAAATTTGTCGATGGATTTCACTGAACTCAGGTCGAAAAGAAAAATATTCGGGGTGTGATCGAATTTCCACGCATCTTTTCCATATGCTCTGGTGTGGACACCGAACCAACCAAGCCTTATCATTTGCATGTCTAGATCGAAAGGTCCTTTCACTTGTACTATTGGAATGAAATGTTTGTCTTCATCTAGAAATATCAAATTTGTGAGACACAGTAAAATTTCTGGGGCGATTCGTCGCTTTGGTGGTAACAACATGTTATGTTGCCCTATTTTTTACCCACTAAATATTGAGTAATTTTCTCAAATGTATGTACCGATTTATCGTAAATAATACATTTCTACCTAATCTATCTAAGCATTTCCTGCTTCAATGTGATTCATAAATGAACCACGACGAAAAAGCTCGAATTAATAATAATAATGATAATAAGAATAAGAGCAACACTTCAATCTGCGCCAGAAATACGCTGGAAAAATATCGAAATACCGAGAGCTTGAACTTCAGATCAAAAAGCAGTGGGGAATATCTAGTACCAGAACCATTTCCATTCTCATATAAACCACAGGAATTATACCTAATGCGGCCCATACACAAGCTACTTTCTCGGCGTTTTGGCAGCTAGCGTTTTGCGAGCGTCCTAGACGCTCGTGCAATTTTGACCACACACTACACAAGCGTCTCAGTAGCTCACCGATCGCTGACGAGAGATCGAGTTATACGATCAGTCTCTGCCAAATTTTCACCATTTTTATAGTGAATTTTAATAATTTCAATGCGTTCTTGAAGCATGTATCGTTCCATTTTTATTGATGGCGTAGTCCCTTTATAAGTTATGTTAATGTTTAGAAACAGCAACGTATGTAGAGCTAGAGGAAGCCATTTGGCATTATTTTTCGTACATAAATGTCACAACTGATATTTCAATTAACAATAAAAAGTTTTTGAAAATGAATGCAAATTAGGTGTTTTATATATTCTCAAAAAGACACGTAATTTCAAACATTCTTTATGTTATTCATCGATCTTAGCAGAGTGTTCGCTTACAGGTCAATTTTAGGAAATGAAACCTCCCGGTTGGCCAAACGATTGAACTCTTTTTGCACCCGACTTTTCCGTAGCTCGTAACTTTTTGTATTCTTTACGGAATGAGTCTCGGATGCTTTTCATTTTTTTCTTTACGAAATCAATATCGCATTCATCGTTATATTGTTTACATAAAGCTAACAATTCTTCGTAGGCTTTATTCTTTATTGTTCTGTTCGAATATTTTTTGCTCTTAATCACCCACCAACACTTATTCTTTTCAAATAGTTCTATAAAATTTGTAATAAATTCTTCTGAATGTGCAATTCTTGCATGATTCTCTGCCATTCTAGACGCTCTCACACACACACAAGCGTTTTTCAAGCGTTTCACCGGCTATCTTGACGCTAAAATCAAACACGTTTGATCTTGGCGTCCGGCGTTGCGTCCAGCTCGGCGACTCGCCAGCGTGGCAGCGGATGGACATACACAGGCGTTTTTCGGGCTACTTTTGGGCGTTTTGGTCGCTTGCGGCGACGCTAGCTGCCAAAACGCCGAGAAAGGAAAGTAGTTGTGTATGGGCCTAGCGTCAAGATAGCCGGCGAAATGCTTGAAAAACGCTTGTGTGTGTGTGAGAGCGTCTAGAATGGCAGAGAATCATGCAAGAATTGCACATTCAGAAGAATTTATTACAAATTTTATAGAACTATTTGAAAAGAATAAGTGTTGGTGGGTGATTAAGAGCAAAAAATATTCGAACAGAACAATAAAGAATAAAGCCTACGAAGAATTGTTAGCTTTATGTAACAATATAACGATGAATGCGATATTGATTTCGTAAAGAAAAAAATGAAAAGCATCCGAGACTCATTCCGTAAAGAATACAAAAAGTTACGAGCTACGGAAAAGTCGGGTGCAAAAAGAGTTCAATCGTTTGGCAACCGGGAGGTTTCATTTCCTAAAATTGACCTGTAAGCGAACACTCTGCTAAGATCGATGAATAACATAAAGAATGTTTGAAATTACGTGTCTTTTTGAGAATATATAAAACACCTAATTTGCATTCATTTTCAAAAACTTTTTATTGTTAATTGAAATATCAGTTGTGACATTTATGTACGAAAAATAATGCCAAATGGCTTCCTCTAGCTCTACATACGTTGCTGTTTCTAAACATTAACATAACTTATAAAGGGACTACGCCATCAATAAAAATGGAACGATACATGCTTCAAGAACGCATTGAAATTATTAAAATTCACTATAAAAATGGTGAAAATTTGGCAGAGACTGATCGTATAACTCGATCTCTCGTCAGCGATCGGTGAGCTACTGAGACGCTTGTGTAGTGTGTGGTCAAAATTGCACGAGCGTCTAGGACGCTCGCAAAACGCTAGCTGCCAAAACGCCGAGAAAGTAGCTTGTGTATGGGCCGCATTAGGTATAATTCCTGTGGTTTATATGAGAATGGAAATGGTTCTGGTACTAGACATTCCCCACTGCTTTTTGATCTGAAGTTCAAGCTCTCGGTATTTCGATATTTTTCCAGCGTATTTCTGGCGCAGATTGAAGTGTTGCTCTTATTCTTATTATCATTATTATTATTAATTCGAGCTTTTTCGTCGTGGTTCATTTATGAATCACATTGAAGCAGGAAATGCTTAGATAGATTAGGTAGAAATGTATTATTTACGATAAATCGGTACATACATTTGAGAAAATTACTCAATATTTAGTGGGTAAAAAATAGGGCAACATAACATGTTGTTACCACCAAAGCGACGAATCGCCCCAGAAATTTTACTGTGTCTCACAAATTTGATATTTCTAGATGAAGACAAACATTTCATTCCAATAGTACAAGTGAAAGGACCTTTCGATCTAGACATGCAAATGATAAGGCTTGGTTGGTTCGGTGTCCACACCAGAGCATATGGAAAAGATGCTTGGAAATTCGATCACACCCCGAATGTCTTTCTTTTCGACCTGAGTTCAGTGAAATCCATCGACAAATTTTTATTACACTTGTTCACTTGGAGAAAACTCCATAGCTTGTGTATGGGCCGCATAATGCGGCCCATACACAAGCTACTTTCTCGGCGTTTTGGCAGCTAGCGTTTTGCGAGCGTCCTAGACGCTCGTGCAATTTTCACCACACACAAGCGTCTCAGTAGCTCATCGATCGCTGACGATAAAGGTTTAAAATGTCATCCGTACTTGCACCCGACTTTTCCGTAGCTCGTAACTTTTTGTATTCTTTACGGAATGAGTCTCGGATGCTTTTCATTTTTTTCTTTACGAAATCAATATCGCATTCACCGTTTTATTGTTTACATAAAGCTAACAATTCTTCGTAGCTTTATTCTTTAGTGTTCTGTTCGAATATTCTTTGCTCTTAATCACCCATCAATATTTATTCTTTTCAAATAGTTCTATAAAATTTGTAATAAATTCTTCTGAATGTGCAATTCTTGCATGATTCTCTGCCATTCTAGACGCTCTCACACACACACAAGCGTTTTTCAAGCGTTTTGCCGGCTATCTTGACGCTAAAATCAAACACGTTTGATCTTGGCGTCCGGCGTTGCGTCCAGCTCGGCGACTCGCCAGCGTGGCAGCACATGCACATACACAGGCGTTTTTCGGGCTACTTTTGAGCGTTTTGGTCGCTTGCGGTGACGCTAGCTGCCAAAACGCCGAGAAAGTAGCTTGTGTATGGGCCGCATAAGAGCCTCAAGTCCAACCACAAGTGGCTAGATTTGGATGAAAACCTAAACAACTTAATGCAAAAAGCAGTACTTCTCGGTACTTCTAGAACGGTAAGGAAGTTTGTAGATCACGATGGACACCAGGAACAAACATGGAGGGAAATATTGCAAGTCCGACTACCAGGACATATACCGAGAATCCATGACCAAGCAACGAAGGACGAACAACCCAGGGCCCAGGAGAAGAACAACACCGAAGACCTCAATCCCCCTGATACTTTCTATCCGGGATGAGAAAGTGTGGGAGGTTTGTCTCGACTTCGTAAAAACCATCTCATCTGGTACACAGATGGCTCCCTAAGGGAACGAGGAGTAGGCATAGGCATGTACGGTCCCAAATACAGGGAATCGGTGCCTTTGAAAATAATAATAACAACGCTCCAAACTGAAATTCTGGTCATAGAAAGATGCGCCCAAGTCTGTCCAGACAGTACAAGAGCCAGAATTTGCATTGCCTCTGATAGTCAGATGGCAGTGAGGCAGCTTAAGGCCGTTGATTGTAGATCAAGGACCATTTGGAGCTGAAAAACAGTCCCTCAAAACACTGGCGGAGTACAACAAGCTAGTTTTAGCTTGGGTACCTGCCCACCAGAACATTGAGGGAAATGAGAGAGCTGATGTCCTTGCAAAAAGAGGAGCAAACACACCCTTTACTGGACCCGTGCCCTCCTGTTGGGTATCACCTACACTGATTAGGGCAGAGGTCGGCGTTTGGGAAAAAAGACACTTACTGGATAAACACATCCGGTCAAAGACAAGCAAAGAGACTAATCGAACCTTCCAAAGAGAAGGCTCAACAAGCTCTATCGTTGTCAAAAAACGAGTTAAGGCTGCTAATCGGCCTTTTCACAGGGCATTGTCCCGTGAGATACCACCTACACAAGATCGGTAAAAGGAAACTCCGACATTTGTAGGTTATGTGAATCGAGACCACCGAGCACATACTATGCCAATGCACTGCGCTGTGGTGCAAACCAGACTAGCTCTACTAGGTGGCGCGTTATTAACGCCAGCCGAAGTCTTCTAAGGAAGTAACCAGCTTTGCTAAGGAGGTTAGATTCCTGGGAAAAACGTAGTTTTAGCATGGTAACGCACAAAAGACCTTATTGGTCGCAGTGCAGAAGGGTAATCAACGTGCCGAGTGGCTAGATTTGGATGAAAACTTAACAACGTAATGCAAAAAGCAGTACTTCTCGGTACTGCTAGAACGGTAGGGAAGTTTGTAGGTCACGATGGACACCAGGAACAACAATGTATAGTATTCGTTTTGAAGAGTTTCGTGCTCCTGAGCTGTTGCTGTGCTTGTGCGCAACCAAAGGCAACCCGTATTTAGAGCTTTTGAGTTGCTCAGGAGCACGAAACTCTTCAAAACGAATAGGCTAATGGAGGGAAACATTACAAGACCGACTACCAGGACATCGACCGAGAATAAAGGACCAATCAACGAAGGACGAACAACCCAGGACAAGAAGAACACCGAACACCTCAGAGCTCAATCCCCCTGGTACTTGCTATCCGGAATGAATGAATGTTCCCCTTAAGCTGGTCCCAGACAATGCGTGCATTCGGCGAATGTGCCTTCGTAGTTCGCCTTCGGGTACCCTCCCACACACTGCGGCAATCGCGAAATGTTCGACATTCGTTTCTCTGTTGACAAACGTTCGCCAAACGGCCTCAGTATAGAACAGTAGCGGAGAGCAGTCAGTAGTGTTTTTTAAAGGAACTGAAAACACCGTGAAATTACGTCGCTTAATTTGGCACGACTCTGACTGAAGACAGAATAGGCAATCTACTACGCGTAGATAAACACACTGTCTGGGAGCTAACGCGAATGTACTTCGTCTTCCTTTGATTCGTGCCGTTTTACCGACAAGACTTCGGATAGCAGGCGAATGCCAAATGATACCCGAAGTTGAGCTCCCACACACTACGCGAAGCACCGCCAATGCCGAACATTCGTCAAATACACGCATTGTCTGGGACCGGCTTTAGTAGGGAGTGTGATAGCCGATCACTAGGGGGTGTGAGAAATCACACCCTTTCTACGCTAATAGGCTGAAGTCGATAATAAGATTTATTCATCATAGAAAATCTACATTATAAATCTAAAACACAACAACATGTATGAAATGAATAAATGAAGGGTTTTCCAATAAGAGGTGTTATTTTGAATAGCCCGCTATTTCAGTAGATGTCAGGTTTGAAGCTGACATTTTTGACATTTGACAAGTAGAAACTACGCCATTCATAAAAATGGAACGATACACGCTTCAAGAACGCATTGAAATTATTAAAATTCACCATAAAAATGGTGAAAATTTGGCGGAGACGGTTCGTAAAACTCGAACATTTTTGGGTAGTCGTGAAGCACCTTGTCGGACCGCAATAAAGAAATTGGTGGAAAAATTCGAGCTATTGGGACAAGTTAGTGATGTGAAGAATAAAACCCGTGCACGTAGCTCAAGAACAGCTGAGAATATTGCTGTTGTAGCCGAAAGTGTTGAAGAAAACCCAGGTCGTCATTACACCATATTTTGCATAAAGATTTGGGTCTTAAGGCTTATAGAGTTCAGTTATAACACAAGAACTCAAGCCGACTGATCATTAACAACGTCGTGTCTTTGCTGATTGGGTAGTTGAAATGCATGAAAATGATCCGGAATTCTACCGAAAAATCATTTTGAGTGATAAGGCCCATTTCCACCTCGGTGGCTTCGTCAACAAGCAGAATTGTCGCATCTGGGGCTCGGAAAACCCAAGAGTTTTTGTTGAAAAGCCTCTCTATCCTCCACGTGTCACTGTTTGGTGCGGTTTATGGTCAGGCGGAGTCACTGTACCTAACATTTTCGAAAATGAGGCTGGAGCAACAGTTACGGTGAATGGATTGCGTTATCGAGATGATTAATGGATTTTTTATGGCCGAAATTGGATAGTACGATCGTATTGATCTGGACAACGTTTACTTTCAACTAGACGGCGCTACGTGCCACACAAGCAACGAAACCATTGGTCTTTTGCGGGAAAAGTTTCCAGACCGTGTTATCTCTCGAAGAGGTGATCACAATTGGCCACCGAGATCTTGTGATTTAACACCTTTCGACTTCTTCCTTTGGGGCCGCGTGAAAGAGAAGTTCTACGCCAATAGGCCAACGTCGATTCAAGACCTCAAAGATGGAGTTCGTGAGGCTATCGAGGACATAGGACAGCCAATTTGCGATTTGGTTATGGAAAATTTCATTAAAAGGACGATTTTTGTCTCTACGGGGTCGTTATCTGCTATGACCGCAGCTTGCTAATGATCCTACTCTCACTTTCTTACGTAGGGGATACAGGGGTGACAATCACCCCCTAAGGTGATTTTTGTCTCTACGGGGTCATTATCGTTGTTTAGCCAAATTTTAACTATTGAAAAAAATTCTGTTATGACCACAACTTTCCTTAAACAATAATATTAATGAACCCATAAATCCAGAAGAAAGATACAACCTACTTTCCTAACATAAACATTAAAGATGAAAATGTTACATTAATCCGTTGAAAGGGAAGGCATTCTTCCACAAGTGCACTATTCGTAAGTAATATCATAAGGGCATCTAATTTTTCCGAAAAGAATCGAAAAAACACGTTGCTAAGTAATATTTTGACAAGAAGCATGAGTGCTGGTGGCAACAAAAATCCGAGTCGAAGACGAGGATTTTTGCACCTGCACGAATGCTTTTTATCAAAAAATATTACTTTGCAATGTGTTTTTTCGATTTTTTTCACAGGAAAAATTTAAGATGCCCCAATGGTATTTGACAAGACTATTTCCTGAGTGACAACAACTGTCAAGTTTTGCAGCGGGTAAACGCGAATAAACTGCTGACAGGTCCTGCCAAACAGTTTTTCCACCTAGAAACCATTTGTAATTCAAAATTGCGCGTTTCTGATTGGTGCAAATTACGACGAGGGAAATAGTCATTGTAAAACGAAAAATTACCGATTCGAAGTGCAACTAATCAAACTTCAAAAACTGAGGTGAAAACAATGAAAGAGGCAAATGCCTCAAACATTCACTTTTATAGGTCAACAATTTTGTTATTCTAGTAAGAATTTCAAGCCTTTTCTCCGTGCAGGTTTATCAGACATTGTTTCAAGTTAATAGGTAAATTGGTATAAATAAATTATTCAGTGCAATTTGGTACATACATTCGGCAAATTACCCTTCAATAATCAGTAGCCAGGGAAAAGGGAAACATGTTGTTAACAAAAAAGCATCGAATAACTCCAGAAATCTTACTGTGTCTCACAAATTTGATATTTCTTGATGAAGACGAACATTTCACTCCAATAGTTCAGATGAAAGGAACTTTCGATTTGGACATGCAAATAATTAGAATGAATCATTTCGATATCAAAGACAGAGCTTTTGGGAGAGATGCCTGGAAATTCAACTATCTCCCGAATATATTTTTGTTCGACCTGACTCCAGGAAAAGTCATATATAGTTATCTACTCCACATGTTTACCATGATAAAATTTTATCAGAGGGCGAAATTTATATTTATTTCTGACAGTATTCCTGACAATTTAACGGAAATCATCCAAAAATTCTACATAAACGAAGCTATTTTTATCGAGGAGTCAACTGGAATAATTTCAACTTATTTTCCTTTCAAATCTAAGAATATTAGAAGAGTTAATCTCAATAAAGTAATAGTAGGAACATGTGCAGACCTGAATAAAGAAAAAGCATTGAACATCACACCTCTTTTTTCTGAAATATCGGAAACTAAGGGATGGACTCTTCATGCATTGAATTTGAAGGCATCCAATGGAATCGAGTATGAATTGATGGAGATATTGTTCAAACATTTAAAAATCAGTGCATCTTACACCAGAGCCCGTTATGGAAATAATGAATATTTAGATTTTTTAGTACGACATGAATACGATTTGATATACGGATATCAACACATTAGATATGTTACTCTTGTAATATTCACCCAACCTTTCATTTTCGATGACGTTTCGTTCTACATAAAAGCACCTGAAAAATTTTCTATTGGTATAAGCCCATCAAGAATATTTTCTTGGAAAATTTGGACTCTCCTATTTCTGTGTGTTTTTATAATTTCTTTTATATCCGCTATGAATGACTATTCAAATGAGGACAATAAATTCACGAAAGTAGTGAACTACTGCTATTCAATCGGCGTCCTTATGATGGATCAACCTAAGGAAATTCATCTGAAACGTATGTCCGGAATCATCTTGATGTATATGATTCTTTATTTTTCTTTTATGGTGAACTCAGTATTCAAGGGAAAGCTATACGATGTTTTAACAGGAAAAGAATTTAGCGAAATAATTCCGACAAGAGAAGAAATTTTGAGGGATCATTCAATATGTTTTACTTTGGATTTGCCTTTTTATGCAATATATGACATTCCTCTACATGGACGTCTCGTCTATAAATCACTTGCTAAATGTATTAATCGTACTATTTTTCAAGGAGATATTGCAACAGCTATAACCCACCAATTGGCTCGGCGAGATCGTCATAAGTACCTTTCAAGAGACGGATCGTACTTGTTGAAAAAAATTGAACCTCCTTTTTCCATTGTCCGATGTTCTTTAACTTTCCCAAGAAGACACCCCTTATATGGCCCAATAAATACTGGAATAATCCATTTAATAGAACACGGATTCGTTGAACGAATCTCTTCTAAATACGACGGCATATCAAAAACAGATGCAGAGAAAATGAAAAGAAATAAGCTGAATATAGATGATTTCAAAAAACCTTCAATAATTTGGATAATTGGTTGTTTTTTATCTGCTGCAATCTTCATCTATGAGAAATATCTGAGTAGAATTCGCATCGACGTTATTTTGGATAGAAAGTTTATAATTTAGTAGTTATTGCTAGTTACTTTTAATGCACTCTCTTTACAAACGCGTTTCTTCAACTCAGCACAACTTTATCTGTTTATAGATACAAAACTTTAATAAAAAATTTAGGAGTAGGAGCTTTGAGCGCTAGTTCTTTGGTGAAGCAATAAGAAAGACTATTACCTCAAAATTTTATAAGATATTTTGAGATTGATACCAATATCTGAATGTAGAATCTCAGCACAATCGGAATTGAAAATTATTCAAAAAATGAAATATGTAAAGAATAAATAATTACAAAATTTAATACATGAACATTCAGTAGTTTTCATTCTCAAAATAAATTTCAGTCGAATCGGATATTCTGTCATGGAAATATGAAGATTCTTCTCTCAAAATTTCAATTGAATTTTCTATGATTCTGTTTACACTATGGCCACAAAATTTAGCATGAAGATTGAGTTTATCACATAGATTTATAATACTAACGAGATGGCGAACCTGTCAAAAATTTTGAGGCAAACGGCGGCCATTTGCAGTTTGGGATGAATTTGAGAGTTGTCAATTTTCAACAAATTGAAATATTAGAATTACCGACATTACACCGTGTTTAAGGGAACTATAGTGTATAGTCGTCATAATGGTGCATTATTTTAATAACTAATCATACGAATCGGGAATATTTATTATTTAATATAGAGCCAAATGTCAGTGTTCACTGAACACTAATATCCAGAGTTCGTTTTTTTCATTTTCTTTCAAAGGAACGTCTATAGGGGCGTTCGGCATCGACATCGGACGTGTCGGATCGATCTAAACCGTTCGTTTATTACATCCGGATTGAGGGGAATACAAATCTGTACCGTTCGTCATAAAAATCTGAGCAATCGGACGTCGATCTTTTCGCTCGGTCTATTCGACGGAGCAAAGCGATTTTATCCATAGAGTTTTATGTTTTTTATATATTTTTTTGTTTTATGGTGAATTTCCTGATCCGACAACCGATAGATTGAAAAATTCTAACAATTTTATTCTTCTGTTTTCATTTATTCATTAAAAAAACTCAATTAATTCATTAAAATTTTTCAATTAGTTATCGTAGTTATAAATGGGCAGGAGGAGATATTGCTTTCCCGTTTCTTTTTCGTGTAATTAATCAATTAATTGATCAGGATCTTTCGGTACAACTATCGCCGTATTGAACGACCAGAAGGGGATATTGCATTACTCGTTTCTTTTGCATTCAGTGCCTTTGTACTTAATTATTTAATTGAGATTTTATGGAAGAGCTACTAAAAGGGTGAAAGTATCGTTAAAAGATGAGCATATTTCCCAAAATAGTGATCTTTGAAATCTCAAATCTATGAAAGTAGAACAGAGCAGTATGTTCTGTGGCAGATGCTCTGTACCGTTCGTTTATTTCCAGATATTTCAGATTTATCTGTACGATCTGTGGTCACGTGACAAAAAAATCCGTCCGCTCGCGGAGGTCAATGCCGAACGCCCCTTATGTTTCAATCAAAATTCGAGCACAGATGGCATAGAACATCAAAATATTCGAGTTTCATCCCAAACTGGCGGTCCTTGCTTCACTTCTTTCTACGTGACAGTTAGGAATAAGTTCGACGTCCAGTTAGTATTATCCTTGTTTATATAACTCTAGTTGTCCAATGAAGTATAGTTCGGGGAGTTAGCTCACAGAGGGAGTTTTGGTCAACTTCACTATTTGCTCCTTCTTTTTTATATATCCCCATCGTCGTCTACACTATTTAGCAACATTTGACTTTCTTAATTCGCGCGCAATGAATTCGTAGTAAAATTCAAATTGAATGTATGAATGGGCACATCTAAACCAAAGCTCCCTCTGTGAGCTACCTCCCCGAACTACACTTCATTGGACAACTAGAGTTACATAAACAAGGGTATTATTAACCCAACACCAGCCAACGTCCCTTTTTTGGGACGCTCCATTTTATTGTTTTTGTCCAAATAAATCTTTATTATAATTCATTCCCTTTCAGCTATCGTCCCAAAAATGGGACGCCAATTTTCTACGGATTGGGAAAAATTTTTTTCAAAATTTTAGTAAATATTTCATAAGAGAACACTCAAAATCAGTTTATTCAAAAAAATACTCGTGTTCATTATATTTGAGTTCTGGCTAGTAATGGGTTAAGGCTCTAAAAAGGGGAGTATACCAGACAGCCATGCTGGGTCCAACTACAGACTCGAGAATTACAGAACAATTCGAATGAAATGAAAACTGTATTCGAATAAATGCTTATGCTTACCTGTCTAGTCTCCAACTTTATTGTTTTGAATAAAAGATCAATACTTTCTATTAACTATTCTTCAAAAAAGGCACGCAACTAACAATAGAGCACATAACTGAGAATTGACATTACCATCTGTAATTTTCTAGTCTATGGTTGGACCCAGTCGCCTGTCTGGCATACCTATATATCTTTCTAGTGCTCTAGTATTGTTAAGGCTTTACAGTGCTCTAGTATTATAGGTCCATGGTTTATTCACAGAAAAAAATTTACTCGAATCGGATATCTTGTTATAGAAATGTAAGGATTTTTCTTTTTAATGTTCCAATTGAATTTTCTATGGTTCTGTTGAAACTATGGAAACGAAATTTTGGATGAATATTCAGAATATCGATCTCATAGAGATAGAATAGTATAGAGTTGCTATCAATGAAATGAAAGTGGTATCAGATCCGCCATATTACTGCTATACGTCGAATTTTGACAATCATTGAATTTTTTCTAAAAGTCGTGATTTTTGTACCTTTCTCAAGTTTAATTGATATTTCTTGTGTTAATAAACAATAATAAAATGGTATCGTGTGCGGTATGGCTTTCTTCAAGCAGAGAAGGACAGATAAGAAGAAAATTAGAGGAAAAACATATCACAGGTAGGGATGAGTACTGAACAGATCCGCATTCGAAATTTTTGCTAGTATGTCTTGGTTATCTGATATCTTTCTATACCTATGTGTATATTATCGCCTGAAGAAAAATTGTTTGTTTGATATTCAATTGACCTTATTTGAACAGGATTCCTAAAGACCCAACACGTCGTATTTTTTGGGTGAAATTCGTAAACAGAAAAAACTGGCAACTTAATTCAACTCTGAACTTTCAGCCATATTGGTCCCCAACTAAGCCCCGCCCAGTGGTTTCATTTTTCCTTACACAATTGTAAGTCATAGCGTCTCTTCTCTATTCTATCTCTATGATCGATCTCCATTCACTTGAAAAATTTCAATCGAATCGAATCTTTTCATGGAAATATGAAGTTTCTTCCTTTCAATATTCCGATTGAATTTTCTATGGTTCTGTTCACACTATGGCCACCAAATTCTGCATGAGGCTTGTTATCATCATCTTGCATTTGCCGTGACATTTCATTCCGAATGGTTTCGTATTTTCTGAGACATTGAGGAACAAAAATTTTGAATGACCATATTTTATGGAACACCCTGTACGATTTGGCTGACTTAACCGAGCCATTTGGAACCCGAACTCAGCCTTAAAACTTCAAGTCTCTAGCACAATCCCCCCGAAAGTTATTGGGCTAACGGACGGCCCCACGGACAGAATTATTGAATTTGGCCACGAATTCGTCATCAGTTTGAGACCATTTTCGGCTTACAGCCATTTGTGCAAAACGATATAGCACTCGTTTAAGTAGAACCAGCGCTCAAAAAAGACAAAAGATTCCAGGATTTTCAGGAGCCACAGAAACGAAAAAAAATTCCAGAGGCGCGATTTCGACAGGAGGAAGAGAAGATCATCAGTCTAATGATCCACAGACCCTTTTCTGTTCTAAATGTTTTTGGCACAGACTTAATTTCTACAAGAAAGTTTATAGAAGATTTCGCGAAGATAAACGCAAGACAAATTAAATTTTTGTAAATCAAAATTTGACTATGAATATCTACGATTTCACACTTGAGTGAACGAAAATAGACAATACATAAATAATTATTTTACCCCCAAAAAATTCTTCTTCATTTTTCCCACCATAATGAGGAAACATTAAGCCCTTTTTTGAGCAAAAAGTCAGTATTTATGGGGCGGCATAAAAGTTATTGCACGAGGGCGATCAAACAGCTAGTTGCGGACCTGGTAATAGCTATCTATTATTAGCAAAAAGCTTATAGATACACGTCTACAACTATTTTTAATTTTTTCGTGCCTATAATAATTGGTAGTCAGTTAGCTCCAATTCCAAAATTTAAAAAAAAGCCCTGAGCACGTGCTTTTGAGCCCTCGTTCATTGGTGGAGCAATAATGTTATTACCTCAAAATTTTGTATAGAACTTGAGATTCATGCTAAGTATAGGAATGCAAAATCTAAGCATAATTGGAACTATACTCTGGAAATTATTCGAAATATTAAGTATGTAAAACAATAATTAGAAAAATTATATTCTAAGTAGTTATAAAAGGGGGATTCTGGCACACATAGATTTGTGCCAGAATCCCCCTTTTATAACTACTATATCCGATTCGAGTGAAATTTATTTTGTGAATGAATATTAACATACTGAATGTTCGTGTCAAATTTCAAGAGGATCGCATCATCTCAACCATAGAATAGTAGTTATAAAAGAGGGATGCTGGCATACCAAAATCGTATGGGGATTGTGCCAGAATCCTCCTTTTATAACTACTATTCTATGGTTCAGATGATGCGATCCTCTTGAAATTTGACACGAACAGTCACTATATCAATTTTCATTCACAAAATGAATTTCACTCGAATCGGATTTCTTGTTATGGAAATATGAAGGTTCTTCTTTTTAATATTCCAATTGCATTTTCTAAGGTTTTGTTAACATTATGGCCACAAATTTTGCATGATGCTTATTGGGAACACCTTGCATGTGTCAGCAAAATTTCATTTCGGTTGGTTTCGTTTTATCTGAAATACTGAGGAACAATAATTTCGAATGGCCATATTTTATGGAGCACCTGTAGATACGATTTGACTGGTTAACGAACTTAACCGCGGCATTTGGGAACCGAAATAATAGAAATGATAATTACTGAGAAACTATAATTGTGCTTGAAAAGGTTTAAGTTGAACAAATTGAGTTAATATTCGGCCTAATTTCGGAATTTATTATATCAACTTTTCGCTAAATTCACGCGGCCGATTTGACCCAGGATCAAAACATTTAAGATGAAAATGTTACATAATCCGTTGAAGTATTATACAGTGTGTTTGGTCATGACTTAGCGATAATTAAAGGTCATAAAATATACCTAATATTATCGACAAAAACACCCAAACTTGGAAGTTTACCCCCTTAGTTTTGGAGTAGCTCCCATTTGAAATTTACTTTTTTATTTTCGTTGACCCTTCCAAATAATATCGATTTCTTTGGACATAAAGGTCCTACTGTTGTTAAAAAATAGTTTTTTGAAAGATGATACTGCCACCTTCCATTGAAGTATAACAATATAAAAACATTTAACTTGAAAACACCATAAAAAAATTCTCTAAAAAAGTTTTAGTAAAAATATGTACTGATTTTCTTAGTAAATCCACAATAGTACAAGAACTAGCACATTGAAGTATAATTTTTTTTCTATGATTCAACACGCAAGGATATTAGCTACAAAACAACAAGTACATAATTTCTGTAAGTTACATAATTTGAGAGTTATTGCTGCTCGAACATGATCACTACGCGAGCAAAAGACGCAGGTCGTCATGAAAGCCACTGCCTGTCTACAGAGCAGAGGCGGACATTTGAGCAATTTTTATGATTTATTTGTTTGTTTGATCATTAGAAATTATAGGAAGTACAGTATTTTTTTTATTTTATCAATTTCCATAAGGGTCATGTTCGAACAGCAATTACTTTCTAAATATGTAACTCACAGAAAATTTGTTGGTATCGTTTTGTAGCTAATATCCTTGCGTGTTAGCTCATTGAAAAAAAATTATACTGCAATGTGGTAGTTCTTGTACTATTGCGAATTCACTGAGAAAATCAGTACATCTTTTACTAAAATTTTTTTGAGGAGTTTTTTAATTATATGTTTTCATATTGTTCCACTTCAATAAAAGGCGATAGTATCATCTTTCAAAAAACATTTTTTCACATCTGTAGGACCTTTATTCCAAAGATGTCAACTAAAATAAAAAAGTAAATTTAAAAAGAGAGCTTCTCCAAAACTGAGGGGTAAACTCCCCAATATGGGTGTTTTAGTCTATAAAATTAGATATATTTGATGCCCTCAAATTGTCGCTAAGTCATGACCAAACACACTGTATATGCTTACATTGGTGTATTATTCAATGGAGAATGAATATGAAGAAAATATTTCATCCGTTCTATTCGTGGTGACCTAGGCAAGTAATGAAACTTCAAAAATTGATTAGAAAACATTGAAGGAGGTAAATGCCTCAAACACTTCCCTTTATAATAGGTCAAAAACTTTTTTATTTTAGTACGAATTTCGAGCTTTTTCATCATGTAAGTTTTTTCACGAACCATTGTATCAAGGTAATGGGTAATAGTATATTATTCGATGAGCGGTAATGCAGGTCAAAACACACGCAGATGAATTTTGCACCACGAGCCGTCAGGCGAGTGGTGTGTAATTCATCAAGTGTGTTTTGAGCATTACCGCGAATTGAATACTATACTTTATCGACGACTTCTTCAGTAAAATTAGAATTAATCTGCATTTAAAAAAATTTTGAACATTTGTCAAAAGTGTTGACAACATTTCGTCCAACCGTCAAGCCTCTGTAATCAATCTGTGGTCGGGAATCAAGTCAGAATCTCTAACTAATCAAATCAAATACTTTGGCAACTTCAAAAATTTCACATTTTCCAAAAATAAATCTGGAATGAATTGCTAGAACATTATCTTGATGGTTGAAATAGATTTCCGGATCGATCCTACTTTTTATTCATTTATCCACTCCATTAAACTAATTTCTATGTGTAATGGTAGTCATAACATGTCTATGAACCGAAAAGCGTGTGTTATAATAACACCCGCACATAACACCCGCTAAATTACTTGGTTTGATTAGTTAGAGACTCTGATTTGATTCCCGACCACAGAGTACAGAGGTTTGACGGTTGGACGAAATGTTGTCAACGCTTTTGACAACTGTTCAAATTTTTTTAAATGCAGATTAATTCGAATTTTACTGAAGAAGTCGTGGATAAAGTATAGTATTCAATTCGCGGTAATGCTCAAAACACACTTGATGAATTACACCACTCGCCTGACGGCTCGTGGTGCAAAATTCATCTGCGTGTGTTTTTGACCTGCATTACCGCTCATTGAATAATATACTATTATTTCGTAAGCAATTTCATTTTTCCTAGGTATTTTTAGCGGGTGTTATTATAACACTCGCTTTTCGGTCCATAGACATGTCTACGGTTGTATTATGGCTACTATTACACATAGAAATTAGTTTAATAATTGACATATTACTCTATAGGAGTGGATAAAATATATTATTCATGATAATTTGATATCTACGTACATTAGATAAATTACCTCTCAATATTCAGTAAGCAGGGAAAAGGGAAACATGTTGTTGACATCAAAGCAACTAATAACTCCAGAAATCTTACTGTGTCTCACAAATTTGATATATCTTGATGAAGACGAACATTTCACTCCAATAGTTCAGGTGAAAGGACCCTTCGATTTGGACATGCAAATAATTAGAATGAATCATTTCGATATCAAAGACAGAGCTTTTGGGAGAGATGCCTGGAAATTCAACTATCTCCCGAATATATTTTTGTTCGACCTGACTCCAGGAAAAGTCATACATAGTTATTTATTCAACATGTTTACTATGATAAAATTTTATCAGAGGGCTAAATTTATATTTGTTTGTGACAGTATTCCTGACAATTTAACGGAAATCATCCAAAAATTCTACATTAACGAAGCTATTTTTATAGAGGAGTCAACTGGAATAATTTCAACTTACTTTCCTTTCGAATTTAAGAATATAAGAAGAGTTAATCTCAATAAAGTAATAGTAGGAACATGTGCAGACCTGAATAAAGGAAAAGCATTGAACATCAAACCTCTCTTTTCTGAAATATCGGAAACTGAGGGATGGACTCTTCATGCATTGAATTTGAAGTCATTTAATGGAATCGAGTATGACTTGATGAAGATATTGTTCAAACATTTAAAAATCAATGCATCTTACATCAGAACCCGTAATGCAAATAATGAATATTCAGATTTTTTAGTACAACATGAATTCGATTTGATTTACGGATATCAACACATAAGATATGTTACTCTTGTTATATTCACCCAACCTTTCATTTTCGATGACGTTTCCTTCTACATAAAAGCACCTGAAAAATTTTCTATTGGTATAAGCCCATCAAGAATTTTTTCTTGGAAAGTTTGGACTCTTATATTTCTGTGTGTTTTCATGATTTCTTTAATATCCACTATGAATGACTATTCAAATGAGGACAATAAATTCATAAAAGTAGTGAACTACTGCTATTCAATCGGCGTCCTTATGATGGATCAACCTAAGGAAATTCATCTGAAACGTATGTCCGGAATCATCTTGATGTATATGATTCTTTATTTTTCTTTTATGGTGAACTCAGTATTCAAGGGAAAGCTATACGATGTTTTAACAGGAAAAGAATTTAGCGAAATAATTCCGACAAGAGAAGAAATTTTGAGGGATCATTCAATATGTTATACTTATAATTTGCCTTTTTATATACTATATGACATTCCTCCACATTCGCGTCATATCTATAAAACAATTGAAAAATGTATTAATCGTACTATTTTTCAAGAAGATATTGTAACACCTATAACCGACCAATGGGCTCGGCGAGATCGCCATAAATACCTTTCAAGAGACGGGTCTTACCTGTTGAAAAAAATTGAACCTCCTTTTTGCAGCATCCGATGTTCTCTAACTTTCCCAAGAAGACACCCCTTATATGGCCCAATAAATACTGGAATAATCCATTTAATAGAACACGGATTCGTTGAACGAATCTCTTCTAAATACGACGATATTACAACAGATGTAGAGAAAATTAAAAGGAATAAGCTGAATATAGATGATTTCAAAAAACCTTCAATAATTTGGATAATTGGTTGTTTTTTATCGGCTGCAATCTTCATCTATGAGAAATATCTGAGTAGAATTCGCATCGACGTTATTTTGGATAGAAGGTTTATAATTTAGTAGATATTGCTAGTAACTTTTAGAATTTTATTCACTAAAAAACTATCGAATCTCATGACTCTGAAATTTTTCATAATTCGAAAGAAAATAAATTCGAGTGGAATCGAAATGTAATAGACGAATGTTTTCACTGATTATAACTACAATCATGCACAAGTCCAAATCTTTCAGTAGTATCATTGTTTAAACAATGGTTGTAGCTTTCTTAAATGGTAAAACTCAAAATAGTGCTTAAAACTGGAAAATATACAAATCTTTCTTGGACTCTGAAAGAACGTGACTGTTCTCTCTTTTATTTATAGTATGCTTTGATGATAGTTGTCAGAATAAAAAATAGAAGAGAGAGACTTGTAGTACCTATGTTACAAATTGTCTGAAAAAAATGAAAAATAATTATTACATTGGTCACGTGATATCAATATTTGTGCACAACAACTGTACCCTCTCTAAATTCCAAATGCAAAGAGCTAGAGACACGATCAGGGTAGATGTTTGGTACTTTAAGCACTAGGAAATATAGTCCGTTCAGGAAAGGTTGAGCCGTCAGTTGGCCTTGGAAATTTGGCATATTCCACTGTGTATACTAAAAATTTAGGTTATCTTGTCAGATTGATACGCAATGTTGTAAATATTGCATAGAGTTTTCTGATAACTCGCAAGCTCGTCGGACGGAGTCGGGTACATTCGGCAACGTTGACTTTATTTTACATTATGACAGCAAATACTGCCAACTTCAGATAGATAAACGAACGCCTACTATGCGCTCAAACTTTCGTGAACGGACTATAGTTGACGATTACTGATAATCAATAAAGCGTACTTTATTAAATGATCGTTTGTTGTTTGTCCTTTATCTGCCCACTCGCTTCATGACCTATTATTTTGTTGCAAATGGGCGAATAGCCACCCTTTCACCGAGTCTATGCTGACTATTGTAGTACAATAATTATAGATTCATATATCCAAAAACAGATCCAGACTCTGGAGTAAGCTGCTCATCCTTTTGGGCATAAGTTTTCTTTGACTCGATGCTAGCAGCGGGCCTGTTAATATAGTCCGTTCACGAAAGTTTGAGCCATCGGTTGGCCATGGAAATTTGGCATATGCCACTGTGTATATTTAAATTTTAGGTTATGTTGTTCATTTTCTTGTCAGATTGATACGCAATGTTGTCAATATTGCATAGAGATCTCTGATAACTCGCAAGCTCGTCGGACGAGGCCGAGTACATTCGGCAACGTTGACTTTATTTTACGTTATGATCGCAAATGCTGCCAACTTCAGATAAATAGACAAACGCCTACTATGCGCTCAAACTTTCGTGAACGGACTAAACTAGTGTATTATGTAATGAAGAATGAATCTGAAGAAAATATTTTATCCGTTCTATTCGTGCTCGTGGTGACCTTGGCAAGTAATGAAACTTCAAAAACTTATTTGAAAACAAGAAAGAAAAGAGGTAAATGCCTCAAACACTTTCCTTCATAATAGGTAATGTTATTCTAGTAAGAATTTCGAACTTTTTCTTCATGTAGTTTCTTTCATGAACCATTGTATCAAGGTAATGGGTAGAAATATATTATTCATGATAATTTGATATCTACGTACATTAGATGAATTACCTCTCAATATTCAGTAAGCAGGGAAAAGGGAAACATGTTGTTGACACCAAAGCAACTAATAACTCCAGAAATCTTACTGTGTCTCACAAATTTGATATATCTTGATGAAGACGAACATTTCACTCCAATAGTTCAGGTGAAAGGACCCTTCGATTTGGACATGCAAATAATTAGAATGAATCATTTCGATATCAAAGACAGAGCTTTTGGGGAAGATGCCTGGAAATTCAACTATCTCCCAAATATATTTCTGTTCGACCTGACTAAAGGAAAAGTCATATACAGTTATTTACTCAACATGTTTATCATGAGAAAAATTTATCAGAGGGCTAAATTTATATTTGTTTCCGACATTATTCCAAACAATTTAACGAAAATTATCCAAAAATTCTACATAAACGAAGCTATTCTTATCGAGGAGTCAACTGGAATAATTTCAACTTACTTTCCTTTCGAATTTAAGAATATAAGAAGAGTTAATCTCAATAAAGTGATCGTAGGAACATGTGCAGACCTGAATAAAGAAAAAGCATTGAACATCACACCTCTTTTTTCTGAAATATCAGAAACTAAGGGATGGACTCTTCATGCAATGAATTTTAAGCCATTTAATGGAATCGAGTATGAATTGATGAAGATATTGTTCAAACATTTAAAAATCAATGCATCTTACATCAGAACCCGTGTAGATAGTAAATATTCAGATCTTTCAGTAGAACATCAACATGATTTGTTATACGGATATCAACATATTAGATATGTTACTTTTGCTATATTCACCCAACCTTTCATTTACGATGACGTTTCGTTCTACATAAAAGCACCTGAAAAATTTTCTATTGGTATAAGCCCATCAAGAATATTTTCTTGGAAAATTTGGACCCTGATATTTTTGTGTGTTTTTATAATTTCTTTGATATCCACTTTGAATGACTATTCAAATGAGGACAATAAATTCACAAAAGTAGTGAACTATTGCTATTCAATTGGCGTCCTTATGATGGATCAGCCTAAGGAAATTCATCTGAAACGTTTTTCCGGAATCATCTTGATGTATATGATTCTTTATTTTTCTTTTATGGTGAACTCAGTATTTAAGGGAAAGCTTTATGATGTTTTAACAGGAAAAGAATTCAGCGAAATAATTCCGACAAGAGAAGAAATTTTGAGGAATTATTCAATATGTTTTTCTAATGATTTGCCTTTTTATGTAAAATATCAAATTCCTCCACATGCACGTCATATCTATTACTCAATTACTAAATGTATTAATCGTACTATTTTTAAAGGAGATATTGTAACAGCTATAACCCACCAATTGGCTCGGCGAGATCGCCATAAGTACCTTTCAAGAGATGGATCGTACTTGTTGAAAAAAATTGAACCTCCTTTTTCCATTGTTCGATGTTCTTTAACATTTCCAAGAGGACACCCCTTATATGGCCCAATAAATACTGGAATAATCCATTTAATGGAACACGGATTCGTTGAACGAGTCTCTTCTAAATACGACGACTTATCAAAAACAGACGCAGAGAAAATTAAAAGAAATAAGCTGAATATAGTTGATTTCAAAAAACCGTTAATAATTTGGATAATTGGTTGTTTCTTATCTGCTGCAATCTTTATCTATGAGAAATATCTGAGTAGAATTCGCATCGACGTTATTTTGGATAGAAGATTTATGATTCAGTAGTTATTTTATTGCTTGTAACTTTTAGGTTTTTATTCACTAAAAAACCATCGGTCAGGAGTTCTTAACTGATGAGACACCTAAGATTGCGTTTTTTTCGCAAGAGCATCAATATTAGGTTGGCTTTAGCGCAAGCAAGTCTTCTATAATTTTGAACGACTGCGCGAATGAAGATTGCTTAACTCTGCTGTATCAATAATGTCAGTGGTTTCATCAAATGCTATGGAAAAGCAACAGATGTTTCTACCACTTTTCCAATTACAGCTATTGCATATATTTGTCTTTCGAATATTCTTCTTGATAGACTTACTTCTGCAAATGTTTTTTTTCATCTGGATACAAAGTATCCGCGAGTTCTATCAAGCACTCTTTCATAAATTCACCTTCTGAAAATGTCTTCGAATATTCTGCTTTCGTCTTTCTAACATATAACTTACCCGAACGATATCTTCAGCTTCTTAATTACTTTTCACAAATATATTCTGCTGTCCAACCAAATTCTTTTTCAACTTCTCTATTCTTTCTTTTCTAAGTTGTCCAGTCGAACTTCTAAATTTTTGCTAATATTTGGTAGTAAAATGTCTTCTTAAATTATATTCTTTCGCAATTGCTAAGATCCCATTACATATTCAACGAGCCAAGAAAATTCTATTCGCCGTAGGTTGCCCATGCCTGTTCTAAAGAATAGAAATATATTCATTTCAATGATAGACAAAAGGTTTTCCAATAAGAGGTGTTATTTTGAATAGCCCGCTATTTGGGTAGATGCCACGTTATTTTTTGACATTTGACAAGTAGACACTACGCCATTAATAAAAATGGAACGATACACGCTTCAAGAACGCATTGAAATTAATAAAATTCACTATAAAAATGGTGAAAATTTGGCAGAGACGGTTCGTAAAACTCGAACATTTTTTGGTCGTCGTGAAGCACCTTGTCGGATCGCAATAAAGAAATTGGTGGAAAAATTCGAGCTGTTGGGACAAGTTAGTGATGTGAAGTCGCTCAAGAACAGCTGAAAATATTGCTGCTGCAGCCGATAGTGTTCAAGAAAACCCAGGTGAATGGTTTGCGCTATTAAGAGATGATTCATGATTTTTTATGGCCGAAATTGGATAGTATTGCTCTGGACAACGTTTACTTCCAACAAGACGGCGATACGTGCCACACAAGCAACGAAACCATTGATCTTTTGCGGGAAAAGTTTCCAGACCGTGTTATCTCTCGAAGAGGTGATCACAATTGGCCACCGAAATCTTGTGATTTAACACCTTGCGACTTATTCCTTTGGGGTCACGTTAAAGAGAAGGTCTACGCCAATAGCCCAGCGTCGATTCCAGACCTCAAAGATGGAATTCGTGAGGCTATCGATGACATAGGGCAGCCACTTTGCGATTTGGTTATGAAAAATTTCATTGAAAGGATATTGTCCTGCAAGCGTGGTCGTGGGGTGGTCATTTGTGATGTTATTTTCCACTATTAACGGCATAATGGCATTTTTCTTTAAATATCAAAATAACACCTCTTATCGGAAAACCCCTTAGCTACTTGTTCTATGGATAGCTATCAGTAACTTACCAGCAAGTGGTGAAACGACCTAAGCACTAGGAAATAGTTGATGATTACTGATAATCAATAAAGCGTGCTATATTTAATAATTGTTTATTGTTACTATTTTATCTGCCCATTCGCTTCATGACCTATTATTTCTGTTGCAAATGGGCGAATACACACTCTTTCACCGAGTTTATGCGGACTAGAGTAATAAATGTATATTACTTTTCCTTGACACGTTTATTATCAGGAAATTTCACCGCAGAGCGAAATTTATATTTATTTCTGACAGTATTCTTTACAATTTGACGAAAATTGTCCAAAAATTTTACATTAACGAAAGTATTTTTATTGAGAAGTCAACTGGAATAATTTCAACTTACTTTCTTTTCGAATCTAAGAAGAGTTAATCTCAGGAACACACTGGCGCAGCTCCCCCCCCAAAAATTAATTTCTTCGTTAATTTTTCTTCTTTATTTTTTTGCAACTTTCGTTTTTTGTTGTATCATCAAAAATTGTTCAGTTCAGCCCCCCCCAAAACAAAATCCTGGCTGCGCCACTGCAGGAACATGTGCAGACCTGAATCAAGAAAAGGCATTGAACATCATACCTCTTTTTTCCGAAATATCAGAAACTGAAAGATGGACACTTTATGCCTGGAATTTGAAGCAATTCAATGGAATTGAATTTCTGAGGATCTTATTCAAACATTTGAAAATCAGTAGGTACATCTTACACAAAACTTAAGGGTTCAAATGCTGAGTTTGTGTATTTATGTTTATGTTACATCATGTTGGTCTCGTTATATTCACCCAACGTTTCATTCTACATAAAAGCGCCTGATAAATTTGTTATTGGTATAAACCCATCAAGTATTCTAATTATTGAAAATAGAAATTAACACAGAGTTCCAAATTTTGGATATCCAATTATGGGCTACCTTCCCCATCCAAAATTAGGCAACTTTCATATTTTAGGTTTCTTTCTATATTTAAAAAAAACAAATTGAATTTTTCTGTTTATCATTTTATAAATAAAGGGACACATTTGAAACATAAAATTTATTTATTTATTGAAATGTAAAACATATATTTATAACAGAATAATAAAATTTTATTTTGTAACTTACATTAGAGTCTGTTCACGAAAGTTTGAGCCGTTGGTTGGCCATGACAATTTGGCACATTCCACTGTGTATATTAAAATTTTAGGTTATATTGTTTATTAAGCAATGTTGTCGATATAACATAGTTCTCTGATAACTCGGAAGCTGGTCGGACGAGGCCGGGTACATTATGCAACGTTGACTTTATTTTACGTTATGACAGCGAATACTGCCAACTTCAGATAAATGAACAAACGCCTACTATGCGCTCAAACTTTCGTGAACGAACTATATGTATTATCCTGGCTCTCTTCAGATTCCAAGGTATGCCTGGCGGAAGTTCTTTTAGCTTGTGTTCGTAAAGGCCAGTTGTGTTCCATGTATGTTTCCTTGATCCAACGATGTAAATTTTCACCTCAACAGTGAATGGGACCCATCTCCTTGTTACTATGGAATTTGAACAATTAGTGGACCATAGTGTCAGTTGCAGGAACGTCCATTAAAATTTAAAGGTCCATTAAACTCTTAATCCTCCATTATTACAAGGAACTAATGGAGGATTAAGGGTTTAATGGACCTTTAAATTTTAATGGACGTTCCTGCAACTGAGCATGAATCTAACAAAAAATTAAAATCTGAAGTATAAATTTTTGAATTTCGGTGATCAGATTTTGGTGTCATTGTATTCTTTGAGTTTTCCTAAACAACATTAGTGAAACCAACAGGTGGCGGTTTGTCTCCTTTTAGAACCCCGAAGTTCCGAAAATGTTCCATCGCCGCCGTGTTTCGTAAAAACACAAATTCACTGCTCCAATTTAGTCCGTAAGTCACCTTCGAACATTCAAATAACTATTCGATTAGTTTCGTTTCAGGTATAAATAAATAATTAATGAAGAAACATCGAAATTCTAGAGGCACCACATATCCACAAATTCTAAGGAAAGCCCGCAGTTTTTAATGGTAGATTTGGCACTGCCGCAGATTTATTCGGGCGAATATAATACGATGCCTTCCCGTAAAATCCGACATCATGCGATATGTCACTCGCCGAAGGACGAAGCTGCGGTGCCAAACTTACCAAGAAGAACGGCGGGCTTTCCTTAGAATTTGTGGATGTACCTCTAGAATTTCGATGTTTCTGCTTTAACTATTGAATATACCTGAAATGAACCTAATCGAATAGTTATTTGGAACTTCGAAGGTGATTTATGCACTAAATTGGAGGAGTGAATTTGTGGTTTCATAGTGAAAAAGGCGACGTGAAGATGGAACTATTTTGGAAGTTTGGGGGTCCATATTTTCTAAACTAAGGCAGACCGCCACCTGTTGGTTTCACTAATGTTGTTCAGGAAGACTCAATGAATACAATGATATCAAAACTAGTCGATATCTGCTGGTCAGCGAAATTCGATATTTAATATTCTAACGCCCGGTTTTACATTCGCTGGTCACAAATTATGGTTAGGTTACCAACACTCGATGGTTAACTCATAGCTGGCGATTACAATATTTTTATTGATCGAGGTTTGGTAACCATGGGTTCTGTTTAAATTTTCTCAAGTTGATAGAACTAGTTACTCCTTTTGACCCATAGATTTATAATACTAACTAGATGGCGAACCTGTCAAAAAATTTGAGGCAAACGGCGGCCATTTGCAGTTTGGAGTGAACCACAAATATTTTGAGAGATGTCACTTTTTCTATGAATTGAAATATTAGAATTACCAATATTCCTTTATTAATTTTATTTCAACGAATCAAAATGATAGGATTACCAATATTGTTTAATAACTAATCACAAGAATCGAAAATATTTATAGGTAATTTTAATAGACCGAAATGTCAGAGTTCACAGAACACTAATATTAAGAGTTCGTTTTTCATCACTTCTTTCAAAGGAACGTCTATGTTTCAATCAGAATTCGAGCACGGATGGCATAAAACATCAAAATATTTGTGGTTCATTCCAAACTGCAAATGGCGGCCATTTGCCTCACTTTTTTCTACGTGACAGTAAGGAAGTTCGACGTCCAGTTAGTATTATAGGTCCATGTTTTGACCTAAATAGTAGGTCATTTCTCTACTTATGTTTGAATGATCTGTGGTTATGAATTCGTGTTAAGGTTAATCATTTTTTGTACGCTATATTATAACTTTTATAATTGTTAAGTTAGATCAATAAAGAACAATATCGTCTGTGGACGTATGCATTCTGTGGTTAGACGTTGGTATAAGAAAAATAACAGAATGTTAGGTTAAGTCACGTAGCATGTATGCTACATTTTTGTCAGAAAAGTAGTAGCAAGAATATATGGTTTTTTTATACTGCCAAACCTTTTTTTTCACTGTATGTAACAACAGGTTATGGGCCCAGAAAGGTAGTAGAACAAGTCATCCCAGAAAGAAAAAAAAAAGCAAGTATTATCAAAACGTCTCAGAGAGTGTCGAGGCAGAAGAATCGTTCCAGCCAGGTTCGACAAGGTACAGGATTGCTGAAAAACCTGATCTTATTCGGGAGGAGGAAGTTGTTTTTTCGACAGTCAGAAAGCAGTTGAGCTCCCTGGATTCATTGTTGGACATTCACGCAAGTGTTTAACATTTACTTTAACGATAAGGCTTTCAGACTATAGTTAGGTATTTACTTTATTCTGTATTTTAAGACTGAACATTAGCTTATCATAATGGATAATGTTAAATCTCAAATGGAAATGCTTTTAGAAAATACTCAAGGTACTGTTAACTATAATTCTTGGCGCTTCAAGTTGAATCTAATTTTACGTACCAAAAAATTGTTTGATGTAGCTTACAGAGAAGCCTGCAAATACTGATTTGAGTCAGGCTGCTAGGTTAGAGAAAGACTTAGAGGCTCAAGCTCTAATTGGTTTAAATGTCAGTAGTAAAATTTCTAATAAAATTGCAAATTGTAAGACAGCAAGTAAAATGTTAGAAAAACTTGATAGTTTGTATGGTAAGAAATCAGAATTGTCACTTGAGGGTTTGAGACGGAGGTTTTTTAGCTATTCATATAATGCAAATATGTCTGCTGTAAACAACTGTATGGAAATTGTGCAGATTGCAGAAAGCTTAGAAATGGAAGGTGAAGAAATTAAGAAGGAATGGATATGACAAGATTATTAGGGATATTACCACCGAAGTTACCGGTAATATGGGGTAACTTGGCCACCCCGGGGTAACTTGGTCACCTATGATTTAATTTTTGTTTCGGTTAATACTTTTCCTCCTGTTCTTTTTTAGTTGGATTTTCAGGTGCCCATCTTTTATTCCAGGTAACTAGTAACTAAAAATGGTAAGAAACTATCAGAGATAGTTAGCAAAGCCCTACCAAGACTACTCAGAAGAGAAGTGATTTTTGTGTTATTTATGAAATTTTCGAACTGAAATAAGTAGCTGCGGGTTCGTTTTATCAATTTCCAAACGAATTCGGGGTAACTTTGTCATGCGATGCGAACCATTAAAAACGTTCATTTCATTGAAATTAGCCAAAGTGACCAAGTTGCCCCAAACCCGGGAAAACTTGGACACCCCACATATATATTTTTTTCTTTTATATTAAACAAAAACATTACTTTTTACGAACTTCAGCTCTTTCATTAAGTTGAAGTCGGTTGGGGAAAAAATTTGGTCCACATGCGTCAAAATATAATGAAGATATTTTGAAAAAAGTTTGAAAAGAGTGACCAAGTTGCCCCGTTTTACGGTACATCATCTGCGGGCAGCATGGGACAATGTCAGTGAAGAGGATAAAGATACAGACATTCTTATCGAGAGAATTCGTCTAGAAGAAGATAGAATCGGTCAAAATAAGCAAGTGAAAGAAAACGTAAGTCAAAACGCATACATGCTACGTGCACGTAGCATGTATGCTAAATTTTTGT
The DNA here is from genome assembly GCA_013421045.1 of Propylea japonica. NCBI lineage: Eukaryota > Metazoa > Arthropoda > Insecta > Coleoptera > Coccinellidae > Propylea > Propylea japonica. Next base: position 15,654,635 of record CM024240.1, on the reverse strand, counting down.
CAGAAAAGTAGTAGCAAGAATATATGGTTTTTTTATACTGCCAAACCTTTTTTTTCACTGTATGTAACAACAATTCGTGACTTGTTGACCTTTGTCCATTAGACCGCGGAAAGAGGAAGTATCAAGTCGCAGCTTGCAATTCCAAAATATACATTTCGACTGAAATCAGAACTCTGGTAAGTTTTTTACATAAGTATTCCAACTTTGTTTTTTCAATTCTTACGTATTCTACTAAATTACCTCTTTTTCATTGCAGAAACATGTCAGGTTTAGAAAGCAGTTCTTTGAATCGAGGTCAGATCAATTTCGATAAAAATGAAGAACTAATTTTATTACAAATAGTTGAAAAACATAAAAATATAATTGAATGCAAAAAAACAGGAGCAACAACGTGGCTTGAGAAGAAAAAGTGAAAACATTTCTAGAACCTTCAATAGCTAATCACCCTAAGCGTACATAAAAATGCTGACCAGCTAAAAAAAATATAATAAAAAAAGTAAAAAGAGGATTTCGGAAAATAAAACAAATAATAGGAATAACAGGAGGGCGTAAAATGAAAAATTAGACGAATGGCGCAATTATTAGCCTTTTTGCGGATTTGAGGGCTAAAATGTACAGTTTTAAGGTTCAGGGGGGAAAAGTAACCAAAAAAACGAAAGGTTTAAAACATTGCGTTGTTAAAAAAAATATCTTTCGACGATTATATAACTTGCCCAACAGAAAATTCGCAACTTGTTTTAAGCCTTAATACCATTAGGTATTTTTCTCATAATCTTTACTCAATTCAACTATCAAAATTAGCATTGAGCGGACGTGACGATAAACGATACCTAATTCTAGAATCTTTCGATAAGCTACCTTTAAGACTCATTTCCCCTGATGAGATTCGACCATTTCCTAAGGCCTGTGCTAGAAAAGAAACAAGGCAAAACATGAGAAGACGAAAAACACAAATCCTCACGAAACTCCAATTAAGGACCAAATAGTAGAGAATTTGATAAACAACAAAAAGAGAGTGAAGAGAAACTAAGTTAGAAGAGCGAATGAAAGAAGATACAACTTCCGAATCAGAAGATGGATCGATGTCTTTCGCAGAAAGTGATAAAAGTATTGGACCTTTTGTGAGTGATGACGAGCCAGACTTCAGAATGGAGACACTCAAATTGGAGATTATGTCCTTATCAAAGAAGGACAAACTGAAAGACATGACATAATGTCAATAGGTAAAATTCTTAAAATTTCTGAAAAGGATGTTCATGTCCAGTACATTAAAAGATTATTTCCCACTTTTAAGTTTGTTGAAACGGACGAAGAATATTCTTTTGAGAAATCATTATTGGTAGCTAAACTGCCAATTCCAACGCCTTCTGGAGGGACAGCCAGGAGATCAGAAATGTTGATTTTTTCTGTGGATCTTAACATTTATAATAACCAATTGAAATAATATATCCATACAAATTTTTGTTGTAAGAATTTTTGAATAAAACTTTTCCAATATTCAGATGATGAAATGTAAAACTAAGAGGAAAGCCCGGGTGCACAAAGAAAACATACAGAAAACAGGAGATGGGGGATATTCATCCAAGGAATTATCAGACTTTGAAAATAGATTAATGAATATTTTTGGATGGATCCATGTAGTTGGGTCTCCTGGTGCACCCGAAGAGGTCGATCCAGATGAGCAGCGACCATCAACTTCCACAACCAATATAGGACAGTTGGAAAGTGGAGAAATTCTAGCCACCGAAAGTGGAAGAATTCCAGCCACCGAAAATGGAGAAATTCTACCCACCGAAAGTGGAGGAATTCTCCTCGATGTGATAGATGAATCGGTGAACCCAAGCACTTCCACCCAAAGAACAACTGGTGATTTTACAAATGAAATTCCTTTTAGCTCATACCACGCACCCACAATGAAGAGAGCCGCATTTAGATTTTTATTTCATAGACTTTTTAACACCCCTTTAACACCAGAAAATTATAGGAAAGAACTGGATATAATATACCAAATAGGCAGAGAAAATGAATATTCTAGATCATATATAGACGAAATTCTAACATCAATGAAAAGAAAAATAATTCTAGATAAGATCTACCCCCACACACCCATCAGGAAATACTTCATATCAACACCATACTACAAAGATCTGCATGAAAAACTAAAACATACTTTAGAGAAATACAATTATACACTAACAAGTAAACGACACAGAACAATAGCAGATATACTGATTAATAATAAAATGAAATCTAAACTCGAACAATCCAGCGGAGTCTATGAGATAACATGCACAAACTGCCCTTCATTTTACATAGGAATGACAACTCGTAATGTAGAAAAAAGATTCAAAGAACACAAAATAAATCAACCCCATTCCGCTTTAGGCACACATTTAAACGATACCGGACATCATATCACATTAGATAATCTGAAAATACTTCATAAAGAAAATAACATATCTTATAGTTCCAGATTCAGTTGACATTCCCACAAGAAAGATATATCGATAACAAAGGTTGACTAAAATTCAAAAATTTTAACAATTCTGACAGAGGAGAACCGTTTTTAATATTTTTAATGCTTTTAAACAGTTTCTGTTCATTTTAATTCAAGACAGTAAGTTGCATACTCTCACCTAAATAAATACATGTTCTACATTTGTATACTTTCAGCTGGCCTGATGATGGAATAATTCCGAAATCGATAGCCGAAGATTTTAATAAACAATAATAGTGTGTTTTATTTTATTTTACATTTCTTGAACAACTGGTGAGTTTCGTTTCCATAACAATTTATTGCTTTTGTCTTCAATAAACTTTATATCCATACTTCAATGAATATTGAAACTCTTTCAGGACCAATTAAAAGAACAAGAAAAAGGAGGAGTTATAATCCTGGAGCAACGAAGCTTGAAAAAGCAGCTGAAAGCTACAGCCAGAGTACGGAGGAAATGGCTGTGGCTGTGAAAGAAATGGCGACGGCCATTTCCAAACTAGATGATGCTTTCTGCAAAATAGCGGATGCACTGAATTCTAGAGCTCCTTCCGTTCAATATTTATTTTTTTCAAATTAGCTTAATTTATATATTTTGTTGTTACCGAGGTATTTTATTTTTTATTTTAAACTTTCATTTGTTATTCTATCTTACCTTTTATTTACCTATTACTATTATTTATGTATTTTTACTACTTATGTATTTTATTTCTTATTTTAAACTTTCATTTGTTATTCTATATTACCTTTTATTTACCTATTACTATTATTTATGTATTTTTACTAAACTATTTGTTGTGAAATGTTTGCTGTTTCAAGACCAGATAAATTTACACGATTTTTAACAGAAGTTTTATTTCATTTTTGTAATTAATTAACAAGACAACAGAAAGATTACTTTCTGAACCCTATTGTTCTCTTTTTCCAGAATCCACTGCAGACCTTGACTACACATTTCATAACTTTGATCGCGACCTTGGACTTTCCACGTTCAACCCCCTTGATAATTTCAATGAAATTGAAGATTTTACAAATCTATCCAACTCAGATTGGCTCAGCCGATTCTGTAAACTGATGGCTACATACTCTTCATTCTTCAAAGACTCTTCCACCTTAGCCGAATGTTCACCCAAAGGCCCACAATGTTTTTTAATTAGATCAACTTTCTCCACAATCTCCTCTCCTCACCAAATCGATAACATCTACCACAATATCTCTCACGCATTTCCAGACGAGCATCCCTTTTCCTTTAAGGCAACTCATCTCTCTCCCGAGAACAGTATAGTCCAACCCTACGATGCAATGGCTCAATACGCCTCTCTTCATCCTGAAATACACCAAACTGCTCTCTTACTACATTTTCCCCCAGAAAAAAAAAATTAGTGAGAATAATACCGGAAGACGAATTAAGAAAAAATAAATCCCTAGTGTATTCAAAGACAGAATTATCAAATCCGCAAGTCATAATATGGATGCTTACGAACCTGCATTGCTTATTCCTCCCTGTGTCATCCAGATATTCAGCCTGATGAATCCAAAAAAGGAAGAATATTCCGAAATACATTCAAGAAGGATGGACAAGACAACAGAAATATTACTTTCTGAACCCTATTGTTCTCTGTTCTCCAGAATGCACTCCAGACCTTGACCATAGACTAACTAAACGGAGAATAGATGAGACACTAGTAGAACAAGCTTCAACGACATCTTTTTTTGTACAACATTACTAATTTGTGAAAAAAGCTCAATTGAAAAAGGAATCTGTATCGTAAAGCTGCCTCAAAAAGAATTCTGTAGTGCACCTTTTGAATAGGTAGGTACACCCATATACAAGGTGCAAAAAGTTTTTTGAAATTCAATTTCCAAAAGGAAATCAGAAATGGATTCGTGCAAGTTATCGATGAGTGAGGAAATTTATTTTCATGAAAATAATACCTGCAACGAACTTTCATCTGATTTTCTTTTGGAATCGAGAAGTGAGGATCAATAATCAAATTCTGGATAGAATAAAAATTTATTAACTGAAATAGATATCACCAATTGAAAATACAGATTCATTTCATAAATATCTAATCAATAAACTAATAATTGCATTGAAAACATTCTCAAAAACTAACAATAATGAATTCAATAATACAAAATATGAGTATTTACCTACTAAACTTATTCAATAAATGAAAAACTTTTTTGAAAACTATCTTAATTCTTATAGGTAACAGAGTATATATATAATATATATTTTGAAATTACCTTTTTGCATCTCGATTTTCACATCCAATAACACAACACATCTTCACTCTTGCAGGCATATCGAAATTCATGATATTTCAAAAAGAACGTGTCAAGCCACTCCTTGTGTCAGTTGACAATTCAAAGGTTTTTTGATAATAACGATTTTACATACTTACTATTTTCTCGATAGGATTTCCATGAATGCAACGACATCTAACTATTAAATTGAGAATAATTTTTTCGTGTATTAGTATCCTCCTCCGACAGGTGGCGCGCCATATACGAGTGGCTCATCTATTATTTTAGTTTGTCTATGACCTTGACTACACATTTCATAACTTTGGTCGCGACCTTGGACTTCCCACGTTCAACGCCCTTGATAATGTCAATTTTTTTTTCTCTCTGATTTTCAACTTTATCAAGTTACCAAAGAAAGATCGATTTTAAAAACATGACCACAATGGAAATTGACCCGCAAGCCGGCACATCAAAGAGGTCATATTCAAAGATGGTGGATCCAGATGACCAAACACCAATCGCCGTCACTAAGAAGTCTCGGGTTGAGCCAGACAAAAGTAAGAAGATAATGGTCCTTAAATACCGATTTGGAAATTCACATCGAACACATACGATATACAATGCATCAGACAGAGAATTTTTCCCTCCAGTTGCACAGATGAATAGGCGAGATAATCAAGTGCGATAACTGAATGAATTCAACTGTCTCACTGCAAAAAATCAAGTCTTGTCTCTCTCTTATCGCAGTATGGTAGGGAACCCGAACTACACGTATAGAATTTTTAATTTGTCAGGCTGCCCGTAATACTCGATTCAGTATTTACTGTTGCCTACCATACTAAAGAATTACGCTCCTCTAAACGATAAGAGAGAGACGAGACTAGAATAATGAAGCAAGACAACTGAATTCAGTGTGTTACAGCAAGTGATTGTCTAGATTATTCATCTGTGCAACTGGAGGGAAAATTCTCTGTCTGATGCATTGTATATCGTATATTTCAGATGTGAATTTCCAAACCTGTATATCGCCGAGCTGTTTAAGAAAATCCATGAAGGGGCAGGAATCGACGATGGTTTCTCAAACATAAGCGTTGGAAATCAGCTTGCAAGCATCGTCTTCACTTCCTTTGTCATCAACAAGCAGCGGGGCAAACGGAATAATAGGAAATGCTGAGAAAAAAGCTATAGCCATGAAAACATTCACGGTAACAAGTATGGGGCAGACTTACACAGTGGATGTGAAAAAGGCCATTCAAGATGGAAAAGACGTAGCCATCAGGATGGGTCTGGAGTATAAGAAGTATGACCCTAGAGACCCCCAAAACTGGTACGGGACCGCCGCTCCATATCTGGATTTCTTCTGTTTTTTTTTTATCTGAGACAGACCACGAAGGCTCAGGCCTAAGTACCAGTGTACCGTGGGTGTCGGAGGAGGAGTGACAGATTCAGTCTATTAACACTCGATTTAAAAGACCGGAGGTTAACATTCTGAGGAAAGGCGTGGGCAGGAAGTGGTTCCACACTCTAGAGACCCTTGGGATGAAGGTACGGAGAAGGTCGATGTTCTATGCGTGGAGAGCTGGACGGTAAGGGATGCATGTGCGATGTTCTTCTTGTGGTTCTGTTGGGATTATCCGAGGGAGGGACAATCGATGCTAATTCCTCGGAACACAGGCCGTGATAATATCGGTAGAATAGCGAAAGGTCACCCACGGTACGTCGATGGGCTAAGGAAGGGAGATTCCTTGTTAGATTGGGATCACCAATGAGTCGGATTGCCTTCCTCTGGATGGAGTCGAGGATTTTAAGCGTTGATTTGGCTGCCGCTCCCCATATGTGGGAGCAGGTACTCCATGCACGGTCTAATCTGAGATACATACAGAGTATGAAGGTTACAGGGGGAGAAGTATTTTCGTGCTCGAAATAGGAATCCCAACTTTTTAGCAGCCGATGAGGCCACAGAAGAAACCTGCCTGTGCCAGCTGAGGGTCCCGCTCAAACGAGATGCCGACGAGATCGAAAGTCTCCATGTTTCCCAAATGTTTCCGCTCATATGAATGCGGTGGGCGTTGGCAACCTTTTTTCGTGATAACTGGCATGATTGAGTTTTGGAAGAGTTGAATTGCACCAGGTTCTTGGCGCCCCAATCAAGAATTGTTTTGAGGTCACAGGAAAGGGATTCGTGCATGGCCTGACGCCTGCTGTTCAGCTCGGTCTCGGGTACAGCCTGGAGAAGTGGACACTAGCATGGAGAGTGCTGTCGTCGGCGTAGCTACGAATGGGGTTGACTGTGGAAAAGAGCAGGTCATTGCGAACAGTTTGAGATTAGCTGAACTGCGTCTTGGCCACTCCTGTACGCCCATAGCGAAAGAGAACGGGACGTCAATCACAACTCCTGAGGCAAAATACGGACTTGACGGAAGTCACCACGTCTTACTTGAGGGGAGTTCGTACCCGCCGGAGAAGAGGAGCTCCATGGCACAGAGTGTGGGTCCGATGACTGCTCTATTGTGCCACATTAGAACAGAAGATAAGTATAGGCAGAAGTGGACGGACGCAGCAAAGCGATCAATGATGCAAGTCCCACTGATAGATGAAATCTTAGATGTAGTGAAGAACAAAAAAGCCAGCGAAGTTAGTACTCTGATCAGGGTGTTGGCAGACATAGTCCTAATAACTGGTGCTCGACAGGCACACAGGATGACATTCCCGTTAAACATGTTCGTCCTAATATACACTCAGGCTGTTGAGTTGGAAGAAAAACATCTTAGGTCAGTTCAGATGACTCAAGCTGGCCAGGTTCCCCCTGCAAGAACTTCCCCTACACCAGAACAATTGTTGGAAGCTTTCAATGTTTCTGGTAAGGGGGGTTATAACTGGTATGGAGCAATGTGCTTCCACAACTGGACAATGGAGGGAAATCTCACTGAAAATGAGGCTAAACAAATATTGTTCCACAGCATATTTGGGACATATAAGGAGGATTTGAGTATCTTGGCACAAATAACCGACCAAGGTACGTGGAGTACAAGGGAGGATCTAAAAGACTGTTTCCAGAAGATGAAAACTTGTGGAAAAAGTGTTCAATTTGGACTCATCAAGTATAAGTATTACTCAAAGCTGAGTGCAGCAAATCAAACTGGCCTCTTCGCATCCAAATACACACAAACCTGCGCAGTTCCAGTATACAGTGGCAGACGCACCCAGCATTTCTCTGAAGACTTTTTCGCACAAATTGGTAAGAGAACTGGCCACACTACAGCTGCAAAATCAATTCCACAACTGATATCTGCACTAACTGATATCCTGTCTACTCTACGAGAAGAGTTAATATTGAAGGGCAAGAAAATGGAGATGGGTACTGTTGAATGGCGCAACATGATTGACCTAACAATAACCGAGGATGGAAGCCCTGCCAATGTCAACATAGTGGGAACCAACAAGTTCTTTTTGGGAGCCCAAGGGTAATATAAATGTAGTGTCAAATTATTTGCAATATGTTTGTAAAACATTCTTTAATTGTTTGCTTTCATGTCATGTATGATAAAAAAAAAATAATGTCAATGAAATTGAAGATTTTATAAATCTATCCAACTCAGATTAGCTCAGTCGACTCTGTAAACTGATGGCTACATATTCTTCATTCTTCAAAGACTCTTCCACCTTAGCCGAATGTTCACCCAAAGGCTCTCAATGTTCTTTAATTAGATCAACTTTCTCTCCTCACCAAATCGATTCTGAATATGAATATAAAAATGAAACATCTTGCAGAAAATACGAATTTCGGGTCAATTCTTATTACAGTTTTCTTTATACTTCTAATTAACATTACCGACTTTATATAAAATTCATCTTCAGTGCCATCTGTAGGTCGAATGTAAACTAAAGAATATGGTCGCCTTTAAGCACTACGAATACAAGGCCGCTTCCAATATTTCTAACTCTATATTCTTCGGGATTAATAATTTAAGGTAAAAAATTAACAAAGTGAAAGATTCTATGAGGTGACCTGCACGAGGATAGAAAAGGTACAATTTCCAATAGACATTAGCACAGAATAGATGGGGATCATATCTTTCAACCAGCTAAAAGCCTTCAATCGAAAGATTTAAGGATGAGAAATGGAGTTTTTCAACCGCACAGAATTTTCACAAAGGTGTGGTGTATCAGATTCTGATCACCTTATCTAAGATTATTTCAACTAAGGCTTCGTATTTGAAGCCATTCTGAAGATATTCGAGAGCTCACTTTTGCAAAAATGAGAAACGTAACATCTGCTATTCTGTCATTTTTAGCAAATATTACTGAGTTATAGAGATGGGAAACGGCTTTGTGAAAAAACGTATTTTGAAGTTTACATTTGACACTACAGATGAATCTGTTTGAAATTATGACGAGAATTATTGAAAACACTATAATTGAGAAGTGGCGCAACATCAGTATTCTCATCGGAATGATTCATTTTCATATTTATATTTCGAATACATGATTTTCAATAAAATTCAAACCAATTTTTTTGCTATATAACTCAGGTTCCTTATAGTATTGGTGCTATTGATGGAACCCATATTCCAATATTGAAAACAAGACGTTTTGTCAGTGGACAAGGCAAACGTAACCAAAAGCAAGGCAGACTTCTTTAGTTTCAACTTCTACTCCCAATATGACAGAAATTAAGTCGAAAAAATTAGCCAAAAGCTCCTTTACCAAAGAGGAAACGAAACGTCACTAAAAAGATATTTGAAGACAGCGACGAAGAAAATTTTCCTGATATTCCACAAGATGATGAAGAGGATTGCCCGTGCATATACTGCAATATAGCTATTATTACAACTAGGGAAATATGAATACTATATTTCCCGAGGTTGTCCTAGTTACATCCCGAGGGCAAAGCCCGAGGGATGTATAAGGCAACCGTGGGAAATGTATTCATATTTCCCGTGTTGTAATCAATAGTTTTTTTCTGATCGATACAATATCGTTCTTGAAATGGAAAAATTAATATTATATTGTAAATTATTGATTCAATTGGATTTTTGACGTTGCTATGGGCTGTGTTTGTGAGAATCATGGTTGACTGGTTTTATTTTGACGAAATAAAATCATTGAAATAATGTCGAACTACGTCGAAACTCAAGCGGCGAAAGCCCGTGAATTTTTGATTCCGGCCAAATCTAAAGCTGCTCATAGTAAAGAGTATGAAGGCTTTCGAGAGTGGAAAAGAAAAAGTTTGTTGGACGGGTGTCAGCGAAAATATTTTGCTAGCATATTTTGAAGATTTGGTATGTTGCTCTGATTCTTGTTCTTTTCAATGTATGATTAATTCATTCGATCTCCTGTTGCAGGAATATTCACCAAACACGTTATGGCCAAAATTATCTACGTTTGCTGCATTTAAGGAAGAAAGAAAACGAATGTCAAATTATTAGAAGAAGTGGAAGTATTTGTTAAGAACAAAAATAAAGGATCCGTTCCCAAAAAATCAGCAGTGTTGTCCAGGGAGCAGATCAAGAATTTTTGATAGAAGCACCAAATGACTTTTTTCTGATGTATAAGTTGCATAATATACTATTTTGAGTAAAATATGACTTGACGTTTTCATATTTCCCTTGGGACAATAAGACTTGACGTTTCATATTTCCCTTGGGATATATGAGTGTGTTATGACATATGGTAACTAAGGCGATATTGCTCATTATTGATTCGATCAGAAAAATAGTATATTATATTATAAGGATTAAAAGTGCATCTTTTTTTTACGAGCAATATTTGCAGTTGCGAGGCGCAGCCGAGCGAATGCAAAATTGCGAGTTAAAATAGGCACTTTTAATCCGAATAATATATACTATTTTTTCTCCAACCAAGTCAAAATTACAATAAAATTGGTTTTAGTGAAAAATCGTTCATAATTTGGTTATGAATTTGAACACAGAATCATGACAGTGATTGTCAAGTAGACTTCAAATGCATTTACATGGATTAAAAGTAGCGTTTTTAATCCTAGGATTAAAAGTGTCGCTAAGTAACGAGTGAATTTTTGTACGGTAAGAAAATCTATGACTTTTGCACCTGAAAAGAGTACGAAATGTCAACATTTTTGATGGTTGGAGAAAAACTTTTTTCACGATCTAAACCCGAGAACATTGGTTGCGGTGCTTAAATTTTTCGCATTGGGCTCACGCTTCTTGCGCTGACGTTCCTAAAAGAACCAAGAATTTCATTTGTGAACTTTGTCAATAATTATATAGTTTTAAATCTATGTCATTTTGTCCATATGCATATGGACAAAATGGATTTTGATGATCTCATTTGATCTCATAATTATTATTTCCTGTTAATTTTAACGTATAAATGTTTATTATTTTCAATAAATAAATGACCAAAGATGATTGTTGTAAAATATGACTAATAAAAAGTTATTTCACAAAAATGGGTCCATATGTCATTTTGTACGTATTTCCCCTACTTCATATTAAGAGAATGGCTGTCTGATGCAGAATAAATAAAAAATAAGATGAAGCTCTTCTCTGCGAAAATTGTTATAGAGAATGCATTTGGTTTGTTGAAATCCAGATTCCGAGTTGAATATTTTGATTATTTAAAGATTGACTTCATTGTAGAAGCGACAATTGCAGAGTGTGTGCTACACAATCCATACTATAATATTATAAATGCGAAAGTAACTCTGTCTGTCTGTTACTCTTTCACGCCTAAACGGCTGAACGGATTTTGATGGAATTTGGTATGGTGATAGATGATAACCTAGAAATGGTCATAGGCTATAAATAATCACGCCATCGTTCTTAGGGGGTAGGCAATTAACTAAATTGAGTTAGTGATTTTTAGTCGTTTTTGTTGGGACTTTTGCTCTTTCACGTCTAAACGGCTGAACAGGTTTTGATGAAATTTAGTAAGGTAATAGATGGTTACCTATGTAAAAACGGATATAAGATCAAAAAGATCACACGGAAAAAGTAAATGCTTCTTTTAAACAAATACCTTTCAATTTAAGCTGATGTTAGATTTGTATATCCCCTAGAGGATATCTATTTCAATGAAGAATATCAAATTTTCAAAGCCTCAGCTTTCAATGTAGCAAATGATTTTTTCAATTCAAGGATATTCATATACACCTTCCAACACTAATCTACTACTCAAAATGAATAAAACGAATACATAATTGTAGTATATGGGAAATAGAATGCAGTATAGCATTGGATCATGTAGAATATTTGGTAGGATCATATTGAGTATATGAATTCTTGAAGTAAATCTTTGTTTTTCTTTGTTTTAGTTGGCTTATGATAGATTTGAGTATATTGTTATATCCAAAAGATTCAAATGAATCTTCGGAATGAGATGATTTTATTTTAATTCAATATAATCAATAATTTGGAAATGAAGATACTAAGCTTAAATACAAATTACTTGATATTTGGGTTGATATTTTGATTACGTTCATTCTGAAATGCTAATAAACTATATATTATTATGCTAATTCTCGAAATATTTTCCCTCGAAGGGAGGAGTAATTATTCTATTAACCTTTTATTTTATTTTCATCTTGAAACGGAAAGGAAGAGAATGAAAGTATTTAGTAGGTATATGTAGATATTGTTTTCCATTCAAAAATCCTCGACCTTTGGCTTTATATATTTTTCATTTATAATAAATTTGAAGTTAAGGGTAAACATGTTATGTTGTTGTTGAAGCCGGTGAAACGTTAAACCTCACTTTCGAAACCCTGAAGAAGCAATAGAATCATTGCGAAAGCTTGGTTGAGATAAAAGAGTAGTTATTTTTATTAATAATTATAAATATGAATTTATATGCTTTCGGTGTCTATAGCTTCGATAATAAATTTGAAGTTAAGGGTTTAACGACTCATTAATAAAAAATAACTACTCTTTTATCTCAACCAAACTTTCGCAATGATTTTATTGCTTCTTCGGGGTTTCGAAAGTGAGGTTTAACGTTTCACTGGCTTCAACAACAACATAACATACTTACCCTTAACTTCAAATTTATTATAAATAAAAATATAGCCATAGGTCAAGGATTTTTGAATGGAAAACAATATCTACATATACCTACTAAATAATTTCATTCTCTTCCTTTTCCGTTTCAAGATGAAAATAAAATAAAAGGTTAATAGAATAATTAGGTACTCCTCCCTTCGAGGGAAAATATTTCGAGAATTAGCATAATAATATATAGTTTATTAGCATTTCAGAATGAACGTAATCAAAATATCAACCCAAATATCAAGTAATTTGTATTTAAGCATAGTTTCTTCATTTCCAAATGATTAATTATATTGAATTACCTTTAAATACTTGAATAACAGATTCCTAACAACCCCAATCCTTCAGAACATCACCAATGTCCACCTGCGAAGTCTTCTGCATCATACCCTAAAAATATGAAAAAAAAATGAACTGAACAATATCAAATTAAAATATTTCTTTTCTCCTCGATAATATCTACACCACTCAACGTGAACGAAATCAAATTAATTTCCACGCGTCCTTTCCTACTTCGGCGACGAATAGAATGAGAAGATAGCTCTGGACCTGTCCAAAGAATATGCAAGCATTGCAAGCGATATACTCCGTTTAAAACTCTAGAGCCCAATTGGATCTCAGATCAGGTGAATCAGAGAAATTTTAACTTCAATCTGAGCTTCCGATCAGAAAAATATCATTATACTGAACATTCCATACTACATAAAGAAGAATATTCGAGGTTTCATTCGAGTTGAAGTGTTTCATTTTCAAATGAAATAGTTTTCATGTTAAAATATGGGATGTTATGAATAGAATATGTGGAAACCTCAGATCGAGTAAAATAATATACTCAGCATAAGTTGTTATAGCTTCAGACAAAGAGCACGCGATGTTTGCCCTGAAAAACATTCATATTCCTGAATTGAGATAATCATTATTTGAATGGAATAATGCTTCAAGTTCGAATAGAAAATATTTATTCAAAGTGAAAATTTATGTTGAGAAAATCAATGTTCACATTTGAGCATTTCAGAATTTTTAATGCGAAACTTTTTTCATCAATTGAGAATAAAAACTCTTAAAACAAAGTGAAATTAATAAGAATATTGAAATAATCCTGTTGAGAATTCACTTTTTTCTGTGCACGCCATCGTACTTAGGGGATAGGAAGTAGGCAGAAAACTGAATTGAGTTAGTGATTTTTTTATGGGTTTTGCTGGGAGTTTTGCTCTATCATGCCTAAACGATTTTCATGAAATTTAGTTAGGTGATAGATAGTAACTAGAAAAGGATATGGGCTATTATATTCATGCTATCGTACTTAAGACGTAGGCAGTAGGCAGAAAACTAATTAAGTTAGTGATTTTTAATCGTTTGTTTTAAAAGTTTACCTCATTCACGCCTTAACGTCTGAACGGATTTTTATAAGACTTGGTTAATATAAAGATAGGATCCTAGGCACGGACACAGGCTACTTTTTACGGCGGGAAAATACCTCATTCCAGCGGAAATCTAGCGTGATCGTGTCAAGAAGCGCATGACGCCATATCCACTGAAATGATTTTGATGTTTTTTTTGAACTGAGTGTTACTAAGACTCAAGTTAGTATTTGATCGCTTTTCTAACTTAGAGGGTCGGTAGGCGCCATAATTTGGTACTTCCTACGCAGACGATGTTGCGTATGTCACACTGTCTAACATCGGGGTTGGCAGGTAGGTAGTTAGTATTATTTTAAACCGGTTTACATTATTTACTTTTTATATTTACTGAGAAAACATTCGGAGCTATCCATTATGTAGCTTAGGTTGCTTTTGAACAATTTTGATGTGAAGTTGAGGACTGGAACACGATAGTGGGACATTGTTGCAGGGGGACTTACAGCCGGGAGAAAACAAAAAAACTTATGCGGACGAAGTCGCGGGTAAAAGCTAGTATACAATAAATCAGGTTCCTTAGTGCTTATGTATTGTATTCAAACAAGAGATAAACAGGATGTCTATTGCAATAGAAGTAGTTACCACAGTATTATTTTTCAGTACACGATGTGAGAATTTTGGAAAATCGAAGTTATATGTTTAGTTATGTAAGTAACATTTGGAAATTTTAAGAATATTATTTACTTGGGGATTCTGCATACTTCTTATAAAGAGAATGACGGTCTGACATAGAATAAAAAAAATTAACGAAGCTCTTCTCTGCGACAATTGTCATAGAGAATGCATTTGGTTTGTTGAAATCCAGATTCCGTGGGTTGAATATTATCATAACTTAAAGATTGCTACACAATTTACAATAAATCAGGTTCCTTATTGTATTGGTGCTATTGATGAAACCCATATTCCAATATTGAAAACGAGAGATAAACAGGGAGCCTATTTGGAAAATTTAAGATAGCGGAATATTATTTACTTGGAGATTCTGCATATCCAAATATGGAGTAGCTGTTTACTTCATATAAAGAGAATGACTGTCTGACGCAGAATAGAAAGAACAATACGAAGCTTTTCTCTGCGAAAATTGTCATAGAGAATGCATTTGGTTTGTTGAAATCCAGATTCCGTGGGTTGAATATTTTCATAACTTAAAGATTGCTACACAAATTACAATAAATCAGGTTCCTTATTGTATTGGTGCTATTGATGAAACCCATATTCCAATATTGAAAACAGAGATAACAGGGAGCCTATTTGAAAATTTTAAGATAGAGGAATATTATTTACTTGGAGATTCTGCATATCCAAATATGGAGTAGCTGTTCACTTCATATAAAGAGAATGACTGTCTGACGCAGAATAGAAAGAACAATACGAAGCTTTTCTCTGCGAAAATTGTCATAGAGAATGCATTTGGTTTGTTGAAATCCAGATTCCGTGGGTTGAATATTTTCATAACTTAAAGATTGCTACACAATTTACAATAAATCGGATTCCTTATTGTATTGGTGCTATTGATGAAACCCATATTCCAATATTGAAAACAAGAGATAAACAGGGAGCCTATTTGAAAATTTTAAGATAGAGGAATATTATTTACTTGGAGATTCTGCATATCCAAATATGGAGTAGCTGTTCACTTCATATAAAGAGAATGACTGTCTGACGCAGAATAGAAAGAACAATACGAAGCTTTTCTCTGCGAAAATTGTCATAGAGAATGCATTTGGTTTGTTAAATCCAGATTCCGTGGGTTGAATATTTTCATAACTCAAAAAATTGACTTCATTGTAGAAGCGACAATTGCAGCGTGTGCTCATTACCGGAAATGTGCAAAGTCGAATAACTCCAAAGCCCGGTCAGTAATGGTAATGAGCAGAAAAGTTATGTGCAGAATACATCCCAAGGCATCGGAGGTTGTTCGAAAACATCTATTTCCAACCTTACGAGAAGACGACATTGTGAAATTAATTCGATATGATGAACTGCTGGTGAAGTATAACGAGTCGAGGCATTTTGAAATGATACGGCAACGGCTCAGGCTGTTAGGAAGATTTCTTTTCAAAATGCGAAGCATTAATTCGGAAATATCTACCATGGCTTCCATCTTTGATCCGAAGTATATTGATGAAGTCAAAATGGCTGTCAATTATGAGGCTAAGTTGGACCCACGAAATCACACTTATGCGACCCCTACTGTAGCGTTTACGAGGGCCACTATTTATGTATTGAGAACTGGCAACACTGATATTGCCAGGTGAAATCTGAAGTTGCCGTCGTAAAGTTTGACATTTTTGAGGTTATAGGTATTCAGGACGTTTTGACGTGCGAGTACTATTTGAGTTTTCTGAAGTGTTTACAATTTCATCTCAGCCAAATATGGGATTAACTCGCGAAATTTTCGAGCTATGATTTATTATGACTTTCGACGTGGTCTAACTCAAGAACAAAGCATCAATCAACTGAATTCAACTTTTGGCGATGAATCGCCATCCATAGCCACTGTATATCGCTGGTATACTGAATTCAAACGTGGACGTAGTTCGCTCACGGACGAAGTTAAGGAAGGTCGTCCAAAATCGGTCGTTGTGCCGGCAAATATCGATGCTGTGCGAAAACTAATTGAAGAAGATCGTCATGTGATATATCAAGAAATCGAGAGATGTTTAAGCATTAGTATGACCAGCATACATAAGATTTTGCACGAACATTTGTGTGTTCGGAAGCTGTGTGCGCGTTGGATTCCACATTTATTGACAGATGCGCAAAAAAAGGCTCGTGTGGATTGGTGCCGTAAAATGATTTCCAAATACAAGTGTGGTGCATCCAAAGCGGTATACAACATCGTCACAGGTGATGAGTCATGGATTTATGCATATGAGCCACAAAGAAAAGGACAGTCGGCAGTTTGGGTGTTTCAATTTGAAGCAAAGCCAACAAAAGTTGTTCGTTCTCGAAGCGTGAAAAAGCAAATAGTGACGTTTTTCTTCACGAAAACTTGTCCTGTGGCAACTGTGGCTCTCGAAAATCAAAAGACCGTTAAGTCAGAGTGGTATACGACCATTTTGTTTGCCTGAAGTTTTCGGTAAATTGAGAGAAACCAACCCAAACCGACGAATCGTTTTGCATCATGACAATGCCAGCTCACACAAAAGATCGAATTGATGGGTCATCCGCCTTACAGTCCTGACTTGGCACCCAATGACTTCTGCGTGTTTCCGGTAATTAAAGATAAACTGCGTGGACAACGATTTTCATCGCCCGAGAAGCGGTTGAGGGCTTCAAAATGCATGTTCTGGCGCTACCATCTTCTTTCTGGACAAAGTGCTTTGAAGACTGGTTCAATCGAATGCAAAAGTGTATCGATCTTGAAGGCGATTATTTTGAAAAGCAATAAAAGTATTTTTCATCAATTCATTTGTTTATTCTTTCTATTCTCAATACATAAATAGTGGCCCTCGTACTTTGGGTACACTGATCAAACAATTAGGTGGTATCCAGGTGAACGAATACATTAAGAGCCACGAGCCAGAAAAACAAGTAAATGTTGAAAATTTCTTGAAATTGTTCAATCAGGAGATAGCGAATGGAATAAATAGGAGAGTATTGGAATCCCAATTCCAGCAGCAACGTCGAAAGACTGTCAACCTTCCCTCGCAAGAAGACATACAAAAGTTGCATGCCCACCTTTCGAGGATAAGAAATGAGGCATATAACTCCCTCCAACAGAAATTTTCGATACAGGCCTGGATGACAATCGGTGCGATTCTGTTTGCGCATTGCTATGAATCTTGTTATCCAAGCAATATGGCTATCTCCCAAATTCATAGCAATATGACTACGGTATTCCGTATTCTGTTTCGACTGTTATAGTCATGTTGGTTATGAATTTCGCCTTAGCAATATGACTATGATAATCGGCAATCCAAGAGCCGGCAACACTGTAATATATGATATTTGAACTACTATTTTGAGGTTTTGTTATGACAATTCTGTGGTTTCAGTGGTTTCAAACGGTTGAGCTTAGAGGCACGAAATTTAAAAATTCGAAAATGTCGAGAATGAAAAAAACGAACAAAGCCAGATGGAAGTTTAATAAACTTCCTAGAAAGTAATCGAGTGATGGTGACGGGTAAAACTCACCCTTTGGATGTTACGGAGTGAACACCAAATGGGAAATACTAACTAATTTATTGAACGCTGTGGAGAATGGGGCTAGAAGGGACGCCAAACAATGGAAAACTGTAAGTTACGTCCATTTTCGAAATCACTCTGTGAATTTAGATTTTGAACATTTTCAGTATCTTATAATTCATCATAATTATTTATTTTATTATATCCACCTTTTTTAGTTTCTATATGAATGGAATGCAAAACTAAAAGGAAAGCCCGGGTGCACAAAGAAACATAGAGAAAACAGGAGGTGGGGGATATTCATCCAAAGAATTATCGGATTTTGAAAACAGATTGATGAATATTTTTGGATGGATCCATGTAGTTGGGTCTCCTGGTGCACCCGAAGAGGTCGATCCAGATCAACCATCAACATCAACTTCCACAACCAATTTGGGTACTGTTGGAAACCACCGAAGGGGAAAGTGCTATTTCGACCTTGCTAAGATAGCAATGCGGATAGCAAGGTTATGACTAAACTGACAGATCATATTGCCACAGAATCGTCGAACAGAATACAGAATATTGCGCACCTTGCTAAGATAGTCATATCTTTATCTTAGCAATATGCCTATGCGCAAACAGAATCGCACCGATTGTCAGAGTCCACTCTCACGAGCCTTCAACTATTCAATAGAAGAAGAGCAGGAGAAGTTGAGAGAATTCTAATCGATGATTTCAAATCGCATCAAAGTATTAATGAGGACACTGATCGAGACCTCTTCAAAACTCTGTCGGAAGAAAGTAGGGCTCTGGCAAGGAAATATGTCAGATTTCAAATTCGAGGGAAGTTGAATAGAAATGTTCCCGTGCTGCTGGACAATAACTTACTGAAATCAATAGAATTAATACTAAGATTCAGAAAAAATGCAGGAGTGACTGACAAGAACCCCTATATTTTCGGAATCAAGTCGGAAGACGAAATGTTCCCGAAGTGTTGGAATTCAGAATTCAGTTACCTTTGAAATTCATGTCTTATCAAGTTTGTATTGAAAAAATAAGGACAGCATGATCTCCAGAGGATTTTATATCATACTTGAGGAGATCAAAGCCTTGTTCATTTGTTATAGTTTTGAGATCCATCTTCACTTGAAGCTTTTGCTCATCAACTAACAATTTGAAGCTTTCTGTCTTATGGATATAAAACTGTAGAAGTTTTGAAAGCAGGGGCAAGGGGACTGATAACAAGCAATACTATCCATCTAAACGAGAAAGCATGATCCTACTTGAAATTGGAATACGAGGAAAGTGTGAGGGCTGGAGGGCTACATTACAGATCCTTGTCTACAACTAAGGACCTATCTATCATAGAGGATAGCTTCGTGAGTATACCGGAGAAAGACTACCCTAAATTAGCACATCACGACTTCACTCAATCTGTAGAGAAAACTGGCAGAGAGTTTCAGCAGATCTATGAGAACTTACCTGGGGACATCACATTGTCAGCTCCCATATCGGTGGAATCATATACCTGACTACCTTAGTGATCCTTATACTGATGATATTTATACTCTGGAGGAGGATAAAAACATTGGAGTGTAGAGAAGAGAGAGATTCTAGAAGCATCACAAAAATATACACAATGAGAAACCTGGATCCAACCAGTAAGCGTGCTCAAAGATTAGGCAAGTAATTGAAAAGGATACCCGTGACCAATCTAAATGCAGGTTGTGCTGTAATTATAGAGCAGGAAGGGTCACAGCATCTAATTTCAAAAAATGTTGTAGGACAAAAATCGAGAAACCTTCGATATCCTTGATAAAATCAATATGTTAAATAGTAACAAACAGATTAAAAGTTAGAGAACTAGATTATGGATGTCAGGATGAAAATCTGGCTAAGCAAGACTTATTGAAAGAACTGGGGAAGTCTCATCGCAATGTTCAAATTTTTCCAACTGGATTTTTCATAAATCCCCTTTATCCATATTTTGGAGCATCTCCAGATGGACTGGTTGAGTGTGATTGATGTGGCACAAGTATTATGGAAATAAAATGCCCTTATTGTGCTAGATTTACTGGTGTCACAGAATTGATGAATCAGAAAAATTATTTGATTCACAGATTCAAGTTCAAATGTATGAAACAGAAAAGATTTTGCATATTCTGTAGTCCAAATTAATGAGGAGTTTTGGATAAAAGAATGCAATAAAGCAAAACAATTTTTTTCAAAGTTATATTTCCCGAAGCTGTGGAAAAATATGTCAATCCCACACTGTTTAACTAGATGGTCATGTGAGTCATACTTCGTAAGAAGCTGCTCGTATAACATCATCTTTTTTACCAGGAGACAACTGACATGGAATCAGAAAACGCTCAGATTAGAACTGAGAATCTGTTAGAGAAAAACGATACAAAACTACCTGTTGAAGATCAGGCGGAAGAAAAAGTTCAACCGGAACTGGTTTCCGAACTTCCAATAAATAATGAAGAAAAAGACGTCAATAAATAAAAAAAAAGATAACCATATGTCAGGGTCCTGTACCCATCTGCCTATAGGCGAATCAATAGCGATACGCCCTCTGGTGATGATATAGGTAACCGTCAATATTGACATGATTCTTTCATTTTGCATTGTGTTGTGAAGATTAATGTGAATTATTTATTATTACAAGTGATTTTAGTAGGATTTTGAAGTTCAGATGAATACTACAAAAGTGTCTTCCTTGTGTGATTTAATAACAACAGATAATGCACTTAATAGTTTTACTGGACTCAGTAATATCAAACTATTAGATACAATTGTAAAAGCAGTACAATCTGTTTACAAAGAACAGAGGTCACATCGTCTAACAATCAAACAACGTATTGCTTTGGTACTAACCAAATTAAAATGTGATCTTACTTATGTGTTTATTTGGCATTTCACAAGAATTGTGCAAAATTATATCTACGAGATGCTACCAATTTTAAGTAGAGTTCTGGGTGGTGTAATAAGGTTTCCAGATTTTCACGAAATCCAAAGAAATATGCCAAAACGTTTTGAAAATTTTCAAGATGTTAGAATCATTCTAGATTGTACGAAAATTTTTATACAAAAGCCGAAATGCCTTTGCTGCCGAATTATATTTTAGTCCCAGTATAAATCTAATAACACGGTTAAATGTTTATGATTGGTGTTTCCTATTTCTCCCCAAAATGTATCTAGAACATTTAATGAATGTTTGGAAAAACTTTATATTACATACAAAGTGGGGGTGTTTTGGCCTAGCAGAGAGCAATTAAAACAAGAAGTACCAACTTGTTTCAGAGAAGCATTTGGGTATAATGTCACTGTTATTATTGATTGCTTTGAAATTTTTACAGAAAAACCATCAAACCTTCTCGATGCAGCTCGCTGTTGGTCCAATCACAAACATCATGTAACAGTGATATTTTTAATTGGTATGAGCCCACGAAGGAGTATATGTTATGTATCAGATGGATGGAGAGGAAGAGTGACAAATTTTGGACAGAAAATTGTTGGTTTTTGAATAACATCCTGCATGGGGATGTCATACTGGCCGATAGGGGATTTCCGATCAGGGATTCGGTAGAAATCCTTGGGGCTCATTCTGAAACTCCGGAATTTACGAAAGGAAAAGATCAACTGCACCCCATCGATTTAGAAAATACCCGAAATTTAGCATCTGTCCGAATCCATGCAGAAAGAGTAATAGGTGTATTAAAAAATAAATACAAAATATGTCAGGGTCCTATACCCATCTGCCTAGTGACAACTGTATCAAGGAGTAACACAAGCATTATATGGACATGTAGTTTTATGTGCAGTTTTCGTGAACAGTTGTCCGTCAGTTATACCAAAATAAAAATATCGTTTTTAATGTTTTTGTTTTAAGTCAAATCCACAACTAAAAAAACGTGTAATACTTTATTTGTTCCATACAAAACAAAATTTTGCGATACCATAGCAACGAACGTCTTGATTGAGTTCGTGCAGAACAATCCACAACTGCAATCAGGAAAATTTTCAAATAATTTCACTCATCAAGAAGCGAAAAAAAATGGTCAGAAATTTCGGAAACGCTCGATAGTATGCAAGGGCTCAATAGAGATAGGAGGAATTGGCGGAAAGTGAAATTATACAAAACTATTTCAATCTGTTCCATTCAATTATTGATTTGTAGACTTGGCAAGATATGAAGTCAAGGACTAAAGTGAAGGCCAGCCAGTCAAAATCCTATGCCAGTGGCACAGGGGGTGGACCCTCAATTGATACTGGTTTAACACCTCATGAAAAAAAATTATAGAGATAGTTAAACCTTTAGACTAGAGAAGAGTGTGTGTGTGTCAATCGAGACATACTGACTTGGCAAGATATGAAGTAAAGGACCAAAGTGAAGGCCAGCCAGTCAAAATCCTATGCCAGTGGCACAGGGGGTGGACCCTCAATTGATACTGGTTTAACACCTCATGAAAAAAAATTATAGAGATAGTTAAACCTTTAGACTAGAGAAGAGTGTGTGTGTGTCAATCGAGACATACTGACTTGGCAAGATATGAAGTAAAGGACTAAAGTGAAGGCCAGCCAGTCAAAATCCTATGCCAGTGGCACAGGGGGTGGACCCTCAATTGATACTGGTTTATCACCTCATGAAAAAAAATTATAGAGATAGTTAAACCTTTAGACTAGAGAAGAGTGTGTGTGTGTCAATCGAGACATACTAACTTGGCAAGATATGAAGTAAAGGACTAAAGTGAAGGCCAGCCAGTCAAAATCCTATGCCAGTGGCACAGGGGGTGGACCCTCAATTGATACTGGTTTAACACCTCATGAAAAAAAATTATAGAGATAGTTAAACCTTTAGACTAGAGAAGAGTGTGTGTGTGTCAATCGAGACATACTGACTTGGCAAGATATGAAGTAAAGGACTAAAGTGAAGGCCAGCCAGTCAAAATCCTATGCCAGTGGCACAGGGGGTGGACCCTCAATTGATACTGGTTTAACACCTCATGAAAAAAAATTATAGAGATAGTTAAACCTTTAGACTAGAGAAGAGTGTGTGTGTGTCAATCGAGACATACTAACTTGGCAAGATATGAAGTAAAGGACCAAAGTGAAGGCCAGCCAGTCAAAATCCTATGCCAGTGGCACAGGGGGTGGACCCTCAATTGATACTGGTTTAACACCTCATGAAAAAAAATTATAGAGATAGTTAAACCTTTAGACTAGAGAAGAGTGTGTGTGTGTCAATCGAGACATACTAACTTGGCAAGATATGAAGTAAAGGACCAAAGTGAAGGCCAGCCAGTCAAAATCCTATGCCAGTGGCACAGGGGGTGGACCCTCAATTGATACTGGTTTAACACCTCATGAAAAAAATTATAGAGATAGTTAAACCTTTAGACTAGAGAAGAGTGTGTGTGTGTCAATCGAGACATACTAACTTGGCAAGATATGAAGTAAAGGACTAAAGTGAAGGCCAGTCAGTCAAAATCCTATGCCAGTGGCACAGGGGGTGGACCCTCAATTGATACTGGTTTAACACCTCATGAAAAAAAATTATAGAGATAGTTAAACCTTTAGACTAGAGAAGAGTGTGTGTGTGTCAATCGAGACATACTAACTTGGCAAGATATGAAGTAAAGGACCAAAGTGAAGGCCAGCCAGTCAAAATCCTATGCCAGTGGCACAGGGGGTGGACCCTCAATTGATACTGGTTTATCACCTCATGAAAAAAAATTATAGAGATAGTTAAACCTTTAGACTAGAGAAGAGTGTGTGTGTGTCAATCGAGACATACTGACTTGGCAAGATATGAAGTAAAGGACTAAAGTGAAGGCCAGCCAGTCAAAATCCTATGCCAGTGGCACAGGGGTGGACCCTCAATTGATACTGGTTTAACACCTCATGAAAAAAATTATAGAGATAGTTAAACCTTTAGACTAGAGAAGAGTGTGTGTGTGTCAATCGAGACATACTGACTTGGCAAGATATGAAGTAAAGGACTAAAGTGAAGGCCAGCCAGTCAAAATCCTATGCCAGTGGCACAGGGGGTGGACCCTCAATTGATACTGGTTTATCACCTCATGAAAAAAAATTATAGAGATAGTTAAACCTTTAGACTAGAGAAGAGTGTGTGTGTGTCAATCGAGACATACTAACTTGGCAAGATATGAAGTAAAGGACCAAAGTGAAGGCCAGCCAGTCAAAATCCTATGCCAGTGGCACAGGGGGTGGACCCTCAATTGATACTGGTTTAACACCTCATGAAAAAAAATTATAGAGATAGTTAAACCTTTAGACTAGAGAAGAGTGTGTGTGTGTCAATCGAGACATACTGACTTGGCAAGATATGAAGTAAAGGACTAAAGTGAAGGCCAGCCAGTCAAAATCCTATGCCAGTGACACAGGGGGTGGGCCCTCAATTGATACTGGTTTAACACCTCATGAAAAAAAATTATAGAGATAGTTAAACCTTTAGACTAGAGAAGAGTGTGTGTGTGTCAATCGAGACATACTGACTTGGCAAGATATGAAGTAAAGGACTAAAGTGAAGGCCAGCCAGTCAAAATCCTATGCCAGTGGCACAGGGGGTGGACCCTCAATTGATACTGGTTTATCACCTCATGAAAAAAAATTATAGAGATAGTTAAACCTTTAGACTAGAGAAGAGTGTGTGTGTGTCAATCGAGACATACTGACTTGGCAAGATATGAAGTAAAGGACTAAAGAGAAGGCCAGCCAGTCAA
This sequence comes from Propylea japonica, assembly GCA_013421045.1. Lineage (NCBI taxonomy): Eukaryota > Metazoa > Arthropoda > Insecta > Coleoptera > Coccinellidae > Propylea > Propylea japonica. The sequence goes on along the minus strand of CM024240.1, from coordinate 15,629,587 downwards.
AATCCTATGCCAGTGACACAGGGGGTGGACCCTCAATTGATACTGGTTTAACACCTCATGAAAAAAAATTATAGAGATAGTTAAACCTTTAGACTAGAGAAGAGTGTGTGTGTGTCAATCGAGACATACTGACTTGGCAAGATATGAAGTAAAGGACTAAAGTGAAGGCCAGCCAGTCAAAATCCTATGCCAGTGGCACAGGGGGTGGACCCTCAATTGATACTGGTTTATCACCTCATGAAAAAAAATTATAGAGATAGTTAAACCTTTAGACTAGAGAAGAGTGTGTGTGTGTCAATCGAGACATACTAACTTGGCAAGATATGAAGTAAAGGACTAAAGTGAAGGCCAGCCAGTCAAAATCCTATGCCAGTGGCACAGGGGGTGGACCCTCAATTGATACTGGTTTAACACCTCATGAAAAAAAATTATAGAGATAGTTAAACCTTTAGACTAGAGAAGAGTGTGTGTGTGTCAATCGAGACATACTGACTTGGCAAGATATGAAGTAAAGGACTAAAGTGAAGGCCAGCCAGTCAAAATCCTATGCCAGTGACACAGGGGGTGGGCCCTCAATTGATACTGGTTTAACACCTCATGAAAAAAAATTATAGAGATAGTTAAACCTTTAGACTAGAGAAGAGTGTGTGTGTGTCAATCGAGACATACTGACTTGGCAAGATATGAAGTAAAGGACTAAAGTGAAGGCCAGCCAGTCAAAATCCTATGCCAGTGGCACAGGGGGTGGACCCTCAATTGATACTGGTTTATCACCTCATGAAAAAAAATTATAGAGATAGTTAAACCTTTAGACTAGAGAAGAGTGTGTGTGTGTCAATCGAGACATACTGACTTGGCAAGATATGAAGTAAAGGACTAAAGTGAAGGCCAGCCAGTCAAAATCCTATGCCAGTGGCACAGGGGTGGACCCTCAATTGATACTGGTTTATCACCTCATGAAAAAAAATTATAGAGATAGTTAAACCTTTAGACTAGAGAAGAGTGTGTGTGTGTCAATCGAGACATACTGACTTGGCAAGATATGAAGTAAAGGACTAAAGTGAAGGCCAGCCAGTCAAAATCCTATGCCAGTGGCACAGGGGGTGGACCCTCAATTGATACTGGTTTAACACCTCATGAAAAAAAATTATAGAGATAGTTAAACCTTTAGACTAGAGAAGTGTGTGTGTGTGTGTGTGTGTCAATCGAGACATACTGATGCCCAGGAGTCGACTGTGCATTTTGATTTCGGCCAGAGTATGGGACAGGATATTGTTATATTGTTATGGATGTTTATCCTTCTACAGAAATAGAAAAATCTGCAGAAAGGATTCCAACAGAACGAGCGCATGCGTTCCGAAGTTCATGTGTCAAGAATACCAAACCGTTCGTTTTCGAACGAAAGCGTGTTCGCATCTAAAGATCACTTGTCGAGAATACGAGCCCTGTGGGTAGATCTGTGAGGTAGATGTTCGTTGTACGTTACCTTTGGTATTTCTATGTATGTTTGGTGTTCTTAAAAGTCGCTTCAGATGTTTACTGAAACAGAGTACTGCATTATACAGGATGTTCCTGAATTGAACGAAAAGGGGAGATTCCTAAAGTCATTTTAAGAAGAAAAGTCCATAAACATCGGGTAGCAAACGTTTTACTCAAAAACTGGCTGGAAAGTGACAATTATTTGACAGAAAATTGTGGGTTTTTGAATAACATCCTGACTGGAGATGTCATACTGGCCGATAGGGGATTTCCGATCAAGGATTCGGTAGAAATCCTTGGGGCTCATTTGGAAACTCCAGCATTTAGGAAATGAAAAGATCAACTGCACCTCATCGATTTAGAAAATACCCGAAATTTAGCATCTGTCCGAATTCATGTAGAAAGAGTAATCGGTGTATTAAAAATAAATACAAAATATGTCAGGGTCCTGTACCCATCTGCCTATAGGCGAATCAAGCTAAGCGATGCGCCCTCTGGTGATGATATAAGTAACCGTCAATATTGACATGATTCTTTCATTTTGCATTGTGTTGTGAAGATTCATGTGAATTATTTATTATTACAAGTAATTTTAGTAGGATTTTGAAGTTCAGGTGACTACTACAAAAGTGTCTTCCTTGTGTGATTTAATAACAACAGATAATGCACTTAATAGTTTTACTGGACTGGAAATCAAAAAATATCAAGCCATCATCAAGTACCTGTATTCGAAATTGTTAAGAGGTAAGCAGATTTAAGAAGGTACCCTCACTTTAGTGAATTTAATTTTTCCGAAGAGAAAAAAGCACTAGATGTATTGGTGTATTAAAAAATAAATACAAAATATGTCAGGGTCCTGTACCCATCTGCCTATAGGCGAATCAGTAGCGATACGCCCTCTGGTGATGATATAAGTAACCGTCAATATTGACATGATTCTTTCATTTTGCATTGTGTTGTGAAGATTAATGTGAATTATTTATTATTACAAGTGATTTTAGTAGGATTTTGAAGTTCAGGTGACTACTACAAAAGTGTCTTCCTTGTGTGATTTAATAACAACAGATAATGCACTTAATAGTTTTACTGGACTCAGTAATATCAAACTATTAGATAAAATTGTAAAAGCAGTACAAGCTGTTTACAAAGAACAGAGGTCACATCGTCTAACAATCAAACAACGTATTGTTTTGGTACTAACCAAATTAAAATGTGATCTTACTTATGTGACATTATCTGTTTTATTTGGCATTTCACAAGAATTGTGCAAAAATTATATCTACGAGATGCTACCCATTTTAAGAAGAGTTCTGGGTAGTGTAATAAGGTTTCCAGATTTTCACGAAATCCAAAGAAATATGCCAAAATGTTTTGAAAATTTTCAAGATGTTAGGATCATTCTAGATTGTACGGAAATTTTTATACAAAAGCCAAAATGCCTTTGCTGCCGAATTAGATTTTATTCCCAGTATAAATCTAATAACACGGTTAAATTTATGATTGGTGTTTCTCCTGGGGGTTTAATTACTTGATGATGAAACTGAGACGTTGCCCTTCAAATATTTGTCATACAGGTTTCCTATTTCTCCCCAAAATGCATCCACAACATTTTATGAACGTTTGTAAAAACTTTATATCACATACAAAGTTGAGATGTTTTGGCTTAGCAGAGAGCAATTAAAACAAGAAGTACCAACTTGTTTTAGAGAAGCGTTTGGGGATAATGTCACTGTAATTATAGATTACTTTTTTTAAAACCCTAAAACCTTCTCGATGCAGCTCGCTGTTGGTCCAATCACAAACATCATCTAACAGTGAAATTTTTAATTGGTATGAGTCCACGAAGGAGTATATCAGGGATTTTGTAGAAATCCTTGGGCTCATTCGTAAACTCCAGCATTTACGAAAGGAAAAGATCAACTGCACCCCATCGATTTAGAAAATACCCGAAATTTAGCATCTGACCGAATCCATGTAGAAAGAGTAATCAGTGTATTGAAAAATAAATACAAAATATGTCAGGGTCCTATACCCATCTGCCTATTGACAACTGTATCAAGGAGTAACACAAGCATTATGGACATGGTTCCATCTGTTCTTCTGTTAAAAACTGAGTGAGTAATTTCGAGAGAAGTGAGTGAAACTCGAACAACTAAGTGATAACCACAAAGCCGGTGCAGAAAAGGTTAATCATTTCTTTTTCCTATTCTCAACCACGTTCTGCTACCAGATTGGGGGTGAATTCACAGAAACCTTCTCTTTTAACTCTTGAGGTAAGTGCACACAAAACATAATAACATTCTAGCTCTGAAGTATATTATTAATAACAATTGAATATTTCAGGAAATATGAATTCACAAAAAAGATTTAGAAAGGCTTCCTTCAAAACGTAATATGTACGTATACAATTTAGGCTGCCATGAACTTTCGACCAAAATGGGATTCATGTTTTGTTGGGACGAAGTTAATGGTTCAAAAGGTTCACAAGAAATTTCATCCTGTTTGATTAAACACTTAAAATCTAGAGCCCCAGAAGCCAAACATGTGGTTATGTACAGTGATACATGTACAGGGCAAAACCGGAATTGGAAAATTGCCATGACATTAATGAAATATGTTCAAAGTCCAGACAACATGGTAGAAATAATCGATCAAAAATTCTTGCAAAGTGGACATTCATTCCTCCCCAATGACAGCGACTTTGCATCTATTGAAAACTTCAGTAAATCGCAACAAATTTACACACCAGATGACTGGTACAGAACAATAGCTATGTCGAGGAAAAAAACGCCTTTAACGTGACAGTTATGACGATCGATGATTTCTTGTCTGTCGAAAACATCATGAAAAAAATCAGTAAGAGAAAGAAAGACTGTGAAGGTCATCCTGTATCGTGGCTAAAAATGCAATAGATACGCTACCAAAAGAGTGAGCCATTTAAGATCCTTTTCAAGGAAACCATATCTGAAGAGATGCCGTTCTCAACATTGAACTTCATGCCAACAGGTAAAAAAGGGCGACCGGTTAACGTTTGCAACGTTGACCAGTGTAAGCTATACGCAAGCGCCCGGCCTGTCACGAAAGAAAAAAAGAAAGACATGATGGACCTGCTGCCATACATACCTCCAATAAACCACAATTATTTCCAGAGGCTTGCCACTAGCGAGAATGCTGAAGATGTTGGTCCACTTCAGGAAGAAAATGACAATGAGTAAACAAATATTATTGCACTAATTTTTTAATACAACAGAGTTTTATTGATGATGATTTTGTTTTTGTTTACAATAACACCCTTAAACCATTTACAGCACAAATGGTGTAAGTACTTTTAAGTTCCTTTAGAAAAAAATGGAAGCAAGCCCTGAGCAGGAGCTTCTGAGCGCTCCTTCTCTGGTGGAGCAATAGGACTATCATCTCAAAATTCTGTATATGACTTGAAATTGATACTTTATATATAAACAATTAAAAAAATTCAATTCTATGGTCACACTTGAAAATTAAAATAATTAAATTTTATGGTTCTGATGATGCGATCCTCTTGAAATTTGGCATGAACATTCAGTATATCAATCTTTATACCAGGAATAAATTTCACTCAATTCAGATATCTTGTTATGAAAATATAATTTTTTTTTTTCAATATTCAAATTGAATTTTCTATAGTTCGGATGATGCGATGATCTTCAAATTTTGCACAACATTCAATATATAGATCTCAATTCCAAAAATAAATTTCATTTGATTCGGATATCTTGTTATGGAAATATAAGAGTCTTTCCTTTAATATTCCAATTGGAATTTCTATGGTTCTGATGATGCTATCCTCTTGAAATTTTGCATGAACATTCAGTATATCAGTCTCAACTTACAAATGAATTTCATTTGAATCGGAAAGTTGGTTATGGAAATAAAAAATTCTTCTTTTCAATATTCTAATTGAATTTTCTATGGTTCTGTTAATACTATGGCCACAAATTTTGCGAGAGGCTCACTATGAGCATCTGGCAAGTTGATGCAAAATTTCATTCCGTTTGCCCTCGTTTTGTGTGAAATATTGAGGAACAAAAATTTTGAATGGCCACTTTTTATGGGACACCCTGTACGATTTTTCTGGTTAACGAACTCAACCGAGCTATTTGGGAGCTGAACACACCCTGAAAATTTCAAGTCTCTAGGACAATCCGTTCGAGAGTTATTGTGCTCACGGACGGCCCTACAGAATTGATTTGACCTCATATTTTCCATCAGGGAGTCGAACCCTATCGTTTGAGACCATTTTCGGCTCAAAATTCGAAAATTACAGACATTTGGGCAAAACGATATAGCACTCGTCTAAGTAGAACGAGCGCTCAAAAAATTAATAACTGGAAAGTTTTAAAAATGTGAATTTAAGTTGAAGATGACCTTTTTACGGAACTGTACGATTTTTCTGGTTAACGAACTCAACCGAGCTATTTGGGAGCTGAACACACCCTGAAAATTTCAAGTCTCTAGGACAATCCGTTCGAGAGTTATTGTGCTCACGGACGGCCCTACAGAATTTGATTTGACCTCATATTTTCCATCAGGGAGTCGAACCCTATCGTTTGAGACCATTTTCGGCTCAAAATTCGAAAATTACAGACATTTGGGCAAAACGATATAGCACTCGTCTAAGTAGAACGAGCGCTCAAAAAATTAATAACTGGAAAGTTTTAAAATGTGAATTTAAGTTGAAGATGACCTTTTTACGGAACTTTATTAAAAAAAATAGTCCAAAAGTACAATACTGATTTTTATATATGTACAACTTGTACCAAACCCTTCAAAATCTCAAAAAGAGAAGAATTGGAATTACTCCACTTGTGCTTTAAGAGGTTCAAATGTTAAAACTCAAACTGATACTGTACTGGGACGGCCGCGACAGAAAGCGCGTTCAACGCCTGCCAAACGCGCACCATACGAACACTAATCAAAAACTTAACGCGCGATCGACGCGCGTTGAACGCCCATCATCTACCCTAAGGCTACGTTCAGATGATGAGCGCTCAACGCGCGTTTTGCTAACGCGCGTTTACAACTACATGTATTTTGAACGCCCATCATCTGAACGTCCCTAAACAAGATATATGTAGTTGTAAACGCGCGTTTACAACTACATGTATTTTGGACGCCCATCATCTGAACGTCCCTAAACAAGATATATTATATGTAGTTGTAAACGCGCGTTAGCAAAACGCGCGTTGAGCGCTCATCATCTGAACGTACCCTTAAGGTATGGAACGAAATGCCTTTTTTAGAGTAGAAGAAAGGTTAGAAAGAAGTACGACGACCATCAAAAATCAAAACTGAATGTTCCTAAGATTCTCATTTGTTTTAATCATAATCAATTGAGTTGTACATATTTTCATTTCTTTGATCATCAATATTAGCGAAAGCTAGGTATGATATCGATTTTAATGAAACACAGTGTGTTAAAAAGAAACATTTAGTAAATGACTGCAATTTATTAAATTCATGAGGGTCATGACCTCCCCCCCACCTCCTGTGACTGACATAGATCATCCACCGTTTGTATATATGAAAAGAAAAAGAAAACATTCTATAAATGTTATGACTAATTGTGATAATATTTTGGCAATAAATGCAAGATATCCAGACTATGTGCATGACGCTGCCATTTTTCGTTCATCTGCAATCCAAAAAAAAAGTTTGACAATGAAGATGTGCAGCCCATTTGCTTGGAGATGATGGTTATGGTGTGAAACCCAGTTGCGGCTGCTCAGAGGAGACCGGGCCTCCCCTAATCTCACTGCATTGTATTCAATTTTAAATTCAAGTTCAAATAAATAGTTACATATTTATACAACAAGTGAGTTAAATGAATGTTTATTCATGAATAAACATTTTGAACTCACGTGTCGTATACAAAATTTTATCCCATTTTGATGAAAATTCAAATAATGAATACTTTTTAGAGGAAATATTAGGTATAATTCAAATTCATAACGAGATTTCCCTTCGATCGATGGTTGCTAGGGCACTATGTAATTAATTGTTTGCAAGTGTCAATGAAAATTATAGAACAGTCAAAGAATTTTTGTTTCGAAAAAATATTGAGCGGTGACGACGAGGTTGTAGTTCCTGAGTGCATTATACAAGAAGCAAATGAGGCAGCAGAAGCAGTAATTCCATTAAAATCAAAAATATTGTACGAAAAGCAATATACGGCATTTTGTGCCTGGAGAAATAATAAAAAAGCCAAAGGTGTCAACGAAAAAATAATTTTGGCGTTCCTGATGCAGAAATGGATATTCCAGCAGGGCCTGAGAAGTCCTCAAACACATGTGCTATAACGACTGAGCGTGTTTCCTTTGGAGGAGGTGCAGGTTTCCAGTTCCATTTTCAAAATCTTAATAATTATAATTTTTACTTTAATGATAGAAATGACTGTTAATGTAGAATTTTTGATAAATTTTAATAATAGTATATTATTCGATGAGCGGTGGGTGATGCAGGTCAAAACACACGCAGATGAATAATCAATCTAGGAGGAGTACTTTCTCTTCTTTTTATGTTTGTTTCAATTGATTATGTTGATGTTCGGTTTCAATAATTTATGTTTATGTTGTTTCAATAAATTTTGTTCATGTTTGTTTGTTTTATAGATTATGGTTGTTTAATTTCAGTATAGTAGTTTCTTCATGTCATCAAATAATTAATAATAATAACATACATATGCCAACCAAACTACCAAAGCCAAAGTATGTATCTGAAAACATCTGAATGACTGAAAAATAGCCCCAAAATTTGAATGTTGCCTAGGGCCTGCTTTAGACTTAGTGCGCCACTGGACTGGTATTAGGGCTTTACGTCAAGTTTGAGGATTCCAGAAGCTAGTTCCCTTGATAGAATAAATTGAAGACCTCGGAGAAACAAGCGGGTTTCTCCATTTTCATGAAATGTTGAGAAATGAGGAAAAATTCCATTACTTGTCTGATTCTTGCGGCCGAAATATACATTCAAGATTGAAACTCCTCACAAACGCGCTGGATTCATTGTTGCACTGAAAGTTGCGTACGTTGGATGTTAAGGTAAATGTAGCAATTATCGACACTATAGTCGAAACTTGGGAATGTACAATGTTTTTCGGATAGTCATCAAATATTTTTTCACACATAAAAGCCAGTTTTGAACTCATTGTACCTTTAGCTCCTCAAAACAAACACGAAATCGTGAACAGGAAGTTTTGATATTTAAAAAAAAATACAAATCAAGTTGGAAGTCAAATGTCCCAATTATCGACAGCTCTGGAATTGAAATTACCAATTATCGACATACATGAGGACCAATTATCGACACTGTGAAATCAACAAGAATCAAGAGTTGTACGGATAAGAGAAAAATAAATATTTAACCGGATCGATAAATTCAATGAATGGCATCGTGAAATCTGATAAAATAACACATACAAGGTGTTCCAGAATAACGTTACCAAATGCCAAAGGGAACTTCTCAACTGATTTTAAGAAGAAAAGTTTCTACAAACATGGGTCCGAAACGGCTTCGTTACCGAGAGACCAGATATCAAAATTCAAGAGAAAAAATTTTCTCTTCATATTTTAAAATTGACTATTGCGTTTTAAAATTTGGTGTTAACTGAACTCATTCAAAGTGCTCTTTGAAAATTGAGAAGAGTTTAAAAATTTCAAGTCAGAGTCGTTGAATTTGGCAGTTTCTTAGTGGATTTTGACCTATTTTCTTGAAGGAGTAGCTTTAGTCATGAAAGATCCACATTTCGCGACGTGCAACATCCATTTCACCATCAATAATTCATACTTCTCTTTGGTTAAAACAGTCTCAGGACCTATCTGCCTTTCATAGTGTGGTTCTCAGAACATCGAATTGTTTGGAAGTTCTCAGAGCAGGCATTAAGTTTTTCACATTCGTGACATTTTATTATTCGAAATAGACTAAAAAATTTACGAAACCAATAATCGATAATCTAATGCACTCGTCATCGACATCTGCGAAAAAGTATGAAATAATATCATAAGAGTTTGTCACCATTTGGTGTCAGTTTGTATGGACTTAAACTCTGATCATTCTCGGTCAAAATGTTGACAAGAAATTGTTGATAGGGCTCACCAATTCCACAAAAAAAACCTTGAAAAGTCATGTCGAGGTGCCCTATGATCGGCAAAAATTAACCATTATTCGACATAGAATTGAACCTATTATAGACATTGAAATATTTCATTTTCTAATTGGAAAATTTGAAGAAAATCATTATGTCGATAATTGGTACATAATAAATAATGATTGAATCGCATACAATAAAGTTACTTTTGTTCCAAAAAAAGAAGTATATAAGCTCCAGGAAGTATTTCAAATAACACCACACTTTACCCAATTACCGACACTTGTGTCGATGAATGGGGATGGTCGTGTTTTAGATGAACCTATTATCGACACCCTTTTTTCAATGAAAATATCACAGAAAAAGTTATTTCATTGATAAAACTGAAATCATCAAACCATATGAAAGTGTATTAATGTACAAAAAACTTATATCACTTGAATCTTGCGAGTTTGCTTGGATATGATGAGGAGGCTTTTCTTACTGAATTGGTAACAAATAGGCCAGGGAACTCTGAAATCTCTATCTGATGTTAGAGTTGACTCTCTTCTGGTAGAAGAATGCAGGAAAGCTCTGCGTGGGCTTGGCTCTGATAACTTTTTGAAAGTGGTCTGGTGTCCGGCTCATGCGGGTATACCTGGTAACGTCAAGGCAGATGAACTGGCTAGGCGGGGAGCCGGATTAGCATTTGTCGGTCCGGAGCCTTCGCTGCCAATCTGTCGCACATCTGTCAGAAGTTTCGTCAGGAACTGGCTGAACAGGGAATTTTCCTCGGAATGGAGCGCAGGGGTGGGCCTGAGGTGGTCGAGGATTCTCATTGAGAGACCGTCCTCGCGATCTGAGGTCAATAGGCTTCTGCTGCTGGAGAGGAACAACTCAGTCTGGTGACTGGTGCATTGACTGGTCACCTGTTTAAACAAGCATTTGAAGAGAATGGGATTGACGAGCTGCTCCCTATGCCGGTGGTGCAGGAGTACTGATGAAACTGTTGAGCATATTTTGTTCAACTGTGAAAACCTTACTGAGTTAAGGTCAACACACCTAGGAAATCCAACACCTTCTATTCCTATGGTGAGAGGGACCACTCCTGGCAGGCTCGCGACATTTCTGTCTTCGTGTCTGAGGAGCTGAGTCTCTGTAGAATGATGCGGGTGAACAATGGGCCACTAGGCCTCAGTTCGGCCGGTAAGGCACCGCACAGAGAAGAAGAAGAAGAACAAATAGGCTGTAAACTCGGTTGAGGCTGAAACTCAACTGAATGAGGGTACATTTTGCACTGAGGATACTCAGAAAAAATCGGGATAATATTCAGATATGCTGAGAAAACTATAAGTTACACATTCGCGAAGAAAATAATTCTATGGCTGGTCCCAAAACCTTAATATATGGAAAGAAATGAAAAGTGTCGATAATTGGGGCACTGTCGATAATTGGTACATTTACCTTAGCAGATTGAATATGACCACTCGGTTTTGTTAGAAAATGGAATTAACCAGTTGTTGCCCTGAGGTCTTCAATTCTACTTTCAGACAAGAAATGACTCACCTGTGAAAACATCATCAAACAGCCCTTGCATCCACTGCTGGATAAAGGCTTCCCTCATTTTTGTCCACTGTCCTCTATTATGAGTGCTCTGACTCCAGTTTGTGGTTATTCTCTGTATATCGTACGTCCATGGCGTCGGAGGTCTGTTCCTTTTGTCGGCCTTTGCTTTCCACTCGAGCACCCTCTTCGTTCATCGTTCGTCTGTCATACACGGTACATGCCAAGCCCAGTCCACTTGAGCTTAGCTATCTGATAGATAACATCCGTGACTTCTGTTCTCGACTGTAATGCCCGATTGCACCGTTCGTCTAAGCCTAAGCAACGTTTAACCCTTAGCTGCATGAATTTCAAATTTTTTTAGAAAATTAATAAGAAAAATCAAGTGAATGTTGAGACCCAAAATGTTCGAAAAAATGTTGAAAAAATTCATATCACTTTTTTTCTCCAAAAGAGAGGGGGATTCATTTGTATCAAATATGATATATTATGCATTGAGGAGAAGGTACAATATTAGTACTGAGAAGTCTTGACTCATGATTTATTTCAATTTTGAAAACAGTAACATCTTCTTATATTTTCTTTTCGGGTTGACGAAATAAATAATATGTATTGAAAAAAATCTGTTGGTGAAAATCATAAAAACAGTTCATCTTTTTCATTTTGCAGCCTTTCCTCCACCGGATTAGTTTTTCTATTTCTTTTTTTCTACTGATAACTTTTTCACTACTGATTACTCGTTTGGAGCGATACTTGATGGTGCCTCCAAAGATGTTACAGTTTTCGAAGTGCTAGGCATCTCAGAGAAAATTTCCGGAGGAACTTCGTCAGGTATCTCAATCTCGTCCGAGTCATCTATAAATGGAAATAAGTCATCTTCACTCTCATAAGACATATCCATCAATTTATATACATCTTCTTCAGTCAGCGGCTTCTTCTTTCCATTCTTTTTTACAAGATATGTATAGAACTCCATGATCTGTGTAAAAGAATGATGTCCTCTATAGTTCACAAGATGGAACAGGACTTCATGATGTATCACATATGATATCGAACAAATATGTAATTTTCAAAATCTTCCTGGTATCAAATACTGTAACTGACTGAATAAAACGAAAACACTCACCTCAAGAAATAACAGATGATTTTCTCCAAAGAATTTCGTGAACATACGCTTTGAAAAAAATCTTTGAAATTCACCACTCTCTCATAACCGCTGACCATTCCTCATTGGACACTTTCGAAGTTGAATAACAAACGTACACAAATCAAATATATAAAATATGTTGGAATGCATATTGTCTCAAATATGTTACAGCTAAAACTCGTAAACTCATTCATAGATGTCCGTAGCAGTATCATAAATACGATATATCAAATATGATACGCTATGCAGTTAAGGGTTAAAAGCCCTTAATTAACGTTTATTCCATTGATGAAACGTCATTTCAGGGCTTAAACGTTTGCTTAGACGAACGGTGCAATCGGCATAAGTCTTCATTTCTGTTCTATGTGTGGCCTGTTCTATGGTTTGTAAAAATCTAATTTGTTTTCTAAACGTGCAGTAATAATTTTCAAGTGAAAATACTCAACATATAAGTCACTTATCACAAAAGTCAAAATATAGTTGTTTATAGTTTGAAAAGGGGTCACAGTTCACTGCGACCTCAAGGTCTATTGTGCCCCCTTACAGAGCTGTTCTGACCACATCTTTCATAGCTCGCCTTCCAGTTCCAGAGATCTGATGAAATCCAATATCTGTGAAGGCTTCAACGAGGCTAGTTCCTCAATATTACAAGTTTCTCGCCCAAGGCATTCCGTGACTAGGTGGATGGGGGTTTCTTCCTCCTCCCCACAGAACCTACACTTGTCAGTGTCCGACAATCCCATCCTCAACAGGTGCTTTCTAAGGCGACAGTATCCTGTAAGAAAGCCAGTGAGGAGGTGTAATTGTTCCTTACCAAGATCCAGATATCTTTTGGATCTTGCTGTTTCAAAGGAACTTAGTGATCCATCCTTTGGAGATTCTCGGCTTTCTCCTTCTTATAGGTACATTTATCTATACCACAGAAAGGTTCTGGGCCAATGAGTGACATTTGTGCGTCCTCTTTGGCAAGTGTATTGGCCTCTTTGTTTCCTTTGATTCCCGAATGGCCGGGAACCCAGATTAAAAAGACCTTATTTTTCTTGCCTACCTTATTGATTTTGTTCTGACACTCCCAGATGATCTTTGAGTCAATGACTAGGAGCTCAGTGCTTTAATTGAAGCTTGACTATCTGAGTGTATGGCTATATCAAAATATAGTAAAAATACACTTGGAGCATAGCTGGAATGAGTCTGTAACCAATTGCAAACTAATTTTTTATGTGCAACACAATCAGACGTTTACTTTTACATTGTTTCAAATTCACATGAATGCATATTATGAACTATCTTAGAGTAAGAAGTGAACATAGAGATGCCATAAAGTGTGAATAGTACTGTATTATAACCAACAAAGCTCTACAGTGAGATGGAAAGCATTCACTGCCGCACTGGGGTGAAGTAAACAAAATCTTAGATTTTTATCTTTGCAATTCCTGAATATATTACATTTTCGTAATTTTGCCTTAGCTCTTATTAACGGAATACCCTCAAGCAACAATAAACTGCCACTATATCAGTAAAATAATTCAGTTTATGAACGTCAAATCGAAATGAAATGTTAACACGGTGCATTGAGAAATAGACGATGTGCAAAACTGATTGTCTGTAACAGACTCTAAGTGTAAGTATCATAGTAGGGGAGCAGTAGACCAATTATCCCAATACGGAATAAAGTTACGGCACGAGTTCGCAAACGCCGGAAAATTGTTCGCTTTCATAAACAAATTCCACTTGGCTGCGTCAAAAATGCGTGTATAGAACGTTCACGAAAGGTTGAGCGCATAGTAGGCGTTTCTTTATTTATCTGAAGTTAAAGTCAACGTTGCCGAATGTACTCGGCTTCGTCCGACGAGGTTGACAACATTACGTATCAATCTGACAAGAAAATAAAGAACATTACCTAAAATTTTAATATACACAGTGGAATATGCCAAATTTCCGTGGCCAGCCGACGGCTCAACCTTTCGTGAACGGAGTATAGTCATCTCTAGGTTCACTTATTACTCTATATATTTCTTGAAGATTTAAACATTTGCCGACTGAGACAAGACCTTTCTATTAAAGTGTGGAAAAAGTCAAGTTGAGAAATTTTTGGAGAACTTGTCATTGTATATTTTGTAATAAAAATTTCTTTAATTGATGCAATAAAAGTATATTTGGCCCTCGATTGACACCCATACCCATATTTGTTAGTTGAAGTACTTTATAATACTGCAGAAATATCAATTTAAAGAATATTATATTGAAGCAAAATCTATGAAGCGTCTTTCAGAAGTTAATAATATCTCATTATTCACTTGTGATTAATGGCAGAGCAAACTGATGATTAATGGTTGAATTATACAATAGTGTGGATAAAACATCAATGAGGAAAAAATTTACAAGAAAGAGTTTATATTAAATGTTGACATATTTTGTCGATTTATATCATTTTAACAATATTATCATTTTGAACATGCAGAGAGTCCATATGATCTTTCAAATGATCCCTCTGCTTAGCAACATATCCACACAAGTGGCACTTGAATTCAATCGGTTTCGCATGGGCAAGAGTTATATGCATGTTAAGGGATCTTTTTCTACTTGCGACATACTTACATAAATGGCAACTTAATTCTTCCAGATTCGCATGGAATTCGTCTATATGTGATTTAAGAGATATTTTTTGATCTGCAGCGTAATCACATAAGTGGCACTTGAATTTTTTCAGATGGATCGAGTCTATGTGTCTTTGCAAACGTTGCTTATGATTTGAGGCATAATCACATTCATTACATTTGTAAAGTTTCACATTCAAATGTATTGTATTTACGTGTAATTTCAGTCTAATTGAGCTATTTGAAGCGTAATCACACAAGTGACACTTGTATTGTTTCAATTTCAAATGAATGGAATCTATATGTGCTTGCAGTTGTTTTTTCACATGTGCTGCATAATCACATAAATGACACTTGAATTTTCTCAAATTCAAATGGACAAATTCCATATGTGTTTTTAAATTTGAGTTAATACTTGTTCGATAGTCGCAAAAATTACACATTATTTTTTTACAACATGGTTTCGGTTCCTGTTTCTTCTGAGGTGTAGCAGACTCACATACATTTTTATCTGTTAATTGCTCCAAAACTTTTATGTCTTCAGTTTTCATGTTGTGCAGGTCAATTTCATGTGTAAGACCTTTATGGACGAAATGTTCCTGAATGTCCTCCTCTTCAATTTTGACGTTTACCCCGCCTGCATTATCCAAGTTGTGATATTCAATTTTAATTGTGTATAATTGATCGTCTTCATCGACATGTGTCATGATGCCCGTTTCTTCACCTGCCATAATATAAGAAATATTTTCATTTAGACACTGCCAGCTGAAACAGAAGGATTAAAATTGAGACATCAAAACCTATAATATAGACTACTGGCCCGTGTTAAAAAAATTATGGGTCATTTGAACCACCAGGTGAACTATCAAGAACGATATAAGAGCATAAAATAATAAGATCAGCACTATGTATGCTGTCATTTGTAAGCTGTCCAACTGAGTGCAGGTGAGAATTCGAAAGTACAGGTAGAGTGGGTACATTTTGGTCACATATTTTTGTACGGCATTCTTGCCATCGATAGATCCGTGAAAACAAATTAGAAAACGCGTAGCGCCGTAAAAAAATGTGGAGCCACAAAGTCGATTTTTTTTTTAATTTTTCGACAATTACCCGGGTAAATTTGGTCATTTGATTTTGTACGGCATCTGTGTCATACTATTTCAATACTGCTTCTAATCCATTATTCCGCAACGCCGTACAAAAATCATGCGACAAGGGGAAAAAATCTAGGGTTGCAATCCCCTCTCTTTCCGTAGTCCAGGGGGTGATTTGACACAACATGAAATAAATTTATTTTGAGAGTATTTTATGCAAAGATAATATTTTTTCATATGCCGTACATTTTCGTTGGTCCAAAGGGGAAAAAAGAACAAATCCATTTATTTGTCCTAATTTTCATAGTCTTTTCGTGATTCTAGGTTCCTAGTTAGAAACTATGTTGAATATGGGTTTGTATACATACTATCCATTTATACCAAATATAGACATGTTGTCACTGATAATTCCAAATATAACATATTTTTGAGAAGTACTCATGACACTGAAGTTAGCAGACCCCCTTGTCGCATGATTTTGTACTGCAAACTTCAGTGTCATAAGTACTTCTCAAAAATATGTTGTGTATTTTGGAATTATCAGTGACATTATGTCTTAATGTATAAATGGATAGTATGTATACAAACCCATATTCAACATAGTTTCTAACTAGGAACCTAGAATCACGAAAAGACTATGAAAATTAGGACAAATAAATGGATTTTTTCTTTTTTTTCCCCTTTGGACCAACGAAAATGTACGGCATATGAAAAAATATTATCTTTGCATAAAATACTTTCAAAATAAATTTATTTCATGTTGTGTCAAATCACCTCCTGGACTACGGAAAGAGAGGGGATTGCAACCCTAGATTTTTTCCCCTTGTCGCATGATTTTTGTACGGCGTTGCGGAATAATGGATTAGAAGCAGTATTGAAATAGTATGACACAGATGCCGTACAAAATCAAATGACCAAATTTACCCGGGTAATTGTCGAAAAATTAAAAAAAAT
This sequence comes from Propylea japonica, assembly GCA_013421045.1. Taxonomy (NCBI): domain Eukaryota; kingdom Metazoa; phylum Arthropoda; class Insecta; order Coleoptera; family Coccinellidae; genus Propylea; species Propylea japonica. Next base: position 15,612,655 of record CM024240.1, on the reverse strand, counting down.
CGACTTTGTGGCTCCACATTTTTTACGGCGCTACGCGTTTTCTAATTTGTTTTCACGGATCTATCGATGGCAAGAATGCCGTACAAAAATATGTGACCAAAATGTACCCACTCTACCTGTACTTTCGAATTCTCACCTGCACTCAGTTGGACAGCTTACAAGTGACGGCATACATAGTGCTGAATCTTATTATTTTATGCTCATATCGTTCTTGATAGGTCACCTGGTGGTTCAAATGACCCATAATTTTTTCAACACGGGCCTGTAGTCTAATAGTATGTATTAATATGGTTCAATTCTATAGTTATAAGAGTTTGAATAATGTAAGTAGGCAGGCAAAAAAATGAGATGAATGTTTCCATGGAAGAGAATTGTACGCGAGAAAAAATTAAATAAAGAAATGTCACAAAAATGTTTCGCTTGAATCCACCTTCATTATAATTGATTACAAAGAGACGAGGTATATTTTTTTGGGTCGTGTAATATTGCATCCAATTGAATAAATAATTTAAAATTACACGAGGTGAAGTTTAGGCTACGAGCCATAGGCGAGTGGCCCAACTCACCAAGTGAATAATAGCCATTATACACGAGTAGCATACTATACTTTATCCACGACTACTGAATATATATTTCTTGAAGATTTCAGCATTTGCCGACTGAGACAAGACCTTTCTATTAAAAGTGTGGAAAAAGTCAAGTTGAGAAATTTTTGGAGAACTTGTCATTGTATATTTTGTGATAAAAATTTCTTTAATTGATGCAATAAAAGTATATCTGGCCCTCGATTGACAAGGTATACCCATATTTGTTAGTTGAAGTACTTTATAATACTGAAGAAATATCAATTTAAAGAATATTATATTGAAGCAAAATCTATGAAGCGTCTTTCAGAAGTGAATAATATCTCATAATTCACTTGTGATTAATGGCAGAGCAAACTGACGATTAATGGTTGAATTATACAATAGTTTGGATAAAACGAGTTGAACATCAATGAGGAAAAAATTTACAAGAAAGAGTTTATATTGAATGTTTTTCCATTGATCTCAAAATCAAAGGTGGGTTTAACTTATATAAAATTGACCAATAATGTTCAATTAATGCTATTTTAATGTGCAATTGTCATGGCAACCGAACACAAAGTATTCAGAAGCAATACAAGTAATGTCCAACTCTAGTGGAACATTTATTTTATATCAAATGTATATCTTGTGCAAAATAAGAATGGATTTATAATCAATTCATAATGCAGTCGACGGAAAAATCTTGTAATAAACTTGTTTCTTAATCTAACGATTAATAAACTACACCTTTCACAGTTGTAATTCAGAAAATCAAAGATCCCTTCTCATAGAACTTTCAGAAAACAGAAATTGAAATAGTTCATTTCTTTCCAGAAGAACGTAATTGAAATTCAGATTAGGAAGTTGGAATTCATAAAAACAAAGTTGCAATTCAGAAAAGGGAAATTGTTATTCAGAACTTATCAATTCAATTTCAGAAAATGTATTACAAAGGTAGTAAGCAGGGGACAAATCTATGAATCCCATTTCTGAATTGAAAAAGTTTTAGCAAATAACTCTTACTGCTTAGAAGAAGTGTTGGGGTTCTCTTCCTTGCGAATAGCATGTTCGTTGAAGGAAGTTGTTGTTGAAACGTTACTTATTTCTTTGTTTGTAAATCCACATTCCGTATGCATTAGTTTCATACCAACTATTCATACTGATAACGAGAAATGAGAAATCATCCTCATCTTTGCCAAGTGAAACAGATAAAAATATGATCATTGATGAAAATAGCTGGGGTTGAAAAAAATCTGTGGATTAATTATCGGAGTGGTCAATTGAGTTTAAAAAGAAAAGCCTATACACATTGCTGTGTCACAGTGCAGTAGCATTTCGCATACTAATATTTATGTATGTATTAAGAGGAAGATATTGAGATGAAAACTTCTGTCAAGTGTTGATTTTATATCTTAAATGAGTTTAAAACCGTGATGATAGAAAATATGAAACCTATTGGTGTTTAAGGAACAAGATATAAAATAAAATATTCCCTCCTTGAAAACAACTTCAAAAGATTTCCACTAATTTCGTTGAAGAACATTACCAATGAACTATATCAAATAAAAAAAAACCTGTTGGGGTACTCACCAAATCTTTTTGAAATATTGAAAAGATTTTTATTTCACATTAATCAGCGTGAGAATATTATAAAACATGTGTTTTGTTTTTAAACCCTTTACAACTTTAGATTATAGATGAATAATCTAAGTTTACAAACACAGAACACAACGCAGAAGTCACACCATAGAAATACTAACGACAACGACACACAGAATCAGAATACAACGAAAAACTGTCAATGTCATCACAACCATAGAAGAAGATAATTAAAACTTCTGCTAAACGGTGCGCTCTCTGGTGGTAGAAAGTTTAAAATACGAAAACTGAGTCCTTTCTCGATAAAAGAAATGAGACACTTTACCAACCAATGCACGATAGTTGTTCGACTGATAGTAAACACGATAACTTCCGAACGGAACGACTTCAAAAATTTTGAATTTTCAGGGTAAGTTAAATTTTTGAATTCATAAATTCATTAGAGTGAAATCAATAGCTCCCATGAATTTGAATTATTATCGTTATTCTAATATAAATAATCGCGAAAGATTCTTTTTTTGCAATAGTAGTAGGTATAAGCCATTGATTCAGTATTGCATGACCATTTCTTTCGATTTCAACAATATTCGAAATTTACATGAAGATGTGAATAATAATTTCTGTCAAATATTCATATAAGACATAAAAATAAAAGAACACTCCTATACTACTCATTACTTAAAATAATGACATTTTAGTTAACACATCTTGAAAAATTTGAATTCGAATGATCTGATTTCATTTTGACAATAAACTATCATTACAACAAGACAATTCTAATGTGTATTAGAGAAAAAACTGAGGGATGTTCAAATTTTTTTCAGTTTATTTTAATTTCTCATGTGGATATAATATTATAAACTTTCATTTCCATAGTCATGAAATTGGCGACTATTTCATATTTCGGCTTCCGACACATTGAGTACTTAGTGAAAAGAGAGAAAATTTCAAATCTATTTTTTTTTGGAAATGGTGCACCTGGTCCTTATTATACAAAAGCATCTTTTTTTCAAGAAAAAAAATTAGTGTTTATGAATATGATGTAAATCTCGCGAAATTATGAAAGTTAAAAAAGTTTCAACTAAAACTATTCTTCGCCCCCCCCCCAAATGATACGATTGTGCTTGACATGAAAAAAATGCACTCAATCTAATCGATGCGTATTTTTCATATTAGCCAATGTGTAAACTTTCAGCACTTTATGTGACTCCGTTCTGCGAATAAGTGGCAAAAAGTGTGGACAGGACGTCATCTTCAAAGGACACTAGCTCCTTAACGAAGCAATTTTGCATTATATGATTTGGGTCGAATCTGTCTAAAATACGATCTATAATGTCCACTAGAAGTTTGTCGCTCTAATTACAGGACACCCGTAGTTTGTCGATTTATGTCATTTTAACAATATTATCATTTTGAACATGCTGAGAGTCCATGTGATCTTTCAAATGATCCCTCTGCTTAGCAAAATATCCACACAAGTGGCACTTGAATTCAATCGGTTTCACATGGACAAGAGTTATATGCATGTTAAGGGATCTTTTGTGCTTGCGACATACTTACATAAATGGCAACTTAATTCTTCCAGATTCGCATGGAAATCGTCTATATGTGATTTAAGAGATATTTTTTTATCTGTAGCGTAATCACATAAGTGGCACTTGAATTTTTTCAGATGGATCGAGGCTATGTGTCTTTGCAAACGTTGCTTACCATTTGAGGCATAATCACATTCATTACATTCGTAAAGTTTCACATTCAAATGTATTGTATTTACGTGTAATTTCAGACTAATTGAGCTATTTGAAGCGTAATCACACAAGTGACACTTGTATTGTTTCAATTTCAAATGAATGGAATCTATATGTGCTTGAAGTTGTTTTTTCATATGTGCCGCATAATCACATAAATGACACTTGAATTTTCTCAAATTCAAATGGACAAATTCTATATGTCTTTTTAAATTTGAGTTAGTAATTGTTCGATAGTCGCAAAACTTACACATTATTTTTTTACAACATTTACATTTACATTTACAAGGTGGTTTCGGTTCCTTTTTTTTCTGAAGTGTAGCAGAATCAGATACATTTTTATCTGTTACTTGCTCCGAAACTTTTATGTCTTCAGTTTTCATGTTGTGCAGGTCAATTTCATGTGTAAGACCTTTATGGACAGAATGTTCCTGAATGTCCTCCTCTTCAATTTTGACGTTTACCCCGCCTGCATTATCCAAGTTGTGATATTCAATTTTGATTGTGTAATTGATCGTCTTCATCGACATGTGTCATGATGCCCGTTTCTTCACCTGCCATAATATAAGGGTATTTTCATTTAGACACTGCCAGCTGAAACAGAAGGATTAAATTGAGACATCAAACCTATAATAGTATGTATTGATATGGTTCAATTCTATAGTTGAAAACAACTACAAAAAGATTTCCACTAATTTCGTTGAAGAACATTACCAATGAACTATATCAAATAAAAAAAAACCTGTTGGGGTACTCACCAAATCTTTTTGAAATATTGAAAAGATTTTTATTTCACATTAATCAGCGTCAGAATATTATAAAATATGTGTTTTGTTTTTAAAACCCTTTACAACCTTATTAGATTATAGATGAATAATCTAAGTTTACAACACAGAACATAAATATAGTTTACAACGCAGAAGTCACACCATAGAAATACTAACGACAACGACACACAGATACGGTATTCGTTTTGTGGAGTTTCGTGCTCCTGAGCTGTTCCAGTACTTGTGCGCAGCCAATAGCAAGCCGTATCTCGAGCTTTTGAGTTACTCAGGAGCACGAAATATCTCAAAACGAATAGGCTAAGAATCAGAATACAACTAAAAACTATCAATGTCATCACAACCATAGAAGAAGATAATTAAAACTTCTGCTAAACGGTGCGCTCTCTGGTGGTAGAAAGTTTAATCCTCCTGAGCTAGTAGTTTTTTCCTTATATACAGAGTGTTTCGGAATAAGGTGCCCAAAATTCGAAATGTTCATCCTTAGATGATTTTATGCCGGGATTCGAACCCACTACCACGAATTGGGAAATACGAAAACTGAGTCCTTTCTTGATAAAAACTTCAAAAATTTTGAATTTTCAGGATAAGTTAAATTTTTGAATTCATAAATTCATTAGAGTGAAATCTCCCATGATATCCGAATTTGAATTATTATCGTTATACTAATATAAATAATCGCGCAAGATTCTTTTTTTGTATTCGGTATAAATTATTGATTCAGTATTGAATCACCATTTCTTTCGAATTCAACAATATTCGACATTTACATGAAGATGTGAATAATAATTTCTGTCAGATATTCATATAAGACATAATAATACACGCTTACTCATTACTTAAAAGAATGACATTTTAGTTTACACATCTTGAAAAATTTTAATAGGTTGAAAAAAATTCCTGCTCTTCAATACTCGAATGATCTGACTTCATTTTGACAATAAACTATCATTACAACAAGACAAATTCTAATGTGTATTAGAGAAAAAACTGCGAAATGTTCAATTTTTTTTTCAGTTTATTTTAATTTCTCATGTGGACGAGCCAGCCACGGAATTGGACCGGAACGTCCGATCCATCTTCCGGGAAAACATGTTTCCAGAAAAAAAAAATTCCAGATAAAATAATTTTCACAGAAATTTTTTTTTCTGGAAACATGTTTTCCCGGAAGATGTATCGGACGTTCCGGTCCAATTCCGTGGCCGGCTCGTTCACCGGACTTGAATCCATTGGACTTATTTTACTGGGAAGCAGTTAAAGAAAAAGTGTATTCAAAGGCAATCGAAAGCAAATTCGAACTACGGCAGCTACAATTTACCAAGTATTATACCATTTTGGAATCCTTACTAACCGCGCCAACTTTTGACAAAACATACCTAACTTGCGTAGTACATTTTTTTCTCAATACAGTCAGTTGAAACTAGGCAATTGTTTATTTTGAATTTTTTTTTCTGAGAAGTTAGCCCTATTTTTATGAAACCTAGAGCAGCTGGTATCAAAATTTTGATTACAGTTTAGACAAGCATTATTCAGGGTTACACAGCAAAAAAAAGTTGGAAAAAGTTGATATTTGTGGCAACAGGAGTGAAAAGACTGTCACAGGGTGTGGAATTTTGCATGTTTTTTTAAATGCCTATTATTTTTAAATCATGCAACTTAGATTTTTTTTATATTTTTTTGACAACCAGCATTACTTGCCTTTTCACCCGGTTCCGGGTTGACGCCGAGTTTTGGGAGACCCTGTATATGTTCGTCACAAAAACAAAACAAAAATCTTAAAAATTAAACCATTTATGCACAATATACATATACAGGGTGTCCCATTACTCGACGTCAACCCGGAACCGGGTGAAAAGGCAAGTAATGCTGGTTATCAGAAAAATATAAAAAAAAATCTAAGTTGCATGATTTCAAAATAATGCGCATTTAAAAAACACGCAAAATTCCACACCCTGTGACAGTCTTTTCGCTCCTGTTGCCACAAATATCAACTTTTTCCAACTTTTTTCTTTGCTGTGTAACCTTGAATAATGCTTGTCTAAACTGTAATCAAAATTTTGGTACCAGCAGATCTAGGTTTCATAAAAATAGGGCTTACTTCTCAGAAAAAAATTCGAAATAAACAATTGCCTAGTTTCAACTGACTGTATTGAAAAAAAATGTACTACGTAGGTTTGGCCTGTTTTTTCAAAAGTTGGCGCATTTAGTGAGGATTCCAAAATGGTATAATACTTGTTTAATTGTAGCTGCCGTAGTTCAAATTTATTTTCGATTGCCTTTGAATACACTTTTTCGTTAACCGCTTCCCAGTAATAGAGTCCAATGGTTCAAGTCTGGTGAACGGGCCGGCCACGAGATTGGACCAGAAAGTCCGATCCATCTTCCGGGAAAAAATGTTATCAGAAAAAAAATTTGCAGAGAAATAATTTTTCCAGAAAAAAATTTTCCTGAGAAATTTCTCTGAAAATTTTTTTTTCTGGTAACATTTTTTCCCGAAGATGGATCAGACGTTCTGGTCCAATCTCGTGGCCGGCCCGTTCACCGGACTTGAACCCATTGGACTCTATTACTGGGAAGCAGTTAACGAAAAAGTGTATTCAAAAGCAAACGAAATAAATTTGAACTACGGCAGCTGCAATTAAACAAGTATTATACCATTTTGGAATCCTCACTAAATGCGCCAACTTTTGAAAAAACATGCCAAACCTACGTAGTAAATTTTTTTTTTCAATACAGTCAGTTGAAACTAGGCAATTGTTTATTTCGAATTTTTTTCTGAGAAGTAAGCCCTATTTTTATGAAACCTAGATCAGCTGGTACCAAAATTTTGATTACAGTTTAGACAAGCATTATTCAAGGTTACACAGCAAAGAAAAAAGTTGGAAAAAGTTGATATTTGTGGCAACAGGAGTGAAAAGACTGTCACAGGGTGTGGAATTTTGCATGTTTTTTTAATGCCTATTATTTTTAAATCATGCAACTTAGATTTTTTTTTATATTTTTTTGACAACCAGCATTACTTGCCTTTTCACCCGGTATATGTTCGTCACAAAAACAAAAACAAAAATCTTAAAAATTAAACCATTTATGCACAAATATACATATTTACAAAAATAATTTAAAAATAAATTTTGATATTTAGATTTTTAGCCGTGCTTCTGTGTTAATCCAACTTAAAATATACAATCACATCTTACGACTTAAAACTACAACTATATCTGTTTGAAAAAATCGAAATGGAGGAACTCAACACCGGTGAAAAAATTCGCGAAATCTTCTATTAGACATCATTGAGACTTTTTTAAAATTATAAGCTATTGGTCGAGGAACTTGTATACCAAACATCCTGTAGATGCATAACGAGTAACAAAACCCATAATTTCAGAACTTTATGAAAACAGAACAAGTAGTTAGCGAAGTTGAACCTTCGAAATGAAAACTAAAAATGTACAAAATCTAAATTTGTTTCGTAAGTTCAAACACGCTAAAATCAACATACACAATTGATTTAAAAAATTAATAGACACTATGAGTGTTTACCCCGGAGGTCCATGGGTTGGGGGTCTTCTTTTTCATCTTCAGTCTCCCCCCATGAGCTTTGGGGGGATTTTGAGAGGGGGGAATGCACACCTGTACTCATGGACAAGTTCTCAGGTTCTGTCTGTTCTGGTAGAGATTTTATGGGTAAAGACATGATAGTGGTGTTTGGAGATACCATTGGAGGCGTCGATATAACCATTGGAGCTGGTGGTGTTATCCTCTGCCTACTCCTGGAGATCTCCTCCATGTCCTCTGATGCTTCCACCTTGATTTCTTTGTCCATACCACACTTGTGATGTAGTAAATGATGCCTCCTCCTAAACCTGCTATGGAATCGATCGCAGTCAAAAGGTTTCTCGTTGGTATGTATCAAAAGATGAGCCTTGAGCTGGTTAGAGTCAGAAAACTTAGCTCAGCAATACTCGCAAGCATAAGTCTTTCCCCAGTGTGAACCCTAAGATGTCTCCTCAAGTTTGCTATCTGCACAAACTGTCGATCACAATGTTCACAGTGATATGGACGTTCTCCAGTGTGCAGACGCATGTGGGTCTTCAAATGGTGGTCTCTGGTGAACCTCTTGTGGCACTCAGGACACTCAAACGGCTTCTCTCCAGTGTGTGTCCTTTCGTGGTTCTGTGGGACATGCTTGAGTTACAACGTGAACTGTTTGTCCTTGTTTATTCCTTTGGTGCTAACGTCTGTGCTTGAGCCTTGAGGGTGGTGAAGAGCTGGAGGTGGGTGATAAGGCTTCCCTTTCCTCCTTCCATCTCTTTTTCGCTGCAGGTTTTAGCTCGTTGGTACTGCTGACTATGTTATTGTTATTGTTCAAGTTGAGCTTCCTCACTTTTGGAGCTGGTGATAAGGGCTGTGAGCTTATTGAAGGAGAGGGAGGTGATGTATTTGGCCATGTTTAAGGCCCAAGAAAGCTTGGATGAAATAAAGCTAGGTTTGCCGCGAGATGGTTCAACCCAGAGGCTGTCCATGAACTGACTGGCCATCAGCAGTTGGGTATGGGTGAAGATTGACGGGTTTGGAAAAGCCTACTGCGGAAAACGTGTTGCTTAAGGTGGTTTGTTCATCTGCTTCCACTTTGATGTCTCTCGGTGCAAGGATTTCTGGAAAAAAAATTGAGCGATAATGATTTGATGCAGCATTTGTGAAGTATTTCTTAAGTTGGTGAAAAAAGTGATGAGAATCATTTAGATTGGATGCTTCAACTAATGAAAACCGAACTAAATAAAGCAAGAAAATACAGTGGAGCTTCCCTATAACGAAAGCGCTAAATTCGCAAAGAAATTCGTTATAAGGAAATTTCGTTATACAGAAAATGTGTTCCTATAGTCGGCAATGGCGCGGTCGACTTCACTGATAAATTTAAGTTTATCATTCAAACTTAAGCACTTCGTTTTGGATATTTTCGCACAACTTTCACACTAGCGTAATGGTTAGATTGAAACCAAAAAGCCAGGGGTGTATTTAAAACTGTTTCAGAAGGATTTCTTTGCCCGCCGTAATGATGTAGTTTTAGATCGGGAGTTATTACGTACGTCTGGAAAAATTTCGGAAAAAAACCCACCCTTATGCCATCTTACCAATTCCCAATCAAAGATTGATGTTCTTTGAATATTTCGTTATGGAGAGAATTTACTTCGTTCTAGAGGGTGTTTTTAACATGGAATTTGAATTCAAGGTGCGATGTCTTGTACGAAATTCGTTATATAGACGTTCGTTACAGGGAAGTTCCACTGTAAATGGAGAATCATATTTGGATTTTCAGAATATGAATAACAAAAATTAAGATTAAGACAAAGATTAAGATTCAGCTTTTTTTTCTGATGGCTTCTTAGCGAATTTTCGTCTTCTCCGATAGATATTATCGCAGCAAATTCACTTCATGTCAAAATACGAACGTTGCGTCTAAATTTCGATATCCAAAAACGCCCTGAACAATTAAAAACCACCCTCTTCAACAATTTCCAAGAAAACCGCCCCCCATCTTGCAAAATATCTTAATCACCCCGGGAGTGATTCCAAAGGAAATTGCCGTTCCATCAACCAGTAGCTGGGTGGTTCGGGGGGGCAGGGGGCTGCGAAAAGGGGAGAAGAGGAGAAGTAAGGAATTTAATAAAAATATATTAAAAAAATTTTTTTGAAAATATTTAAATATATTATTATCTTAATTTCATATTTCTACTGATATGACTATGTTCGAGTTCTTTTGAGGTGAACAACGTAAAATTTAATATTTGAATATGAAGTTAAGTGCTCACACATTCATAAGCACAAAGCGATCAGAATGAATATATTCAGAAGATTGAAAGCTCAAGATTTTCTATTTGTATTGTCACTTTCACTATTTCAAATTGTAGTTACTGAAAATGGAACATACTTGATGTGCGGTCCATCAAATCCATATCGATCTACCGGCTCTTCCAAACTATGCATATTTTCAATAAAAAATAACTACGAGGTGTCAGTTTGAAAACTTGCCACGGCAATTATGTCACGACAGGATTGTTTTCGTAAGTAATTGCACAAGTGCATCAACAAAATTACCGATAATTTTGCATGACAGCGTGTTGAAAATGAACGTTTTAACGTTCATTTTCATTTTGACAATAATCGCTGTAACTATGGGGTGGGTAATTCACTTCATTTACATGGGATTTTTGACAAGAATGAAATATTCAGTTGTAATTTAACTAGTGCAATGAAAATTATCGAAAATGTTTGGGAAATATGCTCGAATGCAAGTTAAGTTGAAAAAAAGCACGAGTGCGCGGAGCGCTCGAGTGCCTTTTACAGTTTAACCTGCATGAGAGCAGATTTGTCAAAAATTATCGATTCATTTTCATTGCAAGAGTTAAATTTAATAAGAAAATTTTGTGAATCCATCAAATCGTATTGTGTCGCTGTAAGTTGCTGTCAGTTTTCATGTTACTCTAACAAGTAATAAACGTTCATAATTACGTCTGCATTTATTTTAAAGGACCTGATAATTTTGCACAAGTGCGAATTATCGATAATTTGCACTAATGCAAAATTATCGCCTAATTGTATGCTCATTGGCTAAAACAACAATAAAAAATCAGTCGGAACATTGTTGTCTGTCGAATTTGACAAATGAATAAAATTTTCAGAGAAAATTTTGGATTGCTCAATTTTCTTCGGAGAGGAAATATCTCAAGGAATAAAAATAGAAGTGTTCAAAAAAAGGTTGCGTAATTAAATTAATTTCATGTATTGATCTATTTCGAATAAAGGTTATTATTATCATTATTATTATTATTAATTTTACGTTTAGTCGTTCTTCTTCATGAAATTCAAACGTAAAATTTAACTGACTGTGAACATATCGCTACAATTTTCGTAAGTTTCAATTTCGATCTTAACGTTCGAGTTTGAAATCGAACGTCGGCGTCGTACGGTACACCAATGCACATCCGAAACTAAGATTTTATGCGGCGTTGCCACCCGAGGTTACTAAACTCATTGTAGAGGTTTTCAATGTGAGAGTCAAAACAAACCCACTTTTACAAGGGTATGCCCGGTCTATCGGGATATAGTCTAAGGTACCAACCTATTCTGTCTTCTTCCCTGGTACCAATGCCAGCACCGACTATCATTTGCTTGATGTTCCAGGACATGATAAGGCACTTTTCAATTCTTCAATTGCACCTCTTCGTTTTTTCAATTTTTTCACTAAGCTATCAACTGCTGTTTCAGCCCATTTTTCTTCATCTGCTTGTTTACAGTCGAGTAATTTCTTGACTGCTGGATGAATGAAAAGAGACTATTCAGGGTTGATAATGGACCACTACTTGAAGACTCTCCCTCCTCCATATCCATATTCACCCTGAAAGAAAAAAAACATTAAAATTCAAAAAATACATTATTGTCTGCTCAATATAATAAATACTATACAAATAAGCAACATATTCTGTCTTAACAATCCCTATAAGTATCTTGATTCTTTGTTCCATATTAGTTGTTTGAATAAAAAAACGAATTTTCCACTTACTTGTGTTATATGTCGCTCTTTTTACTTTGATAAGTTCAAGTAAATGATGTTCTGTTAGTGGTAGGACTGCATATCCTAGAGATGTAACTGATGGGGTAAATTGGGTGGCTCCTACCCTAGGTCTAACTGTGATTCCGCATGATTTTTGAGTACATTTATAGAGTTTCAATCCATCGTTTTAACAAACTAATTCAGTATTGTTACGCACACTGCATTACGAAACTGAACTAATATCATTGTGTGGGGCTCCCATTGTGTTAACATCTTATCCAACTGTCGTCAATTTCCTATTCTGCCACTGGAGGAAGTGGAGCTGCTTCTCGGACAACAGCAGGCATTTCTTTGTGCTCGGATCTTGGAGTTCGTCCTCTTTGGGTTCGTGGATGATGACCTTGTCAGGCAGGGTATCCTTGGGACCTGTCTTACCTGTTGCATCATGTGGCAACATAATTTTAATCCTGATTCCTAAGACTCGTAGCCTCGTAGCTGAGTCAATATATTTATTGACTGGATCTCCTGAGTGGATCATCAAGCCTTCGATGAACTTCATGGCCTTAAATCTTTGACCTCTGATTTTTCCGGATATTATCACCTCACATTGACTCTTCACTGGGCACGCGAGGGCCCTCAAAATGGTTAAGGATGCTCACGCTCCCCTTCTCCAGAGAGGTGACCGCGCGGGCACTAGGTTCTGCTTCGACGACCCTACAGGGTAATTGTTCCCGACAGAGACCTATGGTCTTCATCAAACAGGCTTCTTAGTCCAGAAGGTCCCACCTGGTTCACTGATGGCTCTGTCACAGCAACAGGGTCTGGGCCGGAATCGTGGGTCCTCACTTCAATCAGGCTATCCCTCTGGGGAAGGACTGTTCCATTGTGCAGGCTGAGCTATTTGCGGTTCTTGCATGCGCACTGGAAAACATTCGCAGAGGATACTCTGGCCAGCACATTTATATATGTTGCGACAGCCAGGGAACTCTGAAATCTCTATCTGATGTTAGAGTTGATTCTCTTTTGGTAGAAGAATGCAGGAAAGCTCTGCGTAGGCTGGGCTCCGATAACTTTTTGAAAGTGATCTGGTGTCCGGCTCATGCGGATATACCTGGTAACGTCAAGGCAGATGAACTGGCTAGGCGGGGAGCCGGATTAGCATTTGTTGGTCCGGAGCCTTCGCTGCCAATCTGTCGCACATCTGTCAGAAGTTTCTTCAGGAACTGGCTGAACAGGGAATTTTCCTCGGAATGGAGCGCAGGGGTGGGCCTGAGGTGGTCGAGGATTCTCATTGAGAGACCGTCCTCGCGATCTGAGGTCAATAGGCTTCTGCTGCTGGAGAGGAAACAACTCAGTCTGGTGACTGGTGCATTGACTGGTCACCTGTTTAACAAGCATTTGAAGAGAATGGGATTGACGAGCTGCTCCCTATGCCGGTGGTGCAGGAGTACTGATGAAACGGTTGAGCATATTTTGTTCAACTGTGAAAACCTTACTGAGTTAAGGTCAACACACCTAGGAAATCCAACACCTTCTATTCCTATGGTGAGAGGGACCACTCCTGGCAGGCTCGCGACATTTCTGTCTTCGTGTCTGAGGAGCTGAGTCTCTGTAGAATGATGCGGGTGAACAATGGGCCACTAGGCTCAGTTCGGCCGGTAAGGCACCGCACAGAGAAGAAGATCACCTCACATCCTTGAGCCCCAGACTGCATGATGTACCTAAGCACACCTTAACACGCTCTACGTACAGCAAGGCCCCCCAAAAGCTTGAATCTCAAGGATTCAGCCTGCGCGATGGCGCACAACCCTCTGTTTGCCACTTTCTCAGCATACAAAGCGAGACTTCCTTCTGCGAAGTCAAAACGTTTCTGCACCAGGCTTGTCAGTTCCCTGATCCTCCTGTTCTTCTCTCCCAAAACCATGTCGGTCCTCGTGGCACTGATGATCAGTTCCGTTTTGGTTGGGGTCTTTCTGACCTCGACACCGGAGTACCAATCTTCGGACAGTTCGCGAGTCAGGAACTCGTTCAGTTCAGCCCTGAAGACTCCATCGGCAACGAAACTACGTTTTTTTGATATGGCTGTAAACATTTTTCACACACAAAATTATCCGAAATTATAAAGGAAGAAGGCGAAACGTAATAACTTCGACTTGGAAAGAAACGATAACATCTTATCCAACCATTGCAGAGGACCATGGAGGTGTATTTATATCCAACAAGAGGTACTTCTTACATCGGGGCGGTGATACTCAGCACTCCACCCAAAACTCATTCAGATGGTGCACAGAAGTTGGTCAGTTCATAAACTGCTTCAAACCCATAGTTCACGCACTGTGATAGAAGCTGAACAAATGACGCATTATTGAATATTCTCAATGAACAACTTGCAGGTATGTTCCGAACCGTTGAGGTATGGAAATTATGGTGATGATCACAGTTTCTAGATTTCACAAATATGGGAGAATCAGACAAACATTCTGCATAAACTTCACCAGTCAAATAAAATAAGTGTACACCTTTCCAATATACAAGATTTTCAATTGTAGAATTATAATGGACATTGCTCCGTTGATCAAGACAGAATCTGTCTGAATTCTTGCTAGGGTTTGTGAATTCGACAAATATGACGGAGGTGGAATGACAATGGAAAACTTCACCCACCCTACTCATAGAAGGCTATTGAGGCCCAAAACGGTTGTTCTTGGTAAGCTATCGGTTGAACATCACTATAGTCGAAGTCAGAATTCAGTTCATTGTTCGGATTCAAGTGAATCTTGTATTCGTCTTCATAACTTGTGGGGGCTGCTTTTCAATAATGAACGTGGAAGTAACCAAAGATGATAGCAGCTGTGTTATGTCAACTAAGAGCTGGGGTAAAACATCAGGAACTCCAAGTGGATCGAGAGCCAATTTTTGCTTTAACCTCTCTACCTCCTTGATTTGTTGACGGTTTACCCAAATCAATTCGGCTAAAGCCTCGCACCATTCCTGAATTGCATCCAAATTGCTGTTGAATATCATACCATTTCCGGCAAGCTGCTGTTCTCTCTTCCACCCAATCAATTCTTCGTCTAACACATGTGCCTGCAGTTGATTCGATAACTGAAATGTTTCTTTCAACTTGTCACCTAGAGCCAATCGTAACTGCATCAAGCCTGCCACCCTTTGATTGAGTCCTGCTTCTTATGTTTCTTTTTGCCTGGTCAACTTTTGAATATTTTGTGCATTAGCTGGATTGTTTGGTTGACTGCTCAACTGTTGCAGATGGGCATTTATTTTTGTACAATCATGATACTGGATTGCAAATGCCTCTTAATCCTCTTCCATTCTTCGTAAGTCAGCTGCTGTATCCTTAGTTCTCCGCTTCAATATTCAATCTGATGCAGAGTTTCAGCACCTGAATTCTTTATCGGCAAATCAGGTACAACCTCATCACTGGCTTGTTGTATCAAACCAAACTCCGTGGCCAAACATTGTCTTATGTACGTAAACAGTTGCATCGGATTTGCACTGTATCTTTGGCGGAACATCCTTGCAGCTTCAGCTAATTTCAATTTTGTCAAGAAGAATTCAGGACCGTTCACCATAGATGCCTTATTATCGATCTCTTGGATTAATGATGCAACAAGTTCTGCTACATACTGTTCATGTTGGGGGTTATCAGGTTGGGGTTCAAGTTCAGACAAAAAATTCTCCTCGATGTATTCTGCCAAATAATGCCTGACTTCAATTGGAAAGTGATCTCCATAAATTGCATGAATCTGCTGCACAGCATATATTAGCATAAGAGGATTGGCAGTGGCGTAACTAAGCCATGGAGCGCCCCCCCGCCAGCTGATCGGCCGGGCCGATTGCCGATCATTGACAACCCGTACAGCGAAGGGCGCTTCGCGCCCTCCGGCGCCCCTTCGGACTGCTGCGCGCCCCCCCGCACGGCGGGGCTGCGGGGGTGTTATTTACGCCACTGAGGATTGGGGATTAGATGAAACAGTTTCTGGAAAAGAAACATTTGATAACGGAGAACTTGGACTCAGTTGATTGGAATTGAAACCATTTGAAGAGTTACTAACATTTTACGATTTGTTGAACTGACGAGTGACCAGGTACAAAATCGTTTTGTCTTGGAACAAAACAGGCAGTGAAACTGGACTTTCCAACCTTTTATAATGATACGGATTAATGCACACTTCTTTATGTTTGGCAGAAAATGGAAATTGAGAGTGTTCTAATGGTTTAAACTCATGTGACTTTGCAAATATGGTCTTCTCCAAACTTTACAGTGAATAACGTGGGGTAATCCCTCACGATGTGAAACTTGAAGTCTTCCATTTAAGCTTATTGGGATCGTAACACATTTGCTTGGTGTTCCAGGACATGATAAGGCACTTTCAAATTCTTCAATTGCACCTTTACGTTTTTCCAATTTTTTCACGAAGTATCAACTGCTGTTTCAGCCTATTTTTCTTCATCTGCTTGTTTCTAGTCGTGTAATTTCTTGACTGCTGGATGAATGAAAAAAGACTATTCAGGGTTGATAATGGACCACTACTTGAAGACTCTCGCTCCTCTAAATCCATATTCACCCTGAAAGAAATAAAAACATTAAAATTCTAAAAATATATTATTCTCTGCTTAAATATAATAAATACTACTGACAAGCAACAAATTCTGTCTTAACAAACCCAATAAGTATCTTGATTCTTAATTCCGTATTAGTTGTTTGAATGAACCATTACCTATCTTCTGAAACGAATTTTCTACTTACTTGTGTTATATGTCGCTCTTTCTACTTTGATAAGTTCAAGTAAATGATGTTTCTGTTAGTGGTAGGACTGCATATCCTAGAGATGTTAGCTGATGTGGTAAATTGAGTGGCTCCTACCCTAGGTCTAACTGTGATTCCGTATGATTTTTGAGTACATTTATAGTGTTTCAATCCATCGTTGTAACAAACTAATTCAGTATTGTTACACACACACTGCATTACGAAACTGAACTAATATCATTGTGTGTGGGCCCTCATCTGTGTTAACATCTTATCCAACCATTGCAGAGGACCATGGAGTAGTATTTCTATCCAACAAGGGGTATTTCTTACATCTTGGCGGTGATACTCAGCACCTCATCCAAAACTCATTTCGATGGTACACATTTTGGTCAGTTCATACACTGCTTCTCTGGCTTCACTGCTTGAACTTAACTTCGTCCTCTTTGGGAGTCTCTTCCAAACTCTGAGGTATACTGAGATATACCTCAGGGTTTTGATGCCAATATTGATGTGAAGAAGAACCTTCATCTTGACTTTCTTCTCCTCTGACACATCCTCTGTTATTATGCTTTTAATTGTTCAGGATTTTTCTCCTTTTTCTTTGGGCCTCTTTTGTGAGGATCATTTCGTGAACTTCTTCCATACAGTTCGATCAATCGAAGAGATCTAGAATGTTTACTCCAGGTTCTCAATCTCTATCCCCCAACATCATTTCTGTCAGTCAGTGTCTCACTATCTAAGTTTTCGGCATACAAAGATCTTCTGAATGCTCTTTTATAAAAATTTTGTCGTTATTTTATTCTTGAAATCTGGGAAGATGTTCTGATTTTCTTGGAAGAAAATGCTGCTTTGACAAGGAATTCTTATATTGTGTTATACAACACAAAAATTCAAACAAGGACAACCTCGTAATTGTACGGCAGTCTTCTGGAACACCTACACTACGTATCGGTAAAAGAGCAGCTAGATATTTTTTAATAGCATTTATCTCCCATCTTCATTAGTCACCCCTTCTACGCTATTCAAAATCGCATGTTCCTTCTGTAACATTTGATCGAATTCAGCAATTATCTTCGCCAAAACCTATGTCTCACTTAAGTCCTTCTCCATATAAGTCCTGGAAAAGGATGCCTCATGATCAACTTGCTGGGACCATTGCGTACATTTTCTGTACGTGTTCCCTGGAAAATATACTGGTCAATAATTTCGGCTAATTTCAATGTAAAGCGATATAAATGAAAATACAAAATGCAAAAAGAAGAGAAAACAAAAAAGTACTAACATCTCCTTCTGCATGATCTTAAAGAAAACAATAGCGTCATCTAAGCTTACAGCTTTGCGGCAGTGGGCTACACATAAAAACAAAAAACTAATCGTATCAATAACTCAAATAAAAATTTAAGAACTGTATTTTAAAAGCGTTATTATACAAGAGCATCTTTTTTCAAGAAAAAACATCACAGTTAATGACTATGATGTAAATCTTGCGGAATAACGAAAGTTAAAAGAATTTCAACTAACAATACCCTTCGCCCTCCCCCCAAATGATACGATTGTGCTTGACATGAAAGAAATGCACTCAATCTAATCGATGCGTATTTATGATATTAGCCAATGTGTAAACTTTCAGCATTTATCTGACTCCGTTTTGCAATTATGTGGCAAAAAGTGTGGACAGGAAGTAATCTTCAAGGGCACTAGCTCCTTAACGGAGCAATTTTCCATTATATGATTTGGGTCGAATCTGTCTAAAATATGATCTATAATGTCCACTAGAAGTTTGTCGGTCTAATTACGGGGCACCCTGTATAATCACATTTCTGTTCAACAAAAGTTAAAGTAAGCTATTTCACTTGAATTGACTAAGTAAAAATTAATTTGAATAGTGGAACCTCCATATAACAAATCGAAAGGAATTCAATCGATTCTTCAAACACAAGAATAATCGTCGTACCTGGCAACGTTGCTGCCACTTGTTAATATAACGGACCGCCGCCATCTTAGGTACCTACATGCCTAAACCGATAGATTACCTCTGAATAGTTTCGGTATGTGGTAATTAGATTATCTGCAGATGCTACTATCATTTTATTATTTTGTTTTCATTTCACGAAAACCGCGCGTCGGTCGCTTTTTTTCGTAAACTTTTATTCTACAGGGTTACCGGACGATTAACGTCCAAAAGGCAAAAACAGGTCCCTCTTCTCATGGGGTATTCGAATCACCCCATGTATGTTATGCGATTTTCACGGTTTCCGAGTTATGAATTTTTTTTATGAACTTTTGAGAATTTTCAACTTGACCATATTAAAAAAGATATTAAAAAAGTACAAGAGTTTTCTGATATATTTTTTTTTGGAAATAATTGCCATGAAATGTACTTTTATATATAAAATAAGCAGCATCGTAAATTTGATAAAAATTATAGAAATGTTGGTCTCAAGTGAAAAAGTTACGTATTTTGGATCATGATCTAAATTTTCAAATTTAAATTGAAAATGTAACAGGCTACGATGGTTTCTCAGTGGGCTTAAAACCCGCTCAACACTCAGCTTTCAGAATCATTAATAAAAAATGGTACTCAACAGTCTACTTCTGCTAGAATTAGCCTTAAAAGTCAGCGAGGTGGAAAAAATCAGAGAACTAGACTTTACTCAAGAATTATTTTTTGCCATTTTAAGATTTTCCTGATCAAGTTATGATATAAAATGCTGAAAATTAGCATTAGAAGAAACGTTTTAGATAAGAAAAAGAAAAAGGTATGGCAAAAAATCTCACATCATGTGGATAAAAAGAAATTTATGTAAAATTTACAACAGGTTTTCAAAATGGCCACCTTCAACCTCAATACACATTCTACACCTACTACGCAAAATTTATTTATCCATTTATTTTTTTATTATTTTTATGAATAAATTTGTTTTATCTACATGATGTGTGATTTATTGCCACACCTTTTTCTTTTTCTTATCTAAAACGTTTCTTCTAATGCTATTTTCATTAATTTTCAGCATTTTATATCATAACTTGATCAGAAAAATCTTAAAATGGCAAAAAATATTTTTGAGTAAACGTCTAGTTCTTTGATTTTTTCCACCTTTTTGACTTTGGAGGCCAATTCTAGCAAAAGTTGACTGTTGAGTACCATTTTTTATTAATGATTCTGAAAGCTGAGTGTTGAGCGCAGTTTTTAACCCTACTGAGAAACCATGAAGTAGCCTGTTTACATTCTTAATATAAATTGAAAATTCAGATCATGATCCAAAATACGTAACTTTTTGACTTGAGACCAACATTTCTATAATGTTTATCAAATTTACGATGCTGGTTATTTCATGTATGAAAGAACATTTTATGGCGATTCATCTACAAAAAAATATATCAGAAAACTCTTGTACTTTTTTTTAAATATCTTTTTTAATATGGTCAAGTTGAAAATTCTCAAAAGTTCATAAAAAATTCATAACTCGGAAACCGTGAAAATCTCATAACATACATGGGGGTGATTCGAATACCCCATGAGACGAGGGACCTGTTTTTTACTTTTGGACGTCAATCGCCGGCCACCCTGTATAATATTCTGTTCAGTAGCCACTAGTCAGAATAGACTTTTTACAACGAGAAATGGCAGTTTACGATAAGGACGTGTACCGAATTAAAAAAGAATACCCTACCAAAGTTTCAATTAAAAACATTAACTATGTGGTAAAACATAATATACAATGTGGTTGGTCTTGACTTAGCGATAATTTAAGGGCATCAAATATACCTAATTTTATCGACAAAAACACCCACATTGGGGAGTTTACCCCTCAGTTTTGGAGTGGTCCCCATTTTAAATTTACTATTTTATTTTAGTTGACTCTTCTAAATAATATCGATTTCTTTGGACATAAAGGTCCTACAGATGTGAAAAAATGTTTTTTGAAAGATGATACTACCACCTATTATTAAAGTGGAACAATATGAAAACATTTAACTCAGAAATGTCATAAAAAAATTCTTTAAAAAAGTGTTAGTGAAAAAATGTATTGATTTTCCTAGTAAATCCGCAATACTACAAGAACTAGCAGATTGAAGTATAATTTTTTCTCAATGAGCTAACACTCAATGATAGAGCTACAAAACGATACCAATTCCAATTAGCAACATAATTTCTGTAAGTTACATAATTAGAAAGTAATTGCTGTTCGAACATGACTCTTATGAAAATTGATACCATAAAATAAAACTCTGTACTGTACTTTCGAAAATTTTATTCATCTGTCAAATTCGACAGACAACAATGTTCCGACTGATTTTTATTGTTGTTTTTAGCCATGAGCATACAATTAGGCGATAATTTTGCACTAGTGCAAATTATCGATAATTCGCACTAGTGCAAAATTATCAGATCCTTTAAAATAAATGCAGACGTAATTATGAACGTTTATTACTCATTAGAGTAACATGAAAACTGTTGAACAACTTACAGCGACACAATACGATTTGATGGATTCACAAAATTTTCTTATTAAATTTAACTCTTGCAATGAAATGAATCGATAATTTTTGACAAATCTGCTCTCATGCAAGTTAAACTGTAAAAGGCACTCGAGCGCTACGCGCACTCTTTTTTTCAACTTAACTTGCATTCGAGCATATTTCCCAAAATTATCGATAATTTTCATTGCACTAGTTAAATTACAACTGATAATTTTTAATGATCAGACAAACAAATTAGTCATAAAAATTAAAATTGCTCAAAAGGCCGCCTTCGCTTTGTAGACAGGCAGTGGCCCTCATGACGACCTGTAGCAAAACAAAAGTTTGGGGCGCTCAGCGTGTGGTCATGTTCGAACAGCAATAACTCTCAAATAAAGTAATTTATAGAAATGACGTAGGTGTTGTTTTGTAGCTAATATTCTTGTTCGTTGAATCATTGAAAAAAATTATACTTCAATGTGCTAGTTCTTGTAATATTGCGGATTTACTAAGAAAATCGGAACATTTTTTTACTAAAATTTCATTAAAGAATTTTTTATGGCATTTTCAAATTAAAAGTTTCATCTTCATCTTTCAAAAAACATTTTTTCACATCTGTGGGACCTTAGTGCCCAAAGAAATCGATATTATTTGGAAGGGTCAACGAAAATAAAAAAGTAAAAGGGCGACTACCCCAAAACTAAGGAGGTAACTGGTAAACTTCCCAATGTGGGTGTTTTTGTCGATAATATTAGGTATATTTGAAATTAATTAATTAATTAAATTATCGCTAAGTCAGAACCAAACACACTGTATATCATATAACAAACTAATCGTGAGAAATGGAATAAAAATCTAAAATTGACTCACCTTTCTGTTGTATTTATTCTGCATATAAAATACGCGACAGAAGTTGTATAAAACCATTGAGTTCAAAAATATTTTTAAACTCAATGATAAAACTGAAACTGTGTTGTTTTAACTGTCTATACCCTCCACCATTGTTTAAACAATGCTTGCACACAGCATTCAATAAAGGAGGTACTCGTACTGTAGGCACCTACACTACCTACAGTACCGAGTACGAAGTACCTACGTTTAGGTAGCGAGGTACCTACCAAAGCTGAACGTAATTCGTAATGTCGCACAGAACATATAATAATGTCGTAACTCCCACCCTAGAGGTACCCCCCTCCTAAAATCTACCTGTACCTCAGAACTACTGAAATTAAATGATTTCTTCTTTTTACAACTGAGGTCTGCTAACGTTGTAACGGTATATATTTAAATAAATGAATAATTAGAATGAATTTTGATTGCAGTGATCTGAAGTAGAGATACAAATTAACATTAATTCAATTGATTTTTCGAACGTTATAACAAATAATTTGCTTTTAGAGAGGTGTAATAATTTCAATTCGCTTTTACATCTAATTGAGATAATGCAACGTTTGAAATTAAAATAATGATGGTAATAAATAGAAATATGAAAATTATTAATCAATTGTGACAAGCATAGGTACTTATTTTATTATCATTTTTTTGGTACATTTTTTTAAGTTTTTGCTTTTACGCATGCGTTCTAGATCGAAAATGTTTTGTTCCATATGGAGTTGTAGGTTAGTGTAGTGTACGTATTTGTTTTCGAAACCAAAGATTACTCTAAAATCTTTGTTCAAAACTACTGAAATACAAGCATTCTTGAGTTCCCAGTTCAATCTAAACTTGAATAATCCGGCGGAGTTTATGAGATAACATGCACAAACTGCCCTTTATTTTACATAGGAATGACAACTCGTAAAGTAGAAAAAAGATTCAATAAACACAAAAAAAATCAACCCCATTCGCTTCTGCCACACATTTAACGATACCTCATATCACATTTGATAATCTGAAATACTTCAAAAGAAATAACTACCATAAATTATACTACTCGAACAACAAGAAATCTAAAAAATATGGACGGTTCGCACACTCGCTGTTCTGAATTTGTGTTTTGTTCATTTCACAGTCAGAAACAGGGAATGATTCTGAGTACAAACTGGTTCAGAATTATGTGAAATCGCACCTGTGTATCTTGCTTGAAGACTGTTTTCAGTGAAATTAATAGATACCGGATTATATGCACATGAAAACGTTGTTATATGCATGAAATATGCACGAAAATCTGCACGAAAATAGGCAAAATATGCAGAATATGCAATATTGAATAATGCATTCTGGAAACTTAAATAAAAAAGTAAATGTGTACGAAATTGGTCATTAATGAAACCATTTTAAATGCTCAATTTAGGCTATTTTAATGTGCAATCCTCATGGCAACCGTTCACAAAGTATTCAGAAGCACTACGAGAAATGTCAAAACTCTACTGGAATATAGATACATAAAAATTTTATTATGTCAAATGTAAGTCTTATGCAGAATTGGAATGCATTTCAATCAAGAATTCATACACAATTCGTATTGAGATCGTCGGAAAAATCTTGTAATCAACTCGGTTATTAATCGAGCGACTAATACTATTAACGCGTTTCGTTATTTTTTATTTATTAAAATATATTGTCCATTAGTCGCTGTCTTTAATAACCTAGTTGATTTAAATAACTAACGTTTTGTAAACGATTAAATATTTTTCCAAATGTTCAATTGTTCATTTTTGTCTTCGATCTTTTCGAATATTTTTGTATGTGGAAAAGGTTCGCTCCACATCCACGAACGTAACTGGGAAGGATTTGAACCTTGGTGCTATATTCTCCCTTATAGTGTCAGATAAAACTTCTTCCGCCCATTAATAAAACTTTTGATAAGAGACAAATCTTCGAAAGCTGGATTTCCTTTCAATATTCTTTCAAACTTTTCTTGAAGATTATTTGGAAGTGGAAATGCCAATGGCAACGTGGAGTTCATTTGGCGTATTTTACTCATTATTTGGATACTTTTGTAGCGCGCGGCTACTAATACTGCGTTCCGGAATGCGGTAAAAGTGATTCGCAAATGTGACAAAAGTTACTAGACCAAGCAATAGAGCTATCGAAAGGTCGATTTCGTGACAAAAATACTACCTGAAATCTGACTGTGCAGTCATGCAATGGGTAGTTTCTACATGTTTTTTTATGATAAATTCCACTCCTGAATCGTCTTAGGTTTTTTTTGAGAAGCGAAAAATAGCCAAAAATCCAAAATTTTGCTTTTTCACTTATAAAACGTGAAGTATGATCTGATCGAAAAGCTGTTAAGGCACTTTTTGTAGAGAATTCAAAAAAAATGAGAGGCGACACATCTCAAGCGGATAATAGTTTCCGAGAAAAGTCCAAAAAAACTGGAAAAAAATATAAATTTTTCGAAAATTCATAACTTGGTCAATTTCTGAGATGAAGCGTAGTTGCTCTGAATTTAAGTAGTTATTAACATAAACTTTATTGGTGCACAATTACAAAGCTGTCGGATAAATAGTTTTTGCAAAATCGCAGTTTTCCGAATTCGACGTACTTTTTTCAAGAAGGTCGTGATACTCGAAACTAGTCGGATTTGAATTTTACAAAAAGCATTTTAAAGAAGAAATAAAATTCTTCAAATCGTTATTTTGTCGATACCGACCGATAATGTTTAGTGGGTGAAAAACGGCGTCAAACAGGAGCAAAAATGCTCGCATGCATCAAACTAGTCGCGGAGTGGAAGTCGCCTGCTACGCGAGGGGAAAACTGTATACCTTGTATCTTTCGCGCGTAGACTCCCACTCCGCGACTAGTTTGATGCATGCGAGCCTTTTTGCTCCTGTTTGACGCCGTTTTTCACCCACTAAACATATCGGTCGGTATCGAGAGAATAAACGATTTGAAGAATTTTATTTCTTCTTTAAAATGCTTTTTGTAAAATTCAAATCCGACAAGTAGCCGAGTATCACGACCTTCTTGAAAAAAGTACGTCGAATTCGGAAAACTGCGATTGTGCAAAAACTATTTATCCGACAGCTTTGTAATTGTGCACCAATAAAGTATATGTGATAACTAATTAAATTCTGAGCAACTACGCTTCATCTCAGAAATTGAGCAAGTTATGAATTTTTGAAAATTAATGTTTTTTTACAGTTTTTTTGGACTTTTGTCGGAAACTAATTATCCGCTTGAGACGTGTCACCTCTCATTTTTTTTTTAATTCTCCACAAAAAGTGCCTTAACAGCTTTTCGATCAGATCAATACCTCACGTTTTTATAAGCGAAAAAGCAGAATTTTGGATTTTTTTGGCTATTTTTCGCTTCTCAAAAAAACCTAAGACGATTCAGGAGTGGAATTTATCATAAAAAACATGTAGAAACTACCCATTGCATGACTGCAAAGTCAGATTTCAGGTAGTATTTTTGTCACGTAAAAAACCTTTATTGCTTGGCCTATACAATTATTAGAATTATTACTCAATAGACCTCATATTTTGTGGAATTTGGTCGGATTCAGCACTTTTATCGTATTTCGGAAAGCAGGGAAGAAAATATGTACCTACTGAAAATACGCATCATAACTGGATTTTAGCTAAAAATCATGCAACTACCGTTGAAGATGTCTCAAATATGCAAAAGCATATGCAAATATGCAAATGCATACAAGCCGGTCTCTAGTAATTAAATATGAGGAAAATGGACTTGCATTTATTGTGGAATATGGTTCTTGTTTTACAGGTAAATGATGACAACGCAGCATCACATGAATTTGAAATGTTCCATTTCACTATTCTGGTTCAGATGTAGATGAATCGACACTGGTTTTCTTCGTTTGTGTCATCCAATGGCTCTGAATATGGTGAAGTCATTTGTCTCCAGAAAAAATTTGCCTCGCTCATTCGTTTCCAAATCACTTATTGCAACAACCAGATTGCCATTACATTTATTTTTTCGAAATTCATCATAACTTTCACATTTTCTAGCGGGAAATGAACCATTTACTTCTACCGCTTCAACGAAGTATTGCCAGCTCGACTGTGATCACATGAGACTGAAAATAAAACGTAAAGATCAATATGTGTCAGGATGAAATTTATTTTAAGAACAATAAACACCTTTTATGTTGAACTCAATTCTATTCTAATCTAATATGACAGGTACCTCTTAGAGGATTTCCTTGACAATTGATTAGGTTTTTATTTCTTCAATTCTTGAATATGATAAAGGGCTTTCCAATAAGAGGTGTTATTTTGATATTTGAAGGAAACTGTCATTTTTTAATATAAATGATCGGATGTTTTTTCATTATAAAAAAGAAGCTATGCCGTTAATAGTGGAAAATAACATCAGGCAAATGACCACCACGACCACGCCAAGCCCCTGGACTGTCCACATTGAAGCCCCGACCCTCACGCCTATTTCTAGTGTTATGTATCTTTGTTTTTATTGTTCAAATCAGCATTTAAATCTTCACAAACTAAAAATGCATTTGGAAAGACTGTTTTCAGTTAATTCAAACAACAAACTTCATATTCTGCGATATAATTCATAAAAGCAAAGCAATAGTAATAGAAGAAGAATGGTTGGATATACTTGATTTAATCATTTATCATAAAGTAAACAAACTGAATGCCTAATTCTTTCGTTGAATACATCGTGTTCTCAACATCATCATATTACTTCAAATGTGATAAAATGAGTTTTGAATGTTGAAACACTAATTTGATATGTGTTCTTCTTTATCGAGTTGTAGGAGGCCGGTGTTTCGACTTCTTCATTGATTCGAACACGCTCGTTGGTGCGCTGGTCGTGTTCTAGGTGAGGTGCGTAGGTCAGTGCTCCGTTGTGGACACTCGTATAAGGAAACATGCTTTATTTATTTTTGAGGGGCGAGGCTTGGTGAGGTGCTATGGTCGGTGCTATGATAGGTGCGCCGTTGTGGACGCTACCTAACTGTCCAATTGGCAGCCCCGACCCTCCAAAGCCTATTTCTAGGTTATGTATACTCTGTTCACGAAAGGTTGAGCAGATCGGTTGGCATGAAATTTGGCATATTCCACTGTGTATATTAAATTTTAGGTTATGTTTTTCTTTATAATCTTGTACATTTGATATCGCAAATGTTATCAAGTGCATAGAGTTCTCTGACCCTATCGCAAGCTCGTCGGACGAGGCCGAGTACATCGGCAACGTTGACTTTATTTTACTTTCGACAGTAAAAGAAACTGCCACCTTTCAGATAATAAAGAAACGCCTACTATGTGTAAGAATTGGAAGTGTCTAACTCGAAACTGTAGAACTGTATTTTATTTAGGGATCTACTTGATATTCGTAAAAAAACTTGTATTTTTAACAACTAAATTTTATTACTTCTTCAGACCGACATTTCTTTATTACATCTGTCATCTGTCTTACACTAATTCATAGAATACTAAAAATGACATACATCAATACAATCATAGAATAGGATGAAGGCAGGTTTGTCAATGACAACATATTATATAATTCTAACACCGTCCCTCAAACCTGACTGCAAAGATTTAGCATTTTAACAAAATTATTAACTTAACACAATCAAGACTCTTAGTCAATATATCTGCTATTTGTTCGTTAGTGTTAACATATGTAACATCTATTAGTTTTTTAGCTATTAAATCTATTACAAAATGATATTTCACTTCGATATGCTTACATCTTCTGTTTTTTCGAAATTTGAAGCAATTTGATGGTACTCTGATTGTCCTCATATAGAGTTACCGGCGTATCATATTCAATTTCAAAATCATCAAGAATATTTACAATATACAAAAGTTCACAACATGCCATACATAATGCCACAAATTCAGATTCAGTGCTTGAAAGGGTAACAATTGACTGCTTTTCGAAGTCCAAGACACCAAATTATCAAAGAGTACAAAACAGTAACCACTTATGGACCTTCTGTCTTCAGTATCGTTAGCCCAATCAGCATCTGTATATCCTACTAATTTGTAAGAAGATGAATGAAATCTTAATTTATAATCCACAGTAAATCTCAAATATTTCAAAACTCTCAATAAATAATTGAAATGTTCATCCGTTGCATTTTCTGAAATTTAGAAAAATATCCAACACAAAAACATATATCAGGCCTACTTCCCATCATTATGTACATTAATGAACCTAATAGTTCTCTATAGGGCAAGTTAGTTTTGAGTTCACTGTCACAATTCCTTTTTAAATTTAGGTTCTTCTCAATAGGTGTTTTATAAGGTTTACAATTTTCAACATTGAATCTTTTCAACACATTTCTGATTGCTGAACTCTGATCAACAGTAATGATCTTTCTATGAAAATCTCTTTCCACATGAATGCCTAAGAAAACCCCAATATCACCCAAATCTTTCATTCTAAAGCTACTACATAGATTTGTTTTTACATAAGTGAGAAAATTTTTATCATTGCATGCCAACAAAATATCATCTACATAGAGCAAAAGATAGCATCGAATGTTCCGTTTAATATATGTGAACAAGCAAAAGTCTGATTTAGACCGCCTAAAACCCAACTTAGTCATAAATGAATTGAAACGATCATTCCATATCTTCGGTGCCTGCTTTAAACCATAAATCGACTTTTTCAAAACGCAAATTTTCTTTTCATTAGTTTTATCAATTTTAACCCCTTCTGGTATCATCATAAATATTTCTTCAGATAAGGTACCATTCAAAAACGCATTTTTGACGTCTAGTTGTTGCAAATATAAATCATAATTAACACAAATGGATAAAAGTATCCTAAGGTTGATAACTTAGCCACTGGAGCATGGGTATACAAACTGTCAATTTCTTGCTCAAAACCGCGAGCTACTAGTCTAGCCTTATAAAATACCTTACCTTCATTATTCGTTGTTGTTTTAAAGACCCATCTGTTGCTAATGATTTTCTTACCCTCAGGCCTATCAACTAATTGCCATGTATTATTCTGTTCCAAAGCCTTCAATTCATCCTCAATTGCCTCCTTCCATTGATCCCAGTTTGCACTTCTTTGAGCTTCTTGGTATGATCTAGGAGTATCGTTTGACTCACACAGTAGAGCCAAACTGCCAAAATCAACCTCATAATCCTGAAGGTGAGATGGTAGTTGTCTGTTTCTTTTTGGTCTTCCCTCTCTCTCTTCATCTGCATCTTCAGATTGTTCTTGTTCCTGTTCCTCTTCATCATTATTCTCTATAGTATTTTCTGTAACATACTCATGAAACTCGGAATATTTTGGTCTATCAAAATCACTAAATTATATTCATTAAATATAACATTTCTACTATGCAAAATTGAATTTTTACTTTCATTCCACAACCTATAACCATTTTCTGCATAACCTATAAACCTACATCTAATTCCTTTTTGATCAAGTTTTGTCCTTAAACTATCTGGGACTCTGGCATAACATATGCAACCAAAAATACGCATGTTAGAAACATTTGGTTTCCTTCCAGACCACAATTCAAAAGGAGTTTTATCTTTAAAATGATTTGACTGAGTTCTATTTGTTATGTATGCTGCAGTTAAAATCGCTTCTTCCCAAAAAATTTTACTCATTTTCGATTGCGTAATCATAGCTCTTGCTTTGTCTAATATGTTTGATTCATACGTTCTGCAACTCCATTAGTTTGTGGAGATATGGGGAGTATAAAGTATTTCTATACCTTTGTCTGAACAAAACTTTTTGAATGAATTTGAAGTGTATTCACCCCCATTGTCACATCTAACCTTTGCTATTCTCTTGTCACTAAATAACGATGCTACCTTTGACTCATAATTTTTAAGACAGTTAAATACCTCATCCTTACTTTTGATAATGTATACCATAACAAATCTAGAGAAATCATCAATAAATGTTACAAAGTATCGATTTCCATTATGTGAAGTTGGTGTGATGGGACCGCAAACATCGGTGTGTATCAATTCCAAAACTCTTGATGATCTTACAGTTCTTGAATAATAAGGTAAATTTTTCTGTTTTGAAACGATACATACCTCACACATACCCTCATCACCTCTATCTTTGATCTCTAAACCATTACTAAATTCATATTTTTAATATTCAATAGTGAACTGTAATTTAAATGAGCATATCTTTTGTGCCACAAATCAAAATCGTTACGTACAGACAAATTTGCTGTGTCGGTGGTACCACTTACAATCTTAAGTAATATTTTATATAAGTTTCCAACTCGTTTGCCTTTAACATAAATTTTCTTATCCTTTCTATTGAAATAGCACCATCAGCACATATAATTTTAAAGCCTACCTTTTCAATAGTTGAAATTGATAACAGATTTACCCTTAAGTCAGGAATACAGTACACATTTTTCAAGGTAATTGGAATTTCTTGGCCCCCAACAATACTCAGAACTTTAATATCTCCACTGCAGATAGCTTCCATTGTTTTTCCCTTCTCTGCCAACTGAATCATCTTCGGAGGGTGAATATGACCTTGTTAGTCATAGCTTCTTCTGAATTAATGTAGTGGTGTGTAGCCCTGAATCTGCATACCAGCATGTACCTTCGCTGACTATCTCCTTGGACTCGGACAGGAATGCCACATCCTCAGGACTGCTTCTCTCATTTTTTAACATTTTTATCCTTGTCTGAGGAAAAGTGTGCATGAGGTTTATTTCCTTGAAATTTTCCATTTCTACACTCTGATGCCTTATGACCTAGTTTGTTGCACCTGAAGCATTTTACACCCAAACTTCTTGTAGATGACCTATTTTTCCACATCGATTACATTTCTTGGAGGTTTTCGAAGCAATGAATGATGCTGATACTTCATGCTTCGTGGTTCCATTTCTTCTGTTGATTTTGAACTCAAGTAACTTCTTCTTTACATTTTCCCAGTTTAAGTCATCTTCTGAAAATGTTCGTATTGCTGTTACAATGTTCTCATATTCTTTGGGCATCGACAATAACAGGAAACATCCCATATCTGATTCTGAGAAATTTGCTCCCAGTGCTTTTAATTCTCTTAGGATTTTGTCGTATTTTGAGAAATGATGTTGAAGATCTTCATTTATGTTGTATTTTAAGTCAACCAGTTCTTTTAGAAGGTAATATTTTGAACAGTTTCCTTTTTTGCAAAGACAGATTCCAATTTATCCAGCATACCTTTAGTAGTCTTTATGTTTTTAATATATTCGAGGTGCGAATCGGCTACGCATTGTATGACTACGTTTCTTGCTTTGTGATCCTTTTTATCCAACTTGGATCGGTTTCTCTGACCTCTGTTAGTACTGAATGAACCTCCATCGATTCTAGTACTGATTCCAAGCGGAATTTCCAGTTGTCAAAATTATCACCCTTGAACGGGATGATCCCATGTTTATTTTCGGCACTGTTGAATTCCATTTTAATTTCTTTTGCTTCAGCTGGTCAGCCTCGTATTTAACTTATCCCTCGTTCCACGTGTTGTTTCTAAGTTAGCCAGTAAATACGGGCCCATAACCATGTAAAATTGGAAGTGTCTAACTCGAAACTGTAGAACTGTATTTTATTTAGGGATCTACTTGATATTCGTAAAAAACTTGTATTTTAACAACTAAATTTTATTACTTCTTCAGACCGACATTTCTTTATTACATCTGTCATCTGTCTTACACTAATTCATAGAATACTAAAAATGACATACATCAATACAATCATAGAATAGGATGAAGGCAGGTTTGTCAATGACAACATATTATATAATTCTAACACTAGGGGCGTTCGGCATCGACATCGGACTGTCGGATCGTCTAAAAAGTTCGTTTATTACATCCGGATTGAGGGGAATACAAATCTGTACCGTTCGTCATAAAATCTAGCAATCGGACGTCGATCTTTTCGCTCGGTCTATTTCGACGGAGCAAGCGATTTTATATCCTAGAGTTTTATGTTTTTATATTTTTTGTTGTTTTTATGTTGAGTTTTCCTGTCCGACAAAACCGTAGATTGAAAATTCTAAACGAGTTTTATTCTCTGTTTTCCATTTATTTCATAAAAACATCAATTAATTCTTAAATTTTCATATAACTATCGTAGTTTATAAATGGGCAGGAGGAGATATTGCTTTCCGTTTTTCTTTTTCGTGTAATTAAATCAATTAATTGATCAGGATCTTTCGGTACAATCGCAACTATCGCCGTATTGAACGACCAGAAGGGATATTGCATTACTCGTTTCTTTTGCATTCAGTGCCTTTGCACCTAATTATTTAATTGAGATTTTATGGAAGAGCTACTAAAGGGTGAAAGTATCGTTAAAAGATGAGCATATTTCCCAAATAGTGATCTTTGAATCTCATAATCTATAAAAGTAGAACAGAGCAGTATGTTCTGTGGCAGATGCTCTGTACCGTTCGTTTCTTTCCAGATATTTCGGATTTATCTGTACGATCTGTGGTCACGTGACAAAAAACAAAAAATCCGTCCGCTTGCGGAGGTCAATGCCGAACGCCCCTATTATGTGCTCAACTTTTCGTGAACGGACTATATCTTTGTTTTTATTGTTCAAATCAGCATTTAAATCTTCAAAAACCTAAAAATGCATTTGGAAAAACTGTTTCAGTTAATTCAAACAACAACTTATTATTCTGACTGCGAATAATTCATAAAAGCAAAGCAATAGTAATAGAAGAAGAAATGGTTGGATATACTTGATTGATGCTAATGCCTAATTCTTCGTTGAATACATCGTGTTCTCAACATCAATCAATATTACTTCAAATGTGATAAAATGAGTTTGAATGTTGAAACACTAATTTGATATTATGTGTTCTTTATCGAGTTGTAGGAGGCCGGTGTTTTCGTGACTTCTTCATTATTCGAAAATGAAACGGAAAAATTATATAGATTTCATTGTTATTTCTTTAAACCACTTACTTTCTAATGAAAAAACCAAAACTATTCGAGTATCATCAGTTAGTAGGTTGAATGCTGGTTAGAGCTGTAAAAATTAGTTATGAGTAGTTAGAGCTACGGGGATTCTAACTCAAAAACTGAACATAACCTCACTTATTCGATTCAGGCGATTTTAAAGACAGTCAGGGGTGTGGCGCCACCTAGCGGATGACGCCATGACAGTTTTGTAGCGATCTGTATGAAAAAGTTTCTGGACGGACACGGGATTTGAACCCGAGAAGTTTGGGTGCGAGTCGGTCGTATACCGCATAGGCTACCGAGGCTATAAGAGTTTGGGGTGTTTGGTGTTATAAAGCGGGCACATCTGAGGGTTCTGACGCATGATTGAAATTATTGTTTGAGATATTGAATGAATATGTGTTTTGCATAGAAGGAATATATGTGTGAAACTCACTTTCATAGTCTAGGTGACCATTTTTATTTTCATACTTGTCAAAATATCAGTTCAAGTAGAATTAGAAGATTTCAGCATTAATTTTCGATTTCTGTTTTTAGAGAATTTTTGTTTGAAATTTCATTCTACTAAGAAAAGGGAAAACAATATTATAAATCGGGTGTGAGATGTCCACTCGAGTGAGAATTAGACTGAATCGAACTGAATATAAATGATTTGGCAACTATAGTCCGTTGACCAAAGGTTGAGCCGTAGGTTGGCCATGAAAATTTGGGCAATTCCACTGTGTATATTAAAATTTTAGGTTATGTTGTTTATTTTGTCAATATAACATAGAATTCTCTTATAACTCGAGAGCTGGTTAAACGAGGCCTGGTTCATTCGGCAACGTTGACTTTATTTACGTTATGACAGCAAATACTGCCAACTTCAGATAAATAAGCAGACGCCTACTATGAGCTCAACTTTTCGTGAACGGAGTGTACAATTACTTCAATTCAACATCCTGATGAAAAAATAGCATATAGTAGTTCGAGGACGATTTTTTCTTTTTTGAACATCCGATATTATTTGACGTGAATATCCGAATCAATATTCGAAAAAAGCACTGACGCAGGATCAGGTACCTTTGCGCGTATCTCATACGTACCTAATGAATTCAATATAAGAAGGCTAGGCCAACTGAGCTGTATAGGGAATGTGTTGATTTAGTTGTATAGATACCTGGGTGGTTGACTGAATTATTTTATTGAAAACCATTTGTATTGCGTAGTTTAAAAAGACGCCCACAGATAGCTGCTTCAAGAAAAAATACAATTTGAAGAACAAGTATATTTCATTGACTCAGTGTTCCACATATTTCAATACCTTATTCTTATAGAAGTACATACATTCTGGGATCACATAACTCTCGACAAAAAGCATTTATTAAATCTTCGATCGAATTGTTGTTGTTGTTTCGAACTGAATCTTTAATGATATCCAACAACTTGTAGTAGTAGAATGATATTCGTAGATTTTTCAACATCTCAAGTCGATTGGAAATCAGTAGATGATTCAATTTTGTGATTTTATTCAAGTCGGCCCAACAGAAATACATGCAGTTTCCATACTATCAGTTTAATGATGACAAAAAGGGTGAAACATATCTTCTTGTTCTTGTTCTTTAACGATTTCAATCCGATTCATAGTTATAAGCCAAATTATATCTATTGTTAGGTAAACCATAAGGAGTATCAGTACAACCCAAGAAATATTTCAGTTTTACGATAACCAAATGGTGAGAATGTTTTTGCGCATAACATCCTTCTTATTCTTCAACGATTTCGATCAGATTTATTGTTATAGACCAAAAATAGATCTGCATCAGTTAAAACTGCAGCAGTCAAAGCTGTAGCAGTCAAACTGAAGCAGTCAAAACTGCAGCAGTTAGAAACTGCAGCCGTTAGAACTGCAGCATTAGAACTGCAGCAGTCAGAACTGCAGCAGTCAAACTACTACAAGCTACTTAAGAATTATGGAGCATCCAAACGGGTGCAGTAGTGGAATGTTCTTGATATGTCATATTCTGACTTATACTGTGCACAACACAAAATTTATGTTCAGGACAGAAAAGTCCTCTCGTAAAAAAAAACATCAGCAACCATTTCTTCAGAGAAAAGATAATTAAGCAAAATTGTGCCCTTCTCAACCATTTCTCTAATACAATGCAAGAAAAAAATACAATTTGAAGAACAAGTATATTTCATTCGACTCAATATTCCACATATTTCAATACCTTATTCTTATAGAAGTACATACATTCTGGGATCAAATAACTCTCAACAGATGGATTGAATCTACAAAAAGCATTTATTAAATCTTCGATCGAATTGTTGTTGGTGTTCGAACTAAATCTTTAATGATATCCAACAACTTGTAGTAGTAGAATGATATTCGTAGATTTTTCAACATCTCTAGTCGATTGGAAATCAGTAGATGATTCAATTGTGTGATTTTATTCAAGTCGGCAAAACAGAAATACATGCAGTTTCCATACTATCAGTTTAATGATGACAAAAAGGGTGAAACATATCTTCTTGTTCTTCAACGATCTCAATCCTATTCATAGTTATAAGCCAAATTATATTTATTGTTAGGTAAACCATAAGGAGTATCAGTACAACCCAAGAAATATTTCAGTTTTACGATGACCAAATGGTGAGAATGTTTTTGTGCATAATATTCCTTCTTATTCTTCAACGATTTCGATCAGATTTATTGTTATAGACCAAAAATAGATCTGCATCAGTTAAAACTGCAGCAGTCAAAGCTGTAGCAGTCAAAACTGCAGCAGTTAGAATTGCAGCAGTCAAAACTGCATCAGTTAGAACTGCAGCAGTCAGAACTGCAGCAGCAGTCGAAACTACTACAAGCTACTTGAGAATTATGGAACATCCAAACGAGCGCAGTAGTGGAATGTTCTTGATATGTTATATTTGACTTATACTGTACATTGATCAATTTCCAACACAAAATTTATGTCCAGACAGAAAAGTCCTCTCGTAAAAAATATCAGCAACCATTCTTCAGAAGAAAGATAATTAAGCAAAATTATGCCCTTCTCAACCATTTCTCTAATATAATGATACTCTATATCAATGTGTCTTGTTCTACTATGATATATCGGACTTCGTATAAGCTTTTGAGCACTATTATTATAAAGTACAATTGTTTGCATTAAATCCAACTTTTTCTCTAAGAAAGCCTGTTATAAAAACTTCATATTTGCTAGCTTCAGTGATAGCAATGTATTCAGCCTCTGAGCTCAGCAATGCTACACAAGATTGCTTTTTTTTTGCCTCCTAGGAAATTGCTGTATTATTACATTTATTATATTTTGAAGAAATATACTGAATGAGATTTCCTAACATTAATGTCATTAGAAATATCTGCATCTACATAACAAGTAATACTTGTATCACTTTCAGTAGATATATTGTCCATATTAACATTGCTTTTCAAGTATCTCAAAACTATCTTTAAATATGTGATGTGTCATAATTGAAACTACTACTGAATTGGCTTAGATAGCTTACAGGATATGAAAGGTCTGGGTTTGTATTAACTCCTGAATTCATTAAGGAGTTCGTAAGATTTTGATATGGTAAATTTGGTTTTTCATAGGTACTCTCTTTTCCATTGTTAACCAAGTTCAATAGGTGTCTTAATAACTTCAGCATCTTTCATTATGAATATTTCTAGAAATCAAATATATTGTAATCTCTCTGATTTATTTTTAAAATATGTTTTTCTTCATCATACTTGATATTAAATACCAAAAACCTAAGACCTAAGTCCTTCAGTATAAAATGTTTTGACAATTCATGACATTCATGTTTAACATCTGCTTCTAACGATACATAATTTAAACAGATCAGAAAATCATCTACATATATTGCAATGATAATCCTTGAAGTTTTCTTCTTCATCATACTTGATATTAAATACCAAAAACCTAAGACCCAAGTCCTTCAGTATAAAATTTTTTGACAATTCATGACATTCATGTTTAACATCTGCTTCTAACTATACAGAATTCAAACAGATCAAAAATAATCTACATATATTGCAATGATAATCCTTGAAAAAAGATAACATTCTTAAAGAATATACATGGTTCCTGGTTAGAGTGTTTGAAATTAAGTTTTATCAGTCCCTTCAACTTTATTATTCCAAATTCGTACATGAATCTCCTTATCAGTGTCACCGTTCCGACATATAAATTATCAATAGATATAGTCCGTTCACGAAAGTTTGAGCTCATAGTAGGCGTTTGTTAATTTATCGAAGTTGGCAGTATTTGCTGTCATAACGTAAAATAAAGTCAACGTTGTCGAATGTACCCGGCCTCGTCCGATGAGCTTGCGAGTTATCATAGAACTCTATGCAATATTGACAACATTGTGTATCAATCTGACAAGGATTGAACAACATAACCTAAATTTTAAAATACACAGTGGAATATGCTAAATTTCCATGGGCACTTTTGTACTTTCTTCTTATCTTTGGTTCGATCAACTAGTATCCATGTCCATCAGCGATTGATATTTTTTTTTCGTGGCTTCAATCCACTTTTCACCCTTTTGTCATGCTAAAACCTAACTCACCGTCTTTGGGATCTCCATTTTCAATTTGGTTTGGTTCATCTCTGAAAAAATTATACGTCACATAGTTTTAAAATTTTTTTTTTCCTTGATATCCTTCCAGATCTCATTAAAACTTCTTTCCGCTACTATTTGTCTGTATATTGTTCTTCTTCTGTCATATCTTCATCCTCCCCTTACTCAACTCCAATATTGATATCCGATAAAGACTTAGTTATTTCATTAGTATCTGATTCCAGAGCGATAGTTACTTCAGGAACAGATTCTGACTATTTTTTGCTTTACATTTATATCTTCAAAAGGTTGATCGACATATTCATTAGTTTTTACAGTGCAACACACAACACCCTCATCAGTCTCGGGATCTAAAATTCTGTAGCCCCTTCTAGTTGCTTCTATTATCTCTTTAGCTTTCTCTCTCACTTTTTTTCGGGAACAAAGATGTGAGTCAAAGTAACAAATGCATCTGATTTTATTTTATTTCAGAGTTCAAATGGTCGTTTTTCTTTAGATCTTGTAGCCAATCTGTTTGAGTTAATTAGCAGTCATTACTGCATCCCCCCCCAAATATTTATACGAAAGTTTAGAATACATTTAGCTGATTCAACTAAAGTACGATTTTTTCGCTCTGAAACAACATTTTGTTCTGGGCAGTATGGTACTGTATATTGAAACCTAATACCTAATTATTCAAAAAGTTTTTCAAGCTGTTGCTAACATATTATCCTTCGTAACTCACAATTTTTTTTTCCAGATACTGTATGGTATGGTCACATGAGGATTTCAGCAAATTTACTTTCTCTATAAAAACTATTACTCCATAATATAAACCATTTTTCGTATATGACAGTCATTACTTACATCTTGCTCTTTTTGATAACACACTGCTTTTCATCAAAAGTGATATCATACGTAGCACTTGGGATCTTGGGCACGTTTGCATACTTTTTTGTCTGACAAGTTAAAACAAAGTTCAGTGTTGGATTCACTCTTTTCAACAGATGATTTTTGCATGATTTTCGTTATTTTGGAAATAACAGTCCCTTTTCAATGTCTTTTACGATGACGGTAGTGGCATTTCCTAGTTTATTTCTTTGGCATTGTTTCTTGATTCCTCCTAGATCCTTTAATGTTCATCGCAATTTCTGTAGTAGTATCAATCTCTCTCTTTTCGTACTGCCTCATTCAACAATTTTCCCTTAACATATATATACTCGAAAGTTAATTCATCATCAAGTATTTCATCCAATGCTGTTACTAATAAGGAAAGAAAAATATTGGGAAAATTGGACACTATTTATTTTTTACAATGGATGATAACCAAGTTATTATTTCTTCAACTGCTGGTACTAATGTTGAGTAGCTATCTAGTAGACCTCCCAATAAAAGTGCATGATTGGAAGTCTTTAATCGTTTCACCTACACCTCTCAGTCTTTTAACCAGTTTTAAAACTTCTTCAATATTATAGGCATAGACCTACCGTCAAGGGTAGATTGATATATATTCCTCAATAGATAAAGTTTATTTGTCAGAATTCAGGTGCTTTTGTGCATAACATTCCTTCTCATTCTTCAACGATTTCAGGTTCATAGTTATAGGTCAAAAAACTAACTATTGTTAGGAGATGCAGGTGCCTTTGTTTGTGTGTCTACCGTCTTCGGAGTCCCTATTTCGTAACATAAACAAGATAATTCTTGCATTGTGGAATCAACCACCATGACAAATTCCTCTCGTTCACGTTAACAGGTAGGTAAATGAAATTATGTGTAGGTTCCTTTATGTGATATTATTCTTTCTATGATGCAGTTTATGTTATTTATGTAGATTTTCACAGTGAGACAAAACAATACAACATTAAAGTGTGACATTTTTCATCGCTCCATACCTTTTGAGTATGATTTCAATAAAAGTATTAAACTAGATAGTCTTAAAGGTTGTTGCCTAAAATATTTGACAGTAGGTGTTGAGCATCAGTCAGGTGTACCTTGTCGATATTTAGTAACTGTACGTTGTATTCATATCGATTGCAGTCTTGCTCACGCTGCAGCAGTTAAAACTACATCAGTTAAAACTGCAGCAGTCAAAACTGAAGCAGCAGTATAATAAATACTTCATTCAGTCAAATTTAGGAAATGGGTTCATCATCTTCCTGCCTGTAGTGTCGAAGATTATGAACCTTAAGAATTATGAAACATCAAATCAGCAGTTGTGGAATGTAATCTATATGTCATATGCTGGTTTCACGATAACGTTTCTTTATAAAAAACGTGTTCTCTACACTTATTAAAAACCATAATGATAATATTTCAACAATTTTTTCGAAACTTTTGCAAACCAACGCTGTGTTGAAATATTATCATTATGGTTTTTAATAAGTGTAGAGAACACGTTTTTTATAAAGAAACGTTATCGTGAAACCAGCATAAATGACATATCGATTACATTCCACAACTGCTGATTTGATGTTCCATAATTCTTAAGGTTCATAATCTTCGACACTACAGGCAGGAAGATGATGAACCCATTTCCTAAATTTGACTGAATTAAGTATTTATTATACTGCTGCTTCAGTTTTGACTGCTGCAGTTTTAACTGATGTAGTTTTAACTGCTGCAGCGTGAGCAAGACTGCAATCGATATGAATACAACGTACAGTTACTAAATATCGACAAGGTACACCTGACTGATGCTCAACACCTACTGTCAAATATTTTCGGCAACAACCTTTAAGACTATCTAGTTTAATACTTTTATTGAAATCATACTCAAAAGGTATGGAGCGATGAAAAATGTCACACTTTAATGTTGTATTGTTTTTTGTCTCACTGTGAAATCTACATAAATAACATAAACTGCATCATAGAAAGAATAATATCACATAAAGGAACCTACACATAATTTCATTTACCTACCTGTTAACGTGAACGAGAGGAATTTGTCATGGTGGTTGATTCCACAATGCAAGAATTATCTTGTTTATGTTACGAAATAGGGACTCCGAAGACGGTAGACACACAAACAAAGGCACCTGCATCTCCTAACAATAGTTAGTTTTTTGACCTATAACTATGAACCTGAAATCGTTGAAGAATGAGAAGGAATGTTATGCACAAAAGCACCTGAATTCTGACAATAAACTTTATCTATTGAGGAATATATATCAATCTACCCTTGACGGTAGGTCTATGCCCTATAATATTGAAGAAGTTTTAAAACTGGTTAAAAGACTGAGAGGTGTAGGTGAAACGATTAAAGACTTCCAATCATGCACTTTTATTGGGAGGTCTACTAGATAGCTACTCAACATTAGTACCAGCAGTTGAAGAAATAATAACTTGGTTATCATCCATTGTAAAAAATAAATAGTGTCCAATTTTCCCAATATTTTTCTTTCCTTATTAGTAACAGCATTGGATGAAATACTTGATGATGAATTAACTTTGGGATATATATATGTTAAGGGAAAATTGTTGAATGAGGCAGTACGAAAAGGAGAGAATTGATACTGCTACAGAAATTGCGATGAACATTAAAGGATCTAGGAGGAATCAAGAAACAATGCCAAAGAAATAAACTAGGAAATGCCACTACCGTCATCGTAAAAGACATTTGAAAAGGGACTGTTATTTCCAAAATAACGAAAATCATGCAAAAATCATCTGTTGAAAAGAGTGAATCCAACACTGAACTTTGTTTTAACTTGTCAGACAAAAAAGTATGCAACGTGCCCAAGATCCCAATGCTACGTATGATATCACTTTTGATGAAAAGCAGTGTGTTATCAAAAAGAGCAAGATGTAAGTAATGACTGTCATATACGAAAAATGGTTTATATTATGGAGTAATAGTTTTTATAGAGAAAGTAAATTTGCTGAAATCCTCATGTGACCATACCATACAGTATCTGGAAAAAAAAATTGTGAGTTACGAAGGATAATATGTTAGCAACAGCTTGAAAAACTTTTTGAATAATTTAGGTATTAGGTTTCAATATAGAGTACCATACTGCCCAGAACAAAATGTTGTTTCAGAGCGAAAAAATCGTACTTTAGTTGAATCAGCTAAATGTATTCTAAACTTTCGTATAAATATTTGGGGGGATGCAGTAATGACTGCTAATTATACTTCAAACAGATTGGCTACAAGATCTAAAGAAAAACGACCATTTGAACTCTGAAATAAAATAAAATCAGATGCATTTTGTTACTTTTGACTCACATCTTTGTTCCCGAAGAAAAGTGAGAGAGAAAGCTGAAGAGATAATAGAAGCAACTAGAAGGGGCTACAGAATTTTAGATCCCGAGACTGATGAGGTGTTTGTGTGTTGCACTGTAAAACTTAATGAATATGTCAGTCAACCTTTTGAAGATATAAATGTAAAGCAAAAAATTAGTCAGAATCTGTTCCTGAAGTAACTATCGCTCTGGAATCAGATACTAATGAAATAACTAAGTCTTTATCTGATATCAATATTGGAGTTGAGTAAGGGGAGGATGAAGATATGACAGAAGAAGAACAATATACAGACAAATAGTAGCGGAAAGAAGTTTTAATGAGATCTGGAAGGATATCAAGGAAAAAAAAATTTTAAAACTATGTGACGTATAATTTTTTCAGAGATGAACCAAACCAAATTGAAAATGGAGATCCAAAGACGGTGAGTTAGGTTTTAGCATGACAAAAGGGTGAAAAGTTGATTGAAGCCACGAAAAAAAATATCAATCGCTGATGGACATGGATACTAGTTGATCGAACCAAAGATAAGAAGAAAGTACAAAAAGTGCCCATGGAAATTTAGCATATTCCACTGTGTATTTTAAAATTTTAGGTTATGTTGTTCAATTCCTTGTCAGATTGATACACAATGTTGTCAATATTGCATAGAGTTCTATGATAACTCGCAAGCTCATCGGACGAGGCCGGGTACATTCGACAACGTTGGCCTTATTTTACGTTATGACAGCAAATACTGCCAACTTCGATAAATTAACAAACGCCTACTATGAGCTCAAACTTTCGTGAACGGACTATATCTATTGATAATTTATATGTCGGAACGGTGACACTGATAAGGAGATTCATGTACGAATTTGGAATAATAAGTTGAAGGGACTGATAAAACTTAATTTCAAACACTCTAACCAGGAACCATGTATATTCTTTAAGAATGTTATCTTTTTTCAAGGATTATCATTGCAATATATGTAGATTATTTTTTGATCTGTTTGAATTCTGTATAGTTAGAAGCAGATGTTAAACATGAATGTCATGAATTGTCAAAAAATTTTATACTGAAGGACTTGGGTCTTAGGTTTTTGGTATTTAATATCAAGTATGATGAAGAAAAACTTCAAGGATTATCATTGCAATATATGTAGATGATTTTCTGATCTGTTTAAATTATGTATCGTTAGAAGCAGATGTTAAACATGAATGTCATGAATTGTCAAAACATTTTATACTGAAGGACTTAGGGTCTTAGGTTTTTGGTATTTAATATCAAGTATGATGAAGAAAAACATATTTTAAAAATAAATCAGAGAGATTACAATATATTTGATCTTCTAGAAATATTCATAATGAAAGATGCTGAAGTTATTAAGACACCTATTGAACTTGGTTAACAATGGAAAAAGAGTACCTATGAAAAACCAAATTTACCATATCAAAATCTTACGAACTCCTTAATGAATTCAGGAGTTAATACAAACCCAGACCTTTCATATCCTGTAAGCTATCTAAGCCAATTCAGTAGTAGTTTCAATTATGAACATCACACATATTTAAAGATAGTTTTGAGATACTTGAAAAGCAATGTTAATATGGACAATATATCTACTGAAAGTGATACAAGTATTACTTGTTATGTAGATGCAGATATTTCTAATGACATTAATGTTAGGAAATCTCATTCAGTATATTTTCTTCAAAATATAATAAATGTAATAATACAGCAATTTCCTAGGAGGCAAAAAAAAGCAATCTTGTGTAGCATTGCTGAGCTCAGAGGCTGAATACATTGCTATCACTGAAGCTAGCAAATATGAAGTTTTTATAACAGGCTTTCTTAGAGAAAAAGTTGGATTTAATGCAACAATTGTACTTTATAATAATAGTGCTCAAAAGCTTATACGAAGTCCGATATATCATAGTAGAACAAGACACATTGATATAGAGTATCATTATATTAGAGAAATGGTTGAGAAGGGCATAATTTGCTTA
The DNA here is from genome assembly GCA_013421045.1 of Propylea japonica. Taxonomy (NCBI): domain Eukaryota; kingdom Metazoa; phylum Arthropoda; class Insecta; order Coleoptera; family Coccinellidae; genus Propylea; species Propylea japonica. The sequence goes on along the minus strand of CM024240.1, from coordinate 15,568,536 downwards.
ATTATCTTTCTTCTGAAGAATGGTTGCTGATATTTTTTTACGAGAGGACTTTTCTGTCTGGACATAAATTTTGTGTTGGAAATTGATCAATGTACAGTATAAGTCAAATATAACATATCAAGAACATTCCACTACTGCGCTCGTTTGGATGTTCCATAATTCTCAAGTAGCTTGTAGTAGTTTCGACTGCTGCAGTTCTGACTGCTGCAGTTCTAACTGATGCAGTTTTGACTGCTGCAATTCTAACTGCTGCAGTTTTGACTGCTACAGCTTTGACTGCTGCAGTTTTAACTGATGCAGATCTATTTTTGGTCTATAACAATAAATCTGATCGAAATCGTTGAAGAATAAGAAGGAATATTATGCACAAAACATTCTCACCATTTGGTCATCGTAAAACTGAAATATTTCTTGGGTTGTACTGATACTCCTTATGGTTTACCTAACAATAAATATAATTTGGCTTATAACTATGAATAGGATTGAGATCGTTGAAAGAACAAGAAGATATGTTTCACCCTTTTTTGTCATCATTAAACTGATAGTATGGAAACTGCATGTATTTCTGTTTTGCCGACTTGAATAAAATCACACAATTGAATCATCTACTGATTTCCAATCGACTAGAGATGTTGAAAAATCTACGAATATCATTCTACTACTACAAGTTGTTGGATATCATTAAAGATTTAGTTCGAAACACCAACAACAATTCGATCGAAGATTTAATAAATGCTTTTTGTAGATTCAATCCATCTGTTGAGAGTTATTTGATCCCAGAATGTATGTACTTCTATAAGAATAAGGTATTGAAATATGTGGAATATTGAGTCGATGAAATATACTTGTTCTTCAAATTGTATTTTTTTCTTGCATTGTATTAGAGAAATGGTTGAGAAGGGCATAATTTTGCTTAATTATCTTTTCTCTGAAGAAATGGTTGCTGATGTTTTTTTTTTACGAGAGGACTTTTCTGTCCTGAACATAAATTTTGTGTTGTGCACAGTATAAGTCAGAATATGACATATCAAGAACATTCCACTACTGCACCCGTTTGGATGCTCCATAATTCTTAAGTAGCTTGTAGTAGTTTTGACTGCTGCAGTTCTGACTGCTGCAGTTCTAACTGCTGCAGTTCTAACGCTGCAGTTCTAACTGCTGCAGTTTTGACTGCTTCAGTTTTGACTGCTACAGCTTTGACTGCTGCAGTTTTAACTGATGCAGATCTATTTTTGGTCTATAACAATAAATCTGATCGAAATCGTTGAAGAATAAGAAGGACTGTTATGCACAAAAACATTCTCACCATTTGGTTATCGTAAAACTGAAATATTTCTTGGGTTGTACTGATACTCCTTATGGTTTACCTAACAATAGATATAATTTGGCTTATAACTATGAATCGGATTGAAATCGTTAAAGAACAAGAAGATATGTTTCACCCTTTTTGTCATCATTAAACTGATAGTATGGAAACTGCATGTATTTCTGTTGGGCCGACTTGAATAAAATCACAAATTGAATCATCTACTGATTTCCAATCGACTTGAGATGTTGAAAAATCTACGAATATCATTCTACTACTACAAGTTGTTGGATATCATTAAAGATTTAGTTCGAAACACAACAACAATTCGATCGAAGATTTAATAAATGCTTTTTTGTCGAGAGTTATGTGATCCCAGAATGTATGTACTTCTATAAGAATAAGGTATTGAAATATGTGGAACACTGAGTCAATGAAATATACTTGTTCTTCAAATTGTATTTTTTCTTGAAGCAGCTATCTGTGGGTCGTCTTTTTTAAACTACGCAATACAAATGGTTTTCAATAAAATAATTCAGTCAACCACCCAGGTATCTATACAACTAAATCAACACATTCCCTATACAGCTTAGTTGGCCTAGCCTTCTTATATGAATTCATTAGGTACGTATGAGATACGCGCAAAGGTACCTGATCCTGCGTCAGTGCTTTTTTCGAATATTGATTCGGATATTCACGTCAAATAATATCGGATGTTCAAAAATAAAAAAAATCGTCCTCGAACTACTATATGCTATTTTTTCATCAGGATGTTGAATTGAAGTAATTGTACACTCCGTTCACGAAAAGTTGAGCTCATAGTAGGCGTCTGCTTATTTATCTGAAGTTGGCAGTATTTGCTGTCATAACGTAAAATAAAGTCAACGTTGCCGAATGAACCAGGCCTCGTTTAACCAGCTCTCGAGTTATAAGAGAATTCTATGTTATATTGACAAAATAAACAACATAACCTAAAATTTTAATATACACAGTGGAATTTGCCAAATTTTCATGGCCAACCTACGGCTCAACCTTTCGTCAACGGACTATAGTTGCCAAATCATTTATATTCAGTTCGATTCAGTCTAATTCTCACTCGAGTGGACATCTCACACCCGATTTATAATATTGTTTTCCTTTTCTTAGTAGAATGAAATTTCAAACAAAATTCTCTAAAAACAGAAATCGAAAATTAATGCTGAAATCTTCTAATTCTACTTGAACTGATATTTTGACAAGTATGAAAATAAAAATGGTCACCTAGACTATGAAAGTGAGTTTCACACATATATTCCTTCTATGCAAAACACATATTCATTCAATATCTCAAACAATAATTTCAATCATGCGTCAGAACCCTCAGATGTGCCCGCTTTATAACACCAAACACCCCAAACTCTTATAGCCTCGGTAGCCTATGTGGTATACGACCCGACTCGCACCCAAACTTCTCGGGTTCAAATCCCGTGCCCGTCCAGAAACTTTTTCATACAGATCGCTACAAAACTGTCATGGCGTCATCCGCTAGGTGGCGCCACCACCCCTGACTGTCTTTAAAATCGCCTGAATCGAATAAGTGAGGTTATGTTCAGTTTTTGAGTTAGAATCCCCGTAGCTCTAACTACTGTTATGTCCAATATAATCATTAAATTGAACAATCGTTCGATAGATAATGTTCAATAGCATTCGTGTACTTTATATAACCATATCATTGATTCGTTTGTCCTAGGAAAATAGTTCATTTATTTGAAGATTTTGGAAATCTTTCCTTATTATGATGATCGATTTGAAATTTTTCGCACAGTGATTGTCCTTCAACGAACGAATACATCGTTTGACAAATATAAACACACGTAAATCTTGAGGTATTTCATATTTGGTGCGTGGTGCGGTGCTTAATAAATACAAAATGAATTTCGCTCGTTGGTGCGCTGGTCGGCGCTAGGTGAGGTGCGTAGGTCAGTGCTCCGTTGTGGACACTCGTATAAGGAAACAAATAACAATCTTTATTATTTTTGAGGGGCGAGGTTTGGTGAGGTGCTATGGTCGGTGCTATGATAGGTGCGCCGTTGTGGACGCCTACTTACAATGAAGCTTCTACTACTCTTTGGTCATTTCTTTTCACTTACCTGGGCCAGTGTAGGTTGAAAGATTTCCTATATCTATGTCCCAGCATCCAGGTTGACTTTTCCCACCATTCGGAAAGAAGTCTATTGTACCACATGGGTCCTGAAACCGATTTTTCCCCATCTGTGTGTACAACCATGACCACTCGGCATCCTCGTCATTCAACCTCTTGGAATTAGGCCTCAAAGCAAAGAGAGGACCTGCTGGATCTAAAGCGATAATTCTCGGAAGTTTCTTTCCACTGAGCTCTAGAAATTTTTTTCCTACAAATCCGGCTATTTGGGCTCCTAGAGAATGTCCAATCAGAACAATGTTCTCGATTGGCACCGAATAATCAGATGTCAACAGGTCGACGAAAATTCCAACAGATTTCCTGAAAATAACAAAATAACTGTACCATTTGTAGAATTCTGAGGATGATCATAATACAGGGTTTTTCCAATAAGATGTGTTATATTGAATAGCCCGCTAATTCGTAGATGCCACGTTTGAACCTCTCATTTTTTGACATTTGACAAGTAGAAACTACTCCATTAATATACCGAATTTTCTATTTGACGCTGCATCAATCACTTTCAAACTGATGCAAAATCAGTAACGCAGCGTTCCTATTGGTCGATTCGGCCGAAGTGTGAATTGATTTCTTCAGTTAATCAGTCAAATAGAAAAGTACCATAGTATAATATATAACATTACTAGCAGGTAAGAGGGTTTTTTACTGGCGAATGGAGGATATAATTGACCAGCCGCAGGCGAGTCAGTTACCTCCTTGAGCCAGTAAAACCCGTTACCTTGCTTGTATTGTTTTATATTTTATTTGTTTCTCGTTTGTAAAAAGGTGGGATAAATTCCAAAAAAATCTCAATAATTTGTCGCAAATGTCGTAAGCTATTTATGATTATTCATGACATCGGAAAATTATGACAACTGTCAGTGGCTTTACGAGAGGGAAGTCCTTCGAGAATATTTGCTGATTTCTGACGAAAAAGGCCAGATCCAATGAAACAAGGTATGCATATCGTTTTTTAATACTTTTATAACATTTATTACTAAAAATAGTTGTTCCAGGAACGATGAAATAGAAGGATAAATGAAATTAGAAGCAAGTACGTGAAAAGGAAGCGAATAGATACGAATATAACAAGGTACGAATATCGTTTTTGAATAGTTTGAGAACGTTTATTGAGAAATACATTTGTTCCAGGAACTCTGAGATTAGAAGAATAAATTAAATTAGAAGCAAGTACTTGACAATTTTCAATGTAAATAATACTACTAACTTGTAAAACTTTTACAAGTCAACTGTCAATTTTACAAGTTAGTGACTTGAAAAAATAAACTTCCTTGATAATATTGTGTTTTTGGAATCTGACGTTTACAAATGAGAAACAAATAAAATGGAACGATACACCTTTCAAGAATGCATTGAAATTATTAAAATTCAGTATAAAAATGGTGAAAATTTGGCAGAGATGGTTCGTAAACTCGAACATTTTTGGGTAGTCGTGAAGCATCTTGTCGGACCGCATAAAGAAATTGGTGGAGAAATTCGAGCTGTTGGGACAACTTGGTGACGTGAAAAATAAAACCCGTGCACGTCGCCCAAGAAGAGCCGAAAATATTACTGCTGTAGACGAAAGTGTTGAAGAAACCCAGGGTTGTCCATTCCTCGTCGTTCTTTGGAATTAGGCATTCCACAAACGTCATTACACCGTATTTTGCATAAAGAATTGGGTCTTAAGGCTTATAAAGTTCAGTTTACATAAGAACTCAAGCTACGCCCCACACAAGCAACGAAAGCATTGATCTATTGCGGGAAAAGTGTCCGGATCGTGTTATCTCTCGAAGAGGTGATCACAATTGACCACCGAGATCTTGTGATTTAACACCTTGCGACTTCTTCATTTCGGGTGACGTGAAAGAGAAGGTCTGCGCCAATAGTCCAGCGTCGATTCAAGACCTCAAAGATGGAATTCGTGAGGCTATCGAGGGCATAGGGCAGCAACTTTGCGATTTGGTTATGGAAACTTTCATTCAAAGTATATGGTTCTGTAAGTGTGGTCGTGGTGGTCATTTGCCTGATGTTATTTTCCACTATTAACGGCATAGCTTCTTCTTTTTAATGAAATAAATATCCGATCATTATATTGAAAACTGGCATTTTCCTTGAATATCAAAAAAAAACACCTTTTATTGGAAAACCCTAAAGAACGAACGCTCAAAAAACGTTTAAGTTTGTAAGTGCTGTGGTTTCAACATCTGAATTCTAGTTTAGTTCTTGTCGTTTCAGATCTCTAATGAAGACATTTGAAGACTTTTTAAACTACATATTTGGTTTCATTATTAAGTCCTTGATCTGCAAACTTGTGAAAATTACCTCATTTCTTCTTCGATAATTAAATGGAACCTTTCATTGGAAAACGTTGTAGAATTCTTTTTTCTTATCTGAGACAGACCACGAAGGCTCAGGCCTAAGTACTAGTGTACCGTGGGTGTCGGAGGATGGAGGGACAGCTTCAATCTATTAACACGTGATTTAAAAGACTGGAGGTTCACATTCTGAGGAAAGGCGTGGGCAGGAAGTTGGTTCCACACTCTAGAGACCCTTGGGATGAAAGTACGTGAGAAAGTCGATGTTCTATGCGTGGAGAGTTGGCCGGTGAAGGGATGCATGTGCGATGTTCTTCTTGTGGCTCTGTTGGGATTATCCGAGGGAGGGACAATCGATGCCAATTCCTCGGAAACACAGGCCGTGATAGTATCGGTAGAATAGCGAAAGGTCACCCACGGCACGTCGATGGGCTAAGGAAGGGAGATTCCTTGTTAGATTGGGATCATTAATGAGTCGGATTGCCTTCCTCTGGATGAAATAGAGGATTTTAAGCGTTGATTTGGCTGCCGCTCCCCATATGTGGGAGCAGTACTCCATGCACGGTCTAATCTGAGAGACATACAGAGTATAAAGGTTAGAGGGGGAGAAGTATTTTCGTGCTCGAAACAGGAATCCTAACTTTTAAGCAGCCGATGAGGCCACAGAAGAAACCTGCTTGTGCCAGCTGATGAGGTCCCGCTCGAACGAGATGTTGACGAGATCGAATCTCCATGTTTCCCAAAATTTCCGCTCATCCGAATGCGGTGGGTGTTGGCAACCTTTTTACGTGATAACTGGCATGATTGAGTTTTGGATGAGTTAAATTGCACCAGGTTCTTGGCGCCCCAATCAAGAATTGTTTTGAGGTCACAGGAAAGGGATTCGTGCATGGCCTTACGCCTGCTGTTCAGCTCGGACTCGGGTACCTACAGCCCTGGAGAAGTGGACACTAGCATGGAGAGTGCTGTCGTCGGCGTAGCTATGAATGGGATTAACAGTGGAAGAGAGCAGGTCATTGATGTGCAGTAGAAACAGAGTGGGTGACAGAACGGATCCCTGGGGCACGCCTGCATTGATGGAATAAAAATTTGACGCATGCCCGTCAATTAAGACGGATATGGCTCTATTAGAGAGGAAGCTGCTGATCCACCCACAAAGCCCTGGGGGAAGACCGTAAGATGGAAGTTTGTTGAAAAGCGATCTTTCCCCAGTTGTTAGTGACAAGAGTAAGAAGATCTGCAGTGGACCTCTGTTGGCGGAATCCATATTGTCGATCGCGTATCCTTATGTTTTCTCTAAGTGTTTTAGGATTTGAATATTGGTGACCTTTTCCATAACCTTACTGACAGTTGAGAGAAGAGAGATCGGTCTGTAGTTGGAGAGGAGCGACTAAGGGCCTTTTTTTGGGACAGGCTGTAAGCGGGCTTTCTTCCAGCCGTCTGGAAATATACCTTGGTTATATGATAACTGAAAGAGGCGTGTTAAATTGGCGCAAGTTCCGGGCGCACTTTTTGAGAACGATTGCTGGTATACCGTCTAAACCAGAGGATTTTTTGGTATCGAGGGACAGCAGGATCTTATAGACCTGTTTGGTTTTGAAGGTTATTTCCGACATTTTATGAGGACCAGGGGCAATCGCCTGGGGTGAAGACTGGGTGGTGGATTCAAGTAGAATTAGCAGCAACATTTTGGAGAATGTTTCGGCTTTCCCTTTAGAGGTAGAAACAATTTCGTAATCCAAAATCAGTGGTGGAAATCCGCTCTTACAAAAGTTTTGACTGACTCACCCAGCGCTTTCAGTATCAAACGCAGAGAAAGGATAGAAATCACTGGCAGGTTTATCCCAATTCACTTGAACAATTTGAGAGTCTGGAAACTTTGTAACCAAAATCCTCGATGAGTTACGTATCCATTCTGATTCAATACTTTGTTTCCACCCATGAATCATAACGTAGATTTTGGCGTCTTTACTCCCAAATATCTCCAGGTGCATAGAAATCAATCTGTCTTGCGCTTTCTGGATTTCAGAAGTAACTACATGAAAGGTTAGTTGCTCAAGACTTACAGGTGTACCAACGACTTCTTTAACACCATTTATTACTCCTTTACTTAGTTCGAATGCTCCTCGATGTACTCTATCTCCAAGGTTCAAAGTTTGGTTTGACAATATTTTCAAAGCCTTTTTGAATTTGGTTTTTTGCACTTTTTGTTATTTTCACCGCATCCTCCCAAATTGCATTGGTTGAACTGTCTGAAATGAAATTCAATAGAAGAGAATAATACATATATTGAATATAGAGAACAAGAGAACGGTAAGGGCATTTTACCGATTGACAATGGAGGACAATGTCTGAGATCGGTGGTCCTCTATAATCCGGCCTTGCGCCACTCCGGCACGTCCAGTAATCCGGCACTTTTTCCCAGTTATTTAAGCTCTTCGTAATTGTGTTAAATCTAGTTTTAAACAAACCGTTTTTTACATTGACGTTAACTGTGTTTTGCTTATAATATTTTTATCGATTTATACATAATATTATGTAATGATTTTTATACTGTACTTGTTTTATAGTAATTATACGATATTTTTATGGTCTATTTAGCTTTTTTTTACCATATCTCCACTAATCCGGCAATTTCGGCAATCCGGCACTACCGATCTCAATATAGGGCCGGATTAGCGAGATCCTACTGTATAGTGTTTTTTGCAAGATAGACGCAATTTTTACTCCATGTACAAACTATTACCAGAAAAAATCCGTGGCTTCATCAATGCTGTGTAGGAATATTATAAAGAGTTTTCCAATAAGAGGTGTTATGTTGATATTCAAAAAAATTTCCATTTTCAATATAAATGATCGTATTTATTTCATTATAAAGAAGAAGCCATGTCGTTAATAGTGGAAAATAACATCAGGCAAATGACCACCGCGACCACGCTTACAGAACCATATCCTTTTAATGATATTTCCCATAACCAAATCGCAAAATGGCTGCCCTATGTCCTCGATAGCTTCACGAATTCCATCTTTGAGGTCTTGAATCGACGATGGGCTATTTGCGTAGACCTTCTCTTCTTTCACGTGGCCCCAAGGAAGAAGTCTCGGTGGCCAATTGATGATTTTTCGATGGAATTTTGGATTATTTTCATGCATTTCAACGACCCAGTCAGCGCAGACGCGACGTTGTTGATGATCAGCCGGCTTGAGTTCTTGTGTTAACTGAACCTTATAAGCCTTAAGACCCAAATCTTGCAAAATACGGTGTAATTATGTTTGTGGAATGCCTAATTCCAAAAAAAACGACGAGGAATGGGAGAACCCGGGTTTTCGTCAACACTTTCGGCTACAGCAGCAATATTATTGGCTGTTTTTGAACGACGTGCACAGGTTTTATTCCACACATCACTAACTTGTCCCAGCTCGAGTATTCCAACAATTTCTTTATTGTGGTCCGACAAGGTGCTTCGCGACGACCCAGAAATATTGGAGTTTTACGAACCGCCTGTGCCAAATTTTCACCAATTTTATATAGAATTTTAATAATTTCAATGCGTTCTGGAAACGTGTATCGTTCCATTTTTATTGATGGGGTAGTTTTCTATTTGTCAAATGTCAAAAAAGACAGCTTCAAATGTGACATCTACCGAAATAGGGGCTATTCAAAATAACACCTCTTATTGAAGAACCCTTCATATTGAATATAGACAACAAGAGAACGGTAAGGGCATTTTACCGATCGACAATGTCACTGTCATTGTCCTTAACATTCGAGATACTTTGGTATAGTGTTTTTTTGCAAGATAGACACAATTTTTATTCCTTGTACAAACTATTTATCAGATAAATCCTTGGCTTCATCAATGCTGATGTGTAGGAATATAATGAAAGGAGAGTTTTCTTGGTGATGAAAACTTAGTGGATTGTCAAAGTGACAATAATCAACTGAATTTTCTAGTGTTGAATTGAGGTAGGTATTAAGAAACAGGAAACAACCTATAGTCCGTTCACGAAAGGTTGAGCCGTCGGTTGGCCATGGAAATTTGGCATATTCCACTGTGTATATTAAAATTTTAGGTTATGTTCTTTATTTTCTTGTCATATTGATACGCAATGTTGTTAATATTGCATAGAGTTCTCTGAAAACTCGCAAGCTCGTCGGACGAGGCTGAGTACATTCGGCAACGTTGACTTAATTTTACTTTATGACAGTAAATACTGCCAACTTCAGATAAATAAAGAAACGCCTACTGTGCTGAACCTTTCGTGAACGGACTATACAGTTAGTCACCTGAAGGATAGATCTCCTCTTGAGATTTTGCATGAATATTCGGTAAATCAATTCAATATTCCAATTGAATATTCTATGGTTTTGTGTTACACTATGGCCACAAAATTTTGCTTGAGGCTTATTGTGAGCATCTTGCATGTGGCCGCAAAATGTCCATTTCGATTGGTTTCCTATATGTCTGAGATTTTGAGGAACAACACAATTTTAAATGGGCATATTTTATGTACGATTTGTTTCTTTAACGACATCAACCACAACCACGGCACTTGGGAACTGAACTAACCCTGAAAATCTTGAGTCTCTAGGACAATTCCTTCGAAAGTTATCGTGTTTGGGCCGGCAGGACAGACATTTGAGTAAAAAGATATATATAGCACTCGTTTAAGAAGAACGAGCGCGCAAAAATGTTGCGAAGGACAAAGGGCAATAATAATGAAATCATATGTTTTTATCTTATACCCTTTTGAAACCGTAAGGATTTTTATTTTCATCAAATTGATTGAGAACTGTATTCCATACCGGCATGAAAAATTTAATTAATTTCGCATCAAAGAATCGGAATTTTCATAAAATGGCATAATCAAATGGCAAAATAGTAATTAATGGAAAGCGAAGAAATACTCCATTCGACATTACATTTTCAGTGTTTTCAATATGCAATAAAAATATTTCCTTGATGAATTCACACATTGAAATGCGTTTCATGTTAGTTTTTGAATTTTTTGCCACCATCGAAATATTTCGCAAATATACTGCTCCACAAGAATTAGGGATATACTGGGTGCGGCAGCAATAACTTCCTTTTTTTAAAAAATCAATATAACGCATTGTATGAATTAGAAAATTTTATTCATCTTTTTATAATATAGGCACATACTTACATAAAGTTTTGTTTTACCCAGTTTTGAGATAAAATCAGTTAGGTGACGTCCCCCATTCTCCATACACTGAGTAAACCGATTTCTGGCTTTTGTCATGACTGCAGTATAGAAGGCGTTATGTTGGCAAATTTTTTTCTGGATGTTTTTTCTTCAAATCTTGTAGGGTCTTTGGATGGTTCACATAAACACGAAATTTCAAAAATCCCATAGAAAAAAGTCACAAGGGTCAAATCGACAATTGCATTAAAGGCCTTTGCATTCATCTAAAGTCACAGTGTGGAATTATTGGTTCTTTGAGGAAAATGAAGTCACAGTGACAGTGAATTCGACCGGCATGTAAACATGTTACAGAAATTTTTTTTCCCACATCCAAGAAGAAATTGCCAACATAACGCCTGCTATACTGGCTGGAGTCATGACAAACGCCAGAAATCGGTTTACTCATTGTATGGAGAATGGGGGTCGTCACCTACTTGATTTTATCTTCTAAACTGGGTAAAACAAAAACTTTATGTATGTGCCTATATTATAAAAAACGAATAAAAATTTTCTGATTCATACATGCGTTTTATTGAGTTCAAAAAAAGGAAGTTATGCTGCCGCACCCTGAGTATTCAATCGTTTTGAGTATATAATCTTCGAGAAAATCGCTG